>CM027098.1:2448577-2715888 GCA_015343265.1 Pao palembangensis | reverse complement strand
AAAGCACTTAGAGACAATTTTATTGTAAAAGGTGCTATATAAATAAAATTGAATTGAATTGAATTGAATATGTTAGAAGGAGAATCTTAAAATCTATTCTAGATTTCACCGGAAGCCAGTGAAGAGAAGCTAGAAATGGAGAGATATGCTCCCTGGTGCTGGTTCCTGTCAGAACTCTGGCTGCAGCGTTCTGGATCAGCTGCAGGTTTTTAATGGAATAATTTGGACATCCTGACAGTAATGAGTTGCAGTAGTCCAGTCTAGAGGTAACAAAAGCATGGACCAGTTTTTCAGCATCAGGGGTGTCCTGGCCTGCAAGAGAGAGAGGTCTGAGTAGTAGTTATCAGATCTACAGCAGCCTGAATAGTCTGTGGAGCTTTGGAACATGGACGACTTGTCCCCACGAGGTGCAAGTGATTCTAGAAATGTCTGTGTAGATTCTCACTCATCCAGGTCATAGTTATCCAAAATAGATCTCTCTGTGTCAGAGAGAACTGAAGAAGCTCTCTGGAGAGAGGGCGAAACGTTTTCAAAGAAACCTTTCAGTCCAGTTGACACAGAGAGATCTATTTTGGATTCTAGAAATGTTTGGGAGGCTATGGCAAGAGGCCAAGCCAAAGTGAATCAACCGTGCAGAGTGGTGTTGTGGCGAGACGGCTTTCTGAGCTGGCATCCCTCAGTACAGCAATACATCATAGACAAAAGTGTGCATGCTGATGTGAGTTAAGTGGAGAGAGAGCTGCAGCAGGCCTTCAAAGGTCAAGGACCAAGAGTGTATCATTATGGCCTGAAAGAAGGAGAGCAGGCAGTGACAGTCATAGGCTGTCCAGTCGGAGTGAAAACAAAAGAAGATGTAAAAGCTGGTTAGAATGGTGGAGTGGAGTTATTGATACAATACGGAGTGGCTGGATAGCCTCTATTGTCAGTCCATCCGTCAAATATGACCCAGTGGTGAAGCTGGTGAGCAGGATCACATTGACAGCATGTTGGTGAACCCAAGTGTGCACGCAGCCCGTCAATACACAGAGTTTAAAGACGTCATTGAAAAAATAATAAAAAGAGCACAGACAGGCTGGGATGGAGGAAGTGTGGTGGGAAGGTGCAGAGAGAGTGAAACGTGTAACGGGGGGAAACTCCCGTATTACAGGATCATGCATCTCCCTGTTAATGAATATGGACCAGACGTGGGTGAAAAAGAATTTGTTTTGAAAACCACCAAATCAGTCTGTAAAGGCCTGGATTATAGCATCCATAAAGGCCTCAGAAGAGTTGTGCTCTACACAGACGGGGTGAGAACAGACCAAGTGCCCTAGGAGTGGGCTGAAACGGCTGCTCTTGCAGCTAGACTGCGTCTGGAGTCAAAAGGTCTGGTGAGCTCCCTGACTGACATTGTTATCACCCAGTCACGAGATAAAGATGAGGAAAGGCGAGAAAGAGTGGTGAAACTGGGGATTTCGGCCACCATGCCGGGAACCTCTGGAACCTTGGTGACACGAGGAGTGGAGAGTAGAGCGGCTGGGGGACTGAAGAGAGGCCCAAGCTGGATGTCTCAGCCTAATGAGGGGCTGTTCGACACTGAAGGAGAAGCTGATGAGAAGAATTGAATATACAGAAGAATTGAAGGATGGAATCGGCCCGTCAATCGGCCTGTCGGCAGGAGCTGAGTGGGGCCTGGGCCCCACACCCCAGAGAATTGGACTAAGAAAGGTGGGGAGAAGAGATTTGGAAGTTCATGACATACATTACATCTGGAGGTTGGCCAGGAGCACTCAGTGGGGGCCAATTATCAAGGCAGATGGCCGCAGCGCCTTCATCCCGGAAGTGGGTCAGAGGATGTATGGAATACCTGCAAGATGGGGTGAAAGGTTGGGGGAGATAGTGACTGCCTGTAAAAGCCCCCCTAAGTGAGTGGGCTAACATTCTGCAGATGCCTTCCTATTCCATCCTGAAAAAATGAAATAGACTGACATGGACATTCAGAACAGCCTATGTTGCTCTAGCGCATGATGTACTGCTATGGCGTATGAATGAAGCAGCCTGCAGGTATGCGCTGAGCACGTTGGAAAGCTCAGATGAAAAAGAGCTGCAGAAAATGTGGCCTGCAGCGCCTGCAGACCTCAGGTGGCATATGCAGGCCCACTTGATCTATCTTCCTCAGGCCCAGCACAGGAGAACAGTGAATTGGACTATGGTGAATTTAAAAAGATAAAGGGCATTGTGAGACCTAGACAAGAGGGAGAAGAATTGATAAAATATCTCAAAGCAGTGTGGCCTTTGGCGAGCACTAACACAAGCCGGGAAGAAGCTAAATGGCTATGCTATCTTATGTGACAGGAGAAATTATAAATCCAGGGGAGAGCGTGTGCACACTATCAGAGGCTTGTGACCGAGGATGGAGAAGAGGAAGAGGAATACATCGGGAGAGCACGGATGAAGCTGGAAGGAGTATGCACACGTATGGCATCAGGTAAAACAGATGATTCCAACTTCACGACATGTGAAGGCCCTGAGAGCAGTGACAAAAGGGCAAAGAGGGGAGCTCATGTTCATAAAGCTGCCTGTAGCAAATGCAATGCCACAAAGGATTGAAGAAAAAGTGATGGAATGGGATCTTGAAAGACAGTATTATGAGCGCAAAAGAATGAAGGAAACACAGCAGTCTGGATGGGCAAAAATAACACAGGCCCCAAGGCCAACTGTTGCTACGCAACCGAGGCAGATAACGCTGCAGGAACAACCAGCACAGCAAAGAGAGGTCACTGGCCCTCTGCCAACAGGCCGAGCAGCTGTTACTCCAAAATTACGCTATCTGTCACAGGAAGAATATGACTAACTAACCCCGGAACAGAGAATAGCCCTCTGGAAGTCAAGAAAGGCTGGCCCAGAGGGCCTCAGGCAATGAAACCTCTGAGGCTGTGGATCACCCTGAGGGGTTCCTACTGGGTGGGAGATGATATTTATACAAATATGGATGGCATTCCTTACCTGGTAGATTCGGGGGTGGTGTCCATGACCCGCAGAAACCTTGACATTGAAGGACACTTAAACATCAAACTGAGTACTGGAAATGTGGAAAACATGCCATACAGAGTTTGGAAAGGAACTGTTTGGATAAAAGGGCCCTTTGATCTTGTTTGTGTGAGAGATCTAAAAACACTGTTCTAAAAATAGACAGAGAGAGAATTAAAGCAAAGACTTAAATGGCTGCATTCCATGGTCGTGAAAACAGAGGGCTGGTATAAACCAGTGGAAATAACAGCAGTTACTGAACAGAAGATGCAGGAATGTGACCTTTCCCCTGAACTCAAAGAAAAACTAAAAATGATTATTCAAAGACCTAAAGTTGCGCACTTTAAAAATTATTGTGGAGGTTTAGGGGTAAAATATGTACATATTATTGAAGGAGGAGTGCACCCCCCCAGTTCAACAATATCCCCTGATATGGATGTGATAGTGAGGGAATTTTTGATGTTAGGCATTATCAGAACTGAGGAGAATCCAATAATAAACAGCGCAATTCAGGCGGTGAAGAAACCAGAGTCGATAGGTGGGGGGTGGCGACCTGTAATAAACTTTAAGGCCTTAAATCGCCGAACAATAGCTAATAAAGATAGCCTGATAAATCCACAAGGTGCATTAAAAACACTGTGGCTGAAAAAATACAAATCTTGCATTGATCTGGCAAATGGATTCTTTTCATTAAGGCTGGCAAAACAATCACAGGGGAAAACGGCCTTCACACATAAAGGAAAATCCTCCTTGATTACCTCAAGGTTATAAGAACTCACCTAATGTTTTCCAAGCTGCAGTAATGGATATCCTGACAGGATTAAATGTGACTGTTTATATTGATGACGTGTTCATTGCAGATGACACAGAAGAAGAACATCTAAAAAATCTGGAAGAGGTGATTGATAGGCTGACAAAGGCAGGCCTGAAATTAAACCTGAAGAATTATCAGTTTGCAATGTTCACTGTAAACTATCTAGGGTTCCAAGTGTTGGCTGACCTGGGATTATCAGAGGCTTAGAGAGAAAAGCTGGAGCAGATACAACCGCCTACACCAGAGCATGAATTACAGAAGATTTTAGGACTATGTAACTATTTGAGAGAACATGTACCTAATTATCAGAAATATGCCAAACCTCTGAATGCACTGCTGAAGAAAAAAATCAACAGATACACCATTAAAGAAGCTAATTAGCTGGGTTTGGACAGCAAATGACTAGAAAAATCTGGAGAGTCTGAAAGAAGCTATTAAAACAGCTGTCCAGCTAGAGCCAAGGAGCTTGATAGCTGGCCTGGTTGCTGAGGTCAGCTGTGAGGACAACGATGCAGTGGTCAGAGTCAGCAATGAGTATGGCGGTCTAGTGGCCTTGTGAAGCTACACATTATCAGCAGTGGAGATTAAATATCCTGATGAAGAAAATGACCTTGCTGTTCTGGCAAAATACTAGAGCGCGCTCAAAGAGTTGGCTCAGGGTCAAAAGATTAAGGTCATCACACAGAGCAATGTGCATTGTTTCCTGAGGAAAGGAACATTGGAAGGTACTAAGGCTACTAATTCAAGATGGGGCCGCTGTGGGAAGACATTCTTTTGGACCCTGATATGGACATAGGCCCCATGCAGCAGGTGAAAAAGAAACAAGAGCAGGGCAGCCATATGAGTGGACTTTATTCACCGATGGTTCGAAAAAGGGAAACGATCAGACTGCATGTTGGGGATTTATCCTGAAACGAGGGGGAAAAGAGTGTCACCGACAGAGAGGAAGAATTCAAGGGAGTGCACAAACTGGAGAGGTGACAGCAGTGCTGGAAGGCACTGCTGAAACTGAAAAAAAAAAAAAAAATACAAGGGCATGGGTAATAACTGATAGTTATTACTGTGCGCAGACTTTGAAAGAAGATTTAGACATCTGGCAGGAGAATGGGTACGAAAGTGTCAAAGGGAAGTCAGTAGCTCATCAGGATCTATGGAAGAAGATAGCAGAGATGAGAGTCAACATGGATCTGGATGTGGTGCATTAGAAAGCTCACACCAATGAGGAGGAGCCTTGTAGAGGAAACAGTCAAATGGATCGCTTTGTACAGACACGGAGAGTCGTAAATTGTCAGGGGCAAGAAGTGGGCCAGAACACCTAAAGGCAGGGTGGTCCCAGACAAGTTTGTGGGGGATGTGGTACAAGCTGTGCATGAGGAGATAGGTCATGCGGGTACCGTCTCTACACAAAGGGAGTTGGAAAAGCAGCAGCTCTGGATTCCTAGTAGACATGTTCGTTCAATTCTCCGAGCCTGTAAGATATGTGGTCAATATAATGCAGGGAGGAGAGGGCAATGTGTTGGGGGTCTTACTATTAAAAGTACGGTCCCGTGGGGTTCAGTATGCATTGATGTGGCTGGACTGACAGGGAAAAAAGGAGAAAAGTACCTGTTAGTGATGGTAGATTCTATGTCTGGGTATGTGGTGATAAAGCCAGTGAGAAAAACTAATGGTAACAGTGTTGTTGGAATGTTGGACCAAGTCTGCAGCACGCTGGGAGTGCCCAAGGAGCTGAGAACAGACAACGGCACCCATTTCCGGAACGTGCAGGTTGATCGCTGGTGTGAGGAGCATGGAGTGATGAGAGTTTATTCACCTCCCTACACCCCACAGGCTAATCGAGTGGTGGAGAGAGCAATTGGTCTGGTGAAAAATTGATTGGATTGGCAAGAATGCTAATTCAAAAGAGTGGAGGGTCAAAGGGGTGGACACTGGAAAAGCTCTGAATGACCATCATCGGGCGGGCAGACCCTCCCCCTCCCAAGAATTAAATCAACACCCCTTTGTATCACAAAAAATTGGGCAGGGCAAGGACGAGGAGAAAGAAGATATAAACCCAAAGGTACCACTCCATGTGGGACAGAATATTTGAATCAAGGTTCGTGACCATCTGACGAGAGTACCAGTGAAAGCTAAGTACGACAGCACAGACATAATAGAAAAAGTCTTGGACAGTAAGACAATGTTGTTAAAGAACAGAGGAATCCAAAGTGTGGAGCAGCTTAAACCAATTCCAAGTTAAAGGGAATTAAGAGCTAAAATGAACAACAGCCCAACGCACACACCACTGTTGATTAAAGTGGACACTGTCACTGGCGTGGTCATACTAAGAAGGTCGACCTCAAGACTCTGGATTGGCAGAGTGTTGACGAAATTAAGGTTTTCTAAACAATTATTTCTATCTGAAGAGAAAGAGGCATTGCAATGGAGTGAAGCAAAGAATTCATGCACCGTGTGCCTGGAGAATGCTTCCCTGACCCTACAGTGGGAGGGGCCAGGGCATATAAAGCCATCTAAACCTCCTGGAGTGAAGGAGGAATTTAAAGATGTTACAGTGGGACCAGTGAAAAAGATGGATGCTTATGTGTGCAACAGCTGCCAAATAACGGAGCTGCCTCGTCTTACAGTAGTGACCCTGTGGGACCTACAGCCTAAAACATTTGATCCTCAAGACTGTGCAAATCTGTGGGACGGCTATAAAATCTTTTATTGTGAAGGCTGCCTGTTGGCAATGAAAAATGGAAATGGAAGACTGGTGGTGGCCAGACAGGCAGAGGGTGGCAGGTGAGGAGGTTTTACAAACCTCTGGAGAAATTCAGTCTCAGCTCTGGCTTGACAGTTGAGCACGTGGATGACAGTGAGTGGCTCGCGTCCTCGGCTTCAAGGTTTGCTCGCTCAGCTGAATGCTCAGCTGGGTGAAGATAAGAAAGAGAAACAAATGGGAGTGCTCATGCAGGCAGGAAGTGAACTGCAGACAGCTGTGAGGGAAAATTGGCCGTATAACCCCTTGCAGGGCCAAGTCATACATACACCAATCGTCGAAATGAGCAGATCTCAACCCCTTCGGCCTTAGCCAGGGAAGGTCACAGTCAGACCTCAAGGAGGGGGTCAGACCTCAAGGAGGATAAGTTGAGGTCTCCTGTGCCTCCCCGGAAGTTTAACAAGAACAACAACACAAGGGAATGGCCTTGAGTGACTCATGCTGCAAACATGAATGTCAAAATGACCTCAGTAACACAGTGAATTCCGACGATCATGAGGTGTAATGACATCTTGTCTTGTTTTTATTTCTTTTATTTTTTATTCATTCATCCTTTTAATCAATATTTAAGTAGTTCATTAGCATTAGAATGTAGTGTTACTTATGTGAACAGAAGTATGTTAGCATTAGTGCATTAATAACACGGTGTCAGCATTACTATGTTTAACATGGTTAAAGGATATTAATCTGGATAGTTGATTACATTGCCTGTGAAAGCACAAAGAATGAAGTTCTAAAAGTGGTTGATTTGGTATATGTCATTATGCTTAAACTCATTAAACACTGTATTGTACTCTGTAAAAGGTGAATATTAACAATGTTTTGATGCATTATTAATGGATGTCATTGTTCATCTTATTGGTGACTGGTGGCTGCTCATGGTTTTGGTTTATCTAATTTAAAGCTAATAATCTGAGTACATAGTTGAGGTTTACTGAGGTGCCTGCATTTTTAAGAGCTATGAGGTAATCAGAGCTGAATGTGGAAAGGAGGGAACTTAGGTGGAGTGTAACCAATGAAAGATGGAGGAGGTCCTGTGGGTTGGAGCAGAATTGTCAGGAACCTGTGCTCCACACAGGTTCGCGGTAGTGCTTTTTTGGCTCACCAGGGGGCGGTGTGGTCCAGATCCCCGCTGACGCACCTGCAGCGAATCGGCCATCAACAGGTCTATTTAAGGACCAGCCACCGGTTCACCGGCGTCTGATTGTTGTGTCAGCAAGAGTGTTATCTCGAACCCCTTTTTGCACTTAAAGTAATTCTGGAAGCTTTCCCTTTCAGGTCAACCTTCCCCGTCCCCTCAAAGGATCGCCTCGCTGCTCTCCTGGAGGACGGAGCTTTTTGATGGACTTTCCGCAGAGGAACCTATCTGCGCAGACACCAGACTAGTGTGTGTTTTTCTGTTGCCTTTCATCCTCCCATTCGGAGCGCCTTTTGTTCATTACCTTCTCCCCTTTTGTTTTCCAAATAAAAGGGAGTTTTTCTCTTTGGACTTGCCTTGCCTTTTGCATTTGGGTCCTCAACGCACCCAAAACCATAACAGAACAATCAGACCAGAATGGACCAGGCAAAGGCACAGCAGGCTCTGGCGGGCCAGAGTAACGTGATTAGCGAACATAGTCACATCATCCGGGCGCTGTCGGAGTCCTCAGCTCGGACGTCGCAGAGCGTCTCCGATCTAGCACAACAGGTTGCTAACCTGTGGGCTCAGGTATCCTCCCTGGCTACTGTGGTCACCTCCTGTGACGCAGCTCCACCGCTCTCTCCTCCAGCCAAGGACTCTCACATCTGCGACCCTGAACCTTTCGAGGGGGATCTGAGTAAGTGCCGGGGTTTCCTGCTCCAGTACCGCCTGGTTTTCTGGCAGCAACCGCAGTCCTTCGGTTCCGACTCTGCAAGAGTTAACTATGTGGTGGGACTTTTACGAGGAAGAGCTCTGGTGTGGGCCCAGGCGATGAACGCGCGCCGACGGCTGATGAACCTGTCTTACGACGAGCTCGAGACCGAGCTGAAGGGCATCTTCGACCGCCCAAACTACGCGAGCGACGCTACTGACCGTCTCCTGACCCTTCAACAGGGTCCCCGCTCGGTGGCTGAATACTCGGTCGAGTTCTGGACCCTGGCGGTGGAGGTGGGGTGGAACGAACCACCGCTCATGGGGGTTTTCTGCCGGGGCTTAAACCGCCGCCTCTGGGATGCGATGGCCCTTCAGGCGCGCCCAAAGGATCTGGATGCGCTCATCACCCTCGCCATAGACTTGGACAACTACATAAGGGAACAGCGCCGTGAGTTGGCAGCGGGGTTCCTCCCCACCTCCTTCCTTCTCTCTCTTCTACTATCCAGCCCACAGCCCCCGGGCCGCCCGCTCCTACCCCAGCAGGAGACGATCCCATGCAGGTGGGACGGGCTCAGATCACTGCGGCAGACAGAAGACGATGGCTGGACTCCAAGGCCTGCCTGTACTGCGGACAGGCAGATCATCTCATCTCCTCCTGTCCTTCGTGCCCCTCCCACCCAAAAGAGTGAGCTCACCAGCGCACGCAGGAGCATTGGTGAGCGCAAACTTCTCCTGCGACTCCGCCCCTCCCCGCCTGATCCTACCTGGAACCTTGCAATGGGGCCAGGAATCCCTCTCCTTACCCTTTTTAGTGGACTCCGGGGCAGATGAGAGCTTCCTGGATGAAAAACGGGCCAGAGAGGCTCGAATCCCTCCGGAGGAACTCTCCAAGCCCAGGCTGATCCTCAACCTGGACGGGCAACCGGTGGCGCAGGTCACCCACCGGACAAAGCGGCTCACTCTGGTCGTCTCGGGAAACCATCGGGAACAGATTCATCTATTCCTCATTCCTTCATCTGCAACGCCTGCGGTTCTGGGCTCTCCCTGGCTGGCGCGCCACAACCCACAGCTGGACTGGGCGGCTGGTTCCATCACAGGCTGGAGCGTAGCCTGCCACTCCCACTGTCTCCGCTCCGCCTTACCCCCCGTCCAGCATGGCGCCGCTCCAAGCATCCACCCACCGGACCTCTCGGGAGTTCCGGCTGAGTACCACGACCTCAAAGAAGTTTTCAGCAAGAAACGGGCACTATCACTTCCCCCCCACCGCCCGTACGATTGCGCAATTGACCTGCTACCGGGAACATCCCTCCCCACCAGCCGCCTGTTCAACCTATCACGACCGGAGCAGGAAGCGATGGAGAGCTACGTTGGTGAGTCGCTGGTGTCCGGGATCATCCATCCTTCTTCTTCTCTGGTGGGAGCGGGATTTTTTTTTGTAAAGAAGGACGGTTCGCTACGACCGTGCATAGACTATCGGGCACTCAATGACATCACGGTTAAAAATAAGTACCCGCTTCCCCTGTTGGACGCGGCTTTTGCTCTGCTCCACAAAGCACATTTTTTTTCCAATCTTGACTTACGGAACGCTTACCATTTAGTGCGTATCCGCGATGGCGACGAGTGTAAGACCGCTTTTAAAACTCCCCTCGGACATTTTGAGTACCTTGTCATGCCTTTTGGGCTCACGAACGCTCTGGCGGTTTTTCAAGCATTGGTGAACGACGTGTTTCGTGACATGCTGAACCAGTTTCTCTTTGTTTATTTAGATGATATTTTGATTTTTTCCGAGACAAAGGAGAAACACATTCAGCATGTACGACTCGTTTTACAACGCCTACTGGAGAATCAGCTGTTCGTGAAGCCCGAGAAGTGCGAGTTCCACACCACATCAGTCACCTTCCTTGGATTTGTTGTACAGCGCGGACAGCTCGTTCCGGATCCTGCCAAAGCGACTACAGTAGTGGAATGGCCCACTCCTTCTTCCCGGAGACATCTCCAACGGTTCCTGGGGTTTGCCAATTTTTACCGCCGCTTTATACGGGATTACAGCAAAGTGGCAGCCCCACTCACCCGCCCCACCTCCACGGCCAGACAGTTCCAATGGTCCGACGAGGCGGAAGCGGCTTTTGCTAGATTAAAGATGCTGTTTACATCTGCCCCAATTCTCTCCCATCCAGATCCCAGCCGCCAGTTCGTGGTGGAAGTGGACGCCTCTGACGTGGGCGTCGGAGCGGTGCTGTCACAGCGGGACCCCTGCGCCTTCTTCAGCCAGCGTCTCTTACCTGCGGAGGTAAATTATGACGTGGGGAATCGGGAACTCCTGGCGGTGGTTCTTGCCCTTCAGGAGTGGCGCCACTGGCTGGAGGGTTCGGCAATCCCGTTTGTTGTATGGACCGACCACAGAAATCTGGCTTACCTGTGCAGCGCTAACCGGCTGAATTCGCAATGGGCGCTTTTTCTCGGTCGCTTTGATTTTATGCTCACGTACCGCCCAGGCTCCCGGAACGTGAAGCCTGACGCGCTGTCTCGCCAATTCGCAGCAGACGCGCCGGATCCCAGTCCTACGCCTATCCTCCCTCCGGACTGCATTGTGGGCACTATGGTCTGGCAGGTGGAGGAGAGAGTCCGCGAGGCACAGCGCGCCAGACCGAGCCCCGCGGAGACGCCAGCTGACAGACTTTTTGTCCCTAATTCAGCTCGCTTGGAGGTCCTGCAATGGGCGCACTCCTCCAGACTTGCCTGCCACCCGGGTCTTGCGCAGATGCTCCACCTCCTTCGACAGCGTTTCTGGTGGCCGACCATGACGCAAGACGCACGGACCTACATAGCCGCCTGTTCGGTGTGTGCCAGGGGGAAGGCATCCCACCAGCGTCCGGCAGGCCTGCTCAACCCTCTCCCTATTCCCCACCGCCCATGGTCACACATTGCGGTCGACTTCGTGACCGCCCTCCCCCAACCATAGTGGACCGCTTCTCCAAGGCGGCACATTTCGTCCCCCTCGTCAAACTCCCGTCTGCCGCGGAGACTGGGGTTCTCTTAATCTCCCACGTTTTCCGTCTGCACGGAATCCCAAGAGACATTGTGTCTGACCGGGGTCCACAGTTCACGTCCCGAGTGTGAAAATCATTCTGCTCCACCCTGGGCGTGTCGGTGAGTTTGTCCTCAGGCTACCTCCTGCAGTCAAATGGGCAGTCCGAGAGGACCAACCAGAGCCTTGAGAATGCGCTCCGGTGCGTCTCAGCGAAGAACCCAGCGTCATGGAGTTCCTTCCTTCCGTGGGTGGAATATGCCCACAACTTGCTGGTGTCAGCTGCTTCAGGCGTGTCCCCGTTCATGGCATCGCTGGGCTACCAGCCTCCCCTTTTTGACTATCAGGAGGGCGAGGTGGCGGTCCCATCGGTACGCGCGAACCTGCACCGCTGCAGAAGAGTGTGGAAACAGGTCCGCGCCGCGCTGACGCGCTCCTCTCTCCAAACCCAAGAGCAGGCAAACCGGAAAAACCATAACAAGAATGTCATGTATAAAACTGGCCACACAGAGATGCTCATGGTCTTTTTCTGTGCATCCAAGACATCATCACTCTCCATGCCAGACCCCAACGCAGCAAGAGGATCATGCTGGGTTGGCTGAAGATTGTGCTTTTCAGCACCAACGTTTGAGAAGATTAACAGCACTGAAGAATTGGATTGGGGGCAACAAAACAAGTAAACAAATAAGAGAAAGATCACAACATTGTGGGCTGAGTGCTCTGCTGAAGAATTGAAACTGGGAGGCAAAATTGTGAACAGCAATACGACGACGTTTAACGACTAAGCACACTGGGGCCATCTGCTCACTGAGAAGCAGACCGGGCTTTCCCCTTTTTATGCCCCAAGGCTGAGGCCTCAACATCAGGAGTTGCCCAGTGGTCAGGAGAGTGGTTGTGCAGAAGAGACCAGGTTGTATCGGTGGGCACCAGGCCTCAGTCTTCAAAATCCTCCAACAGGGTAGCCTCCCTTATTCAAAAACTTAACAGTAAATGCACTAAAGCAGAGGTAATCATATGAGCAGCACCAATGGTTTATCTATGATTTTCCATCTTACTAATGCATTCATTTTACCATTTATCTTTTAGACATATAATCATTTACATGTAGTTCAAGTTTCAGTTTTATTGTCAATTTCTTCACATGTACTTGACATACAAAGGAATCGAAATTCCGTTTCTCACTGTCCCATGTCCCATGTCCCATGCGTTGACGCAGACAACAGACAACAATAAAGTGCAAATGCACAACATAACAATCCTATCCTAAATAATCAAATGCACAACATAACAGTCCTAATCCTAAATGATAATAAAAATAAAAATAAAAATAGTAAGGTGCAATAGCTTAAGGCAATAAAACAAGATATTAATAACACTGTGTGCAATGAGTAGTGTACTGTGGGGACACTAATTGTAGGTAGGTACAGTTGGTTTTTATGCAGAATCATGTTTAGTGCAAATACAGAGGTAGACATTTCAGTTCAGTGCAGAGTGTTTAGTGCTGTCCTTAAGCACTCAGTGGAATGTGCGGTGGGGGGGGGGGCAGTGTCTTCCTAAACTCCTGCCAGTTTGGTGGACCTGCTGGCTGGCGCTGAGAGTGAGACGGAGAGAGAGTTCAGCAATCTCACAGCCTGGTGGATGAAGCTGTTAGTGAGTCTGGTAGTGCGGGAGCGGAGGCTCCTATACCTCTTTCCAGAGGTTAGGAGGCTGAACAGACTGTGTGCAGGGTGGCTTGTATCATTGACAATAGTGATGGCTTTGCGGGTGAGGCGGGTAGTGTATATGTCTTGCAGGGAGGGGAGTGATACACCAATGATCTTCTCCGCTGTTCTCACAATGCGTTGTAGGGCTTTCCTGTTCCTGTCAATGCAGCTCCCTCCCCACACAGTGATACAGCTGGAAAGGATGTTCTCAATGGTTCCTCTGTAGAATGTGGACATGATGGTCAGTGGAGCCCTTGCCCGCTTGAGTTTGCGCAGGAAGTAGAGGCGCTGTTGTGCCTTCTTGGCCAGTGATGCAGTGTTGGTGGTCCAGGAGAGGTCCTCACTGATGTGCACCCCCAGGAACTTGGTGCTGCTCACCTGCTCTACTGCTGGGCCGTTGATGGTCAGTGGAGGGTGTTGGGTGTGGCCTCTCTGGAAGTTGACAACAATTTCTTTGGTCTTGCTAACGTTTAGCAGGAGGTTGTTGTCTTTGCACCAGCTGGTCAGGAGCTCAACCTCTTTCCTGTAGTGGATCTCATCACCCTTGGTGATAAGCCCCACCAGTGTTGTGTCATCCGCAAACTTCACAAGGTGGTTGGAGCTGTAGGTTGGTGTGCAGTCGTGTGTCAGTAGGGCGAAGAGCAGGGGACTGAGCACACAGCCTTGTGGGGCCCCCGTACTCAGAGTTATGCTGGTTGAGATGTTGTTGCCAACGCGCACCGCTTGAGGCCTCTGGCTGAGGAAATCCAGCAGCCAGTTGCAGAGAGAGGTGCTGAGGCCCAGTCTTTCCAGTTTGCAGATGAGTTGTTGTGGTATTATGGTATTGAATGCTGAACTAAAGTCTATGAACAGCATCCTCACATATGAGTATTTCTAGTCCAGGTGAGTGAGGGCTGGGTGGAGGGCAGAGCAAATTGCGTCCTCTGTGGATCGTTTCGCTCTGTATGCAAACTGGTATGGGTCCAGGGTGGATTTGATATGTGACATGATGAGTCGTTCAAAGCACTTCATGATAATGGGTGTCAGTGCCACCGGACGGTAGTCGTTAAAGCAGGATGGGGATGATTTCTTTGGCACAGGTATGATGGTGGCTGCTTTGAAGCCTGATGGAACAATGGCTTGCCTCAGTGATGTGTTAAAGATATCTGTGAAGACGTCCTTCAGCTCCTCCGCGCAGTCTCTCAGCACACTGCCAGGGATGTTGTCTGGACCTGCTGCTTTCTGGATGTTAATGGCGGAGAGTGTACTCTTCACGCTGGCAGCGGAAAGGCACAGAGGCTGGTCGTGCGGGGGTGGTGGTTTTTTCTGTGGGCAAGTGTTGTTCCGTGCTTCGAAGCGTGCAAAGAAACTGTTCAGGTTGTTGAGCAGGGTGGTGTCGCTCTCACAGCTACGTGGCGCAGGTTTGTAGTCTGTGATAGCCTGGATGCCCTGCCATAGACTCTGGGCATCTTTGCTGTTCTTGAAGTGAGAGGTTATCTTGTGTGTGTAGTCATGCTTGGCTTTCCTGATGCCGCGGGACAGGTTGGCTCTCGCTGTTCTCAGGCCTGGTGCATCCCCAGCTCTGAAGGCCTTGTCTCTGGCCTTCAACAGCTTGTGGACGTCCCCTGTCAGCCATGGCTTCCGGTTGGCTCGGGTGGTGATGTTCTTCATGTAGGTCACATCATCGATGCACATGGTGATGTAGGAGGTCACAGTGTCTGTATACTCCTCGATGTCTGTAATGTTGTTATAGGTGGCTGCTTCTTTGAACATGTCCCAATCGGTCAACCCAAAACAGTCCTGGAGAGCAGAAGTGGCCTCCTGCGGCCATACCCTTACTTCTTTCAGAACAGGTTTGGTCACTTTCACTCTCTGTCTGTACGCTGGCATTAGCATTACAGTGAGGTGATCAGAGGCTCCGATGTGGGGAAGGGTGGTGGCTTTGTATGCTCCTTTGTGCTGAGTGTAAACAAAGTCTAAGATGTTGTCACCCCTTATTGGAAAATGGACATGCTGGTGGAACTTTGGTAAAACAGTTCTGAGATCTGCATGATCAAAATCTCCTGCGAAGATGATGAACCCGTCTGGGTGTGTTGTTTGTTGCTCACTGATCGCCTGATACAGTTCATTCAGCGCCGCATTCCTATCGCCGTTGTTGTTGGTTGGGGGAATTTAAGTAGCGACTAGCAGGATCGAACTTAGCTCCCTGGGCAAGTAGAAGGGGCGACACTTCACGATCAGGAACTCCGCCAATGGTGAACAGTGTTTGCACACTACAGTTGCGTCCCGGCACCACGCGTCGTGGATGTAAACACAGACCCCGCCGCCCCGGGTCTTCCCTCCATCTACGCGAGCCCTGTCAGCTCTGTAGCATGCTAGCTGCTCCACTTGTATGGCCGAGTCCGGAATGTTGTCATTAAGCCACGTTTCAGTGAAAATCAGCACACAACAGTCACTCACTCTTCGATTCGCTGATCTCAGTAGTCGGATGTCATCCATTTTGTCCAGTGATCGTACGTTGGCCAGAAGGATAGATGGTATGGCTGGGCGAGTTGGCTTAGCCTCTAGCCTAGCTCGGACTCCTCCGCGCTTGCCCCGCTTCCTCGTCCTTGCACACCGCTTCCGACGCCCCCTTACCGGGGGTAGGGTAGTAGGCGAGTCCCGTGGGTTAGCTGGCCAGTGCAGCAGTCCGAGTTCTCTTAGCGTTGTCTCGGTTTCCATGTTCAAAACTCGACAGATCTTGCTTCTCTGAATGTTTAAGAGAGCCTGTCGACTGTACATATATTCCGACTTAGACTGACGACAAAAACTTGTAGACAAACATTTACTTGACGGACAAAACTTCGTGAGGTCGCTGCGTCTACACGCGCCGCCATTCAGACTTTTACCTTTTACCAGACTTTTATGTAATCTGCATAATCCTTTATTAAAGCAACACAAAAGGAGAAGTTTAAGTCTGATTATTGTAGTTATATTCATCATAAAACACTATACTAGATTAATTCATGCAAATTGAAACATTTCTAAAGTAAGGTTAAACTCCTAGTGTGAAAATAAACACCCGTACTATTTAAATTAGTTGGTGTGGGAATGAATAAACAGCCATAAATCCTCAATTAAAGCATATCCTCCATCTGACAAAGGTGTGTTTGTGTGCATCAGACATCTGGGTTGGTGCAGCTCTAATTGGTTACTTTAACCCCTAATTAAAATATAACCCTTATAGCTGTCTGTCTTCAGCTATTAAAACCTAATCTAGCATTTACCAAGTGCACTTATTCATGAGAGAGGAGCCATTGTATCGGTTGTGTTTGAAGCAGATATTCAGAACCTCTCTAAGCTGCACAGATCTGAAGACTGCTCAAAGGAAGCAGGGTAAAACAACCGATGAAGATGGTCAGAGGCTAGACGAGGCCTCTCGACACCAGCTTAACAAGCTGCCATGCGTAAATTCTCCCTGTGAGCTCAGACTGACAGGGCAGCAGGACAGCCCAGGCCCATTATCGGAAAGCTGGATGTTTGCTCCAACGTAGGAGTAAACTCGGGAATCTAACAGGGTATAGACCTGGTCCACAGTTCTACGTCCAAGACAAAAACTGCAATGACCCTCCTGAATTGTGGTTAGACTATCCGGCGGAACCTCCTCTCCAGTATGCCCGAATAGACCTTACCAGGAAGGCTGAGGAGTGTGATCCCTCTATAGTTGGAACACACCCTCCGGTCCCCCTTCTTAAAAAGAGGGACAACCACCCCAGTTTGCCAATCCAGGGGCACTGCCCCCGATGTCCACGCGATTTTGCAGAGCCGTGTCAACCACGACAGCCCCACAACATCCAGAGCCTTAAGGAACTCCGGGCGGATCTCATCCACCCCGGGGCCCTGCCACCGAGGAGTTTCTTAACAACCTCGGCTACATCAGCCCCAGAGATAAGAGAACTCGCCTGACAGCTTCCCCCTCCCCAGACGCCGGATGGTGGTCCAAAATCTTTTCGAAGCCGTCCGGAAGTCATTCTTCATGGCCTCACCGAACTCCTCCCATGCCCGGGTCTTTGCCTCAGCGACCACCGTAGCTGCTTACATGAGTATCAACATTATTACCCCAGGCCAACATATTTGACACCTAAGAATGCAGAATATTTAAGAGTTTTTGTTTTTTTTTTTTGTTTTTTTTTTTCCCCTCCTGGGCTGCCACCTTATCGTGGAGGGGTTTGCGTGTCCCTATGATCCTAGGAGCTCAGTTGTCTGGGGCTTTATGCCCCTGGTAGGGCCTCCCATGGCAAACAGGTCCTAGGTGAGGGACCACACAAAATGCAGCCCACAAACCCCCTTATGATGAGTGAAAAATTTGGTCTTGGGTCTCCCTTGCCCGGGGCCCCCTCCTGGAGCCAGGCCTGGGGGTGGGGCATGCTGGTGGCCGGGTCTTTGCCCATGCGGCCCGGCCGGCCATATCCCAAAGAGACGACGTGGGACCCCCTTCCAGTGGGCTCACCACCTGCAGGAGGGGCCAAAGGGGTCGGGTGCAGTCTGAATTGGGTGGCAGCCAAAGGCGGGGACCTTGGCGGTCCAATCCCCAGCTGCAGAAGCTAGATCTAGGGACGTGGAATGTCACCTTTCTGATGGGGAAGGAGCCTGAGCTGGTGCGCGAGGTTGAGAAGTTCCGATTAGGTATAGTCGGCCTCACCTCGACGCATAGCAAGGGCTCTGGAACCAGCCTTCTCGAGAGGGGTTGGACTCTCTTCCACTCTGGAGTTGCCGATGGGAAGAGGGACGGATCCTGACTGTTGTTTGTGCCTATGGCGCCAATGGCAGTTCAGCGTATCCACCCTTTTTGGAGTCCCTAGAGGGAGTGCTAGAGAGTGCTCCTTCTGGGGGTTCCCTCGTCCTCCTGGGTGACTTCAATGCTCATGTCGGCAGTGACAGTGAGACCTAGAGGGGCATGATCGGGAAGAATGGTCCCCCTGATCTGAACCCGAGTGGTATTCTGTTGTTGGACTTCTGTGCTCGTCACAGATTGTCCATAACGAACACCATGTTCAGGCATAAGGGTGTCCATATGTGCACTTGGCACCAGGACACTTGGAAATAATGTGTTAAAAGTTGTAAGCTGTAAGATGTCATGAAGAATGGAATGTGCTGAAGGACTTAGACTGAGGTCCTGACCTTCCTTTAACCTTAGGATGTTTGTAGGAGTTAGACATTAAATCAGTAAAGTCAGATAAGACAGGAACTATAAAATAGGAAGTGAGGAAGTGTGGAATGTGAGGAATGTTTACAATGAACAGATGGTCACTCATGGGGGCCAGAGGAGGGGGCCTTACTAGGATAAAAAGGTGAGGAGATTCTGTCTCAGCAGATCTCCTTGACAGGACAATTCTGTTTTGCAGCTGTGTTGTCAACGAATCTCCAAGATCTAGTAAAACTTGTTTGTTAGTTGCTACTTGGCAAAGCTTTTAATATCTGTTACAGTTTGATTTGTCCTGACCGATAAAAGAAGACACAAGGACCTGGAGGGCGGGGGAGCCCGGCCGTGAGTCCCACAACACCTTGGGCCGCAGTTCGATGATCGACTTTGTAGTCGTGTCCTCGGATTTGCGGCCGCATGTTCTGGACACTCGGGTGAAGAGAGGGGCGGAGCTGTCAACTGATCACCACCTGGTGGTGAGTTGGCTCCGTTGGTGGGGGAGGATGCCGGACAGTCTGACAGAGTCTGCTGTCAGACGGAGCTTCAACTCCCACCTCCGGGAGAGCTTCAACCATGTACCTGAGGAGGTGGGGGACATTGAGTCCGGGTGGACCATGTTCTGTGCCTCCATTGTTGAGGTGGCCGACTGGTGCTGTGGCTGCAAGGTGGTCGGTGGCAGTCGTGGCAGCAACACCCGAACCTGCTGGTGGACACCGGTGGTGAGGGATGCCGTCAAGCTGAAGAAGGAGTCGTACCGGGCCTTTTTGGCTTGTGGGACTCCTGAGGCAGCAGACAGGTACCCGCGAGCCAAGCGGAGTGCAACTGCGGCGGTCGCCAAGGCAAAGATCCAGGCGTGGGAAGAGTTCGGGGAGGCCATGGAGAACGACTTCCGGATGGCTTCAAAAAGGTTCTGGACCACCATCCGGCACCTGAGGAGTGAGAAGCAGTGCATTGTCAACACTGTGTACAGTGGGGATGGTGTACTGCTGACCTCGACTCGGGACGTTGTGGATCGAAGACCTCCTCAATCCCACCGACACGCCTTCCAGTGAGGAAGCAGGGCCTGGGGAATCGGAGGCGGGTTCTCTTTTCTCCGGGGCTGAGGTAGCCGAGTTTGTTGAAAAACTCCTCGGTGGCAGGGCCCCGGGGGAGGATGAGATCCGTCTGGAGTTCCTTAGGGCTCTTGATGTTGTAGAGCTGTCGTGGTTGACACGACTCTGCAACGTCGCGTGGACATCGGGGGCGGTACCACTGGATTGGCAGACCGGGGTGGTGGTCCCTCTTTTTAAGAAGGGGGACTGGAGGGTGTGTTCCAACTATAGGGGGATCACACTCCTCAGACTCCCTGGCAACGTCTATTCGGGGATACTGGAGAGAAGGGTCCATCGGATAGTTGAACCTTAGATTCAGGAGGAGCAGTGTGATTTTTGTCCTGGACGTGGAACTGTGGACCAGCTCTATACCCTCAGCAGGGTCCTTGAGGGTGCGTGGGAGTTTGCCCAACCAGTCCACATGTGTTTTGTGACCGCGTGCCTCGGGGAGTCCTGTGGGGGGTTCTCCAGGAGTATGGGGCGTCGGGCCCCCTGATTCGGGCTGTCCGCTCCCTGTATGACCGGTATCAGAGCTTGGTCCACATCGCCGGTAGTAAATCGAACTTGTTTCCGGTGAAGGTTGGACTCCGCCAGGGCTGCCCTTTGTCACCGATTCTGTTCATAACTTTTATGGACAGAATTTCTAGGCGCAGCCATGGTGTTGAGAGGGTCCGGTTTGGTGGCCTCAGGATCGGGTCTCTGCTCTTTGCAGACAATGTGGTCCTGTTGGCTTCATCAGTCCGTGACCTCCAACTCTCACTGGACCGGTTCGCAACCGAGTGTGAAGCGGCTGGGATGAGAATCAGCGCCTCCAAATCTGAGGCCATGGTTCTCAGCCGGATAAAGGTGGAGTGCCTTCTCTGGGTCGGGGAGGGGATCCTCCCCCAAGTGGAGGAGTTCAAGTACCTCGGGGTCTTGTTCACGATTGAGGGAAGAATGGAGCGGTAGATCGATAGGCAGATCGGTGCAGCGTCTGCAGTAATGCGGACTCTGCACCAGTCCATTATGGTGAAGAGAAAGCTGAGCCGAAAGGCGAAGCTCTTGATTTACTGGTCGGTCTTCGCTCCTACCCTCACCTATGGTCATGAGCTTTGGGTAATGACCGAAAGAACGAGATCGCGGGTACAAGCGGCCAAAATGAGTTTCCTTCGCAAGGTGGCTGGGGTCTCCCTTAGAGATAGGGTGAGAAGTTCTGCCATCCAGGAGGAGCTCGAAGTAGAGCCGCTACTCCTCCGCATTGAGAAGAGCCAGATGAGGTGGCTCGGGCACCTAGTAAGGATGCCTCCCGGACGCCTCCCTGGTGAGGTGTTCAGGGCACGTCCCTCCGGTAGGAGTTCCCCGGGAAGACCCAGGACACGCTGGAGGGACTATGTCTCTCGGCTGGCCTGGGAACGCCTCGGGATCCCCCCGGAAGAGCTGGAGGAAGTAGCTGGGGAGAGGGAAGTCTGGGTTTCCCTGCCTAGGCTGCTGCTCCCGGGACTCGACCCCGGATAAGCGGAAAAAGATGGATGGATGGATGGATGGATGGATGGATGTTTGTTTTTTAGCTCTAATGCAAATTGAGGATCTCATGCCAAAATGCTGTGTGTTTAAGCCTAAACCTAAAACACATGAAAATTTAAAAGATGTTATACTTTTTCACACAGGAGATGCTCACAATTTTCAGCTCTTACAAAGGAAATTTTAAGCAAATGTTTCCAATATCATCAACCTTCTGAAATGTACCCAAACAAAAGCAGGATATGAGCTCAAGTAGAGGTCCAAATGTGTAAATTGCACACAGATTGTAGATCACAAATCTTTTCACACTATAGAGGATTGCTTTAACATGTCTTAAGTTCCATCAATTATAAGTTAATAATATCCTGTTATTTGTAAAGCAATTGTGAGCTAATAAAGCTGTACAGGCCAGAGTCTATAAGGATGCTACTGTACTTCTACATTATTTTGAGGCTTTGATTACTCTGCTTTTGTTTCCTACTAGCTCACACTGACAAGCAGATAGGTGAGTATAACGTGTAATAATTATTTTTGTTTAATTTATTAAACACAATGAAGATAAAACAAGCTGAATTAATATTGTTGGAGTTTCAGATTTTTTTTTTTTTTTTTATAACTGTGTCCAGACTGAATTGATAAAAAGGGCTATTCCTTTGTTTTCTTAAAGTGATGGCCATCACTTCTGGAGGGGTAGCTGCTGATGTGGGAGGAGGGTCTGTAATCAGAGCTGTGGTAACCGTAAGACTTTTATTACCGGGGCTGGTGCTGATCTTATCTATGACCCAACAGAGAATACTGAAGAAATGCCGGCATTTGCATGCGGGCATTCATTGTAATGAGCAGGTTCATACAAAGATTTGAGCTTCCATTAATGCCAGTTACTGACAGAAGTTGACTTATTTATTGATACCCTTTAAAGTACATTAGTCATGTCATTTGAGATTGTTGCATTGTAATTGCTTTAATTATGTAATTATTTTGCATGGTACAGTTATTTTCATCTTGTTGTACATTACGTTACAAAGTTCAAATTATTTCAAAATATTTTCTTGGACTGAAATATTTGAATCTGCGAGTTCATTTTGATGTTCATCACTAAATTCTGGACGTTCATTATAAATGAACCTCATAATAGAGTATAGTGGTTACTTATATGCACTTATTTCTTTGCAATGTTAACCTTTTTGCATGCAAAATACTGGAAATCATTCTGCACCGTTGGGCTACCACCCAGCAAATGTAAGCATTTATTATTTCTATTCTTTGTTTGTTTAAAAAAATACATGTGTATAAAATATCACGTTATAATGAGTGTCGGACTCACGACCGGGCTCCCCCGCCTCCGGGTCCTTGCGTCTTCTTTTATCGGTCGGGACAAATCAAACTATAACAGATAGTTGCTACTTGGCAAAGCTTTTAATAAACAAACAAGTTTTACAAGATCTTGGAGATTCGTTGACAACACAGCTGCAAAACAGAATTGTCCTGTCAAAGAGATCTGCTGAGACAGAATCTCCTCACCTTTTTATCCTAATGAGGCCCCCTCCTCTGGCCCCCATGTGAGTGACCATCTGCTCATCGTAAACATTCCTCACATTCCACACTTCCACACTTATTTTATAGTTCCTGGTTTATCTGACTTTCCTGATTGAATGTCTAACTCCTACAAACATCCTAAGGTTAAAGGAAGGTCAGGACCTCAGTCTAAGTCCTTCAGCACATTCCATTCTTTATGACACCTCTCAGCTACAACTTTAAACCCATTAATTCCACAATTCCTCCTTTTGATCTCTTTAGAGATCACACAACATCCTAAAGACTTGTTTGTAAACTTTTTGATTGATGTCTCATCTTAATAACATATCGATTAACATATAAGATATCACTAACAGGTTGCAGTAATCAAACATTCATCAATCAGTAATACTGTGCTAAATACATTATAATCACTTCGTAACATACATAGATTATACTCTTTGCAATATGTGGGAGTATGTATTAACTTTTTGTATTCATTTTACTTGCCATGTTACACCTCTACCTCTAATTCATCATACACGTTTTCAGGCGGTTTGGGGAAAGACAACATCTCATACTGAACCATTTCCATTGTAAAATTCTTTGCCACATAGCTCTTAAGGATAGGAATCACACAACCACAACACATAAATGCTATCAGCAGTCCTACTCCTAGCATCAAAGCGATCTTTACCAGCCAGACTCTCCAACCTGCATTCATCAACCATGTGAACGAGTCTTCTACGGGAACTGCACCAGGCGTGGCCTGCTCCACATACTTTTGAAACGCAGTTAAGTTTTGCAATGCTCTTGTGATGCTTCCCGAATCACCTGAATTGTCTGGAATATAAGTGCAACATGTTTCACCAATAAGCTTACATACGCCTCCTTGAGCAGCCGTCAACAGATCTAAAACCTCCCTATTTTGAAGCACCATTTCCCTCAGAGCTTTGAGTTCATCAACGATCCCATTCGTCGCCTTACGGGTTTCATTAATAAGCCGCAATAGCGCATATCGATTAATTTCTACGTGGATCCCGACTTCTCCAACACCAATCCAAGGGAAAAATCCATGACCCAATTTTTGTCCTACACCCCAAATCTTATACTCCCATGGCACTCCAGATGAGCTTATTAATCCTAAAAAATTAAAAGTTGTTTGTCCCAGTTCCACATCTCTTTTTTCCCTATAATAAGGATGATGTTCAACTCTCTTCATATAAAAAGTGTGGTCAGATAAATAAATTAATGCACATCTTCCACTCCAGCTGGCTGGCAGTGATGGATACGCCTCTTCTGCACAAAGCCAATAGTAGTCTGCCATTACGCGAGTTCCTAACTCGGAAGGTGCTACACGAGAACACCGCACTTGGAAGGATACTTTTTTATATGTGAGATCCATGTCACACATATGAGCTTTGGATCGCGAATCTGCTGTACAATTTGGTGACTTCAAACACTTTACACACAGGTCTTCTCTCCTTGGTGGACAAAATGTTCACTTTTCTTCGCACAATTTAGGAGGAAGCCATCCTATTTCATATTCCCCTATTGCCTCGACACAGAATGGGAAGTACTTCTTAGGAAGATGTTGTGTGACTATCATTTGGGGCAGGGCTACACTCATTTGAGGCCAGGCTAACATATCAGATACTGCTGAACAGTTAGAAACTGTCCGTGACACTAAAACAGCTTCGCTAACATTCAAGGGGGTCATAAAGTCTGCTCGGGAATGCGGCACACCTATTCCAGGGTGAGTTGCTAGCATCATGACACATTCACTCCATTCTAAAGTCACCCTATATGGCCATAACACAGCTTTACTGACAGTTGTGGGCATGTGAGTACACGCATAGCAATCGGTGTAGTTACTGAGATGAGCCGTGTAATTAACCTGTTTCCACCATTCATTCAAAACGTAACCACGCAAAGGTACAATTTCAAGCTCATCATGCTTTCTCCTATTTTGATTTATGCCATTTTGTGCTGGACCATGAGCCTCATGAACCAACCAGAGCATAACTTCTTTTGTTACCAACATTTCACCTTGCGGGCCTATCCACATGCTCACCATCCCCCCCACTGCGCCACTACTCTTGCCCCCTACCATGCCCCCCCCTTCATGCTACCACTACCTCCATGACCCGTCTCTCTTCACCTCTCCATCTCTCCCAATGTATATATTGTCAATACTGTATATCTCTGTGTATAGTTCATCGGTACATATCTTGACTGTATACTTGTCTATAGCACATCTGTTTATACCTCCACATGTTCATATTCCCAAGATGTAATATATGTAATATATCTATATAATCCATAATAACCATACTGTATATACTGTATACACTGTATATACAGCTTGCTGCACCTTGCACTTCTGATTAGATGCTAAACGGCATTTCGTTACCTGTATTTATACATGTGTAATGATAATAAAGTTGAATCTAATCTAATCTAAAAAAAAACCATCTTTCCTGGTTCTATTTCTTTTTCTACAAATGTAGCTCCTTTTCTTACCCACCAATCTTGTTCCTCTTTGCTCTCTCCTAATTGAGCTCCAACCCATTCCTTAATTGTCTTTGGTCTTAGATCCTGAAGTTCTTCTTCTACCTGGGTTACCATGTAGAGCCCAACCTGGTACTCTGCTGCTCTCTTTGCTGCGGCGTCCGCCTCAGCATTTCCCACTGCCTCAAAATGATCCCCTCTCTGGTGACCTCTCACCTTAATTACGGCCACATTTGCTGGCCCCTTTATGGCTTCCACTAATTCCTTTGCCAGATCTTCATGTTTGAGAGGCTTACCATCTGCAGTTTGGAAGGCTGTTCTCTGCCAGGCTCCCAAATCTCTATGTACAACCAGATAAGCATATGCTGAATCTGTGAAAATATTTACATCTTTTCCTGCTCCGTACCTTAATGCACACAACAAAGCCATCAGCTCCGCCCTTTGAGCTGACGGGGGCATCACTGGCCCCGATTCCACAGTTTGCCAACCTGTTCCTTTCGGATTTGGTCTCACCACCGCGTAAGCTGCCTTTAGTCCTCCATCTCTTGCCCTAAAACAGCAACCATCCACAAATAGATTTTCTGCATCCTTTATTTCTATTTTTTCTAATCCTGCTCTTAACCTATTCTCTTCTTCTGTTCTTTCCTCACAGCAATGTGTTACACCTTCACGAATATGATCTGCCATGTTTATCCCTTCATGTGTGTATGTTATGTGTGGTTGTGTTAAAACTTCCATAATTTTATTTTGCCTTCCTGATGTCATGGTGAAAGCTGCTGATGCCACAAATGCTACTACACTATGTGATGTTGTGACTATTAAGGGATGATGCATGACCAAGTGAGCTGTTTTTTGTATTACTTTTGCCAATGCTGCTGCAAATCTTGCACATGGGGGTGCTTTTTGTTCTAGTCCATCCAATAGTACACTTACATATAACAGTGCTTTCCTTTCCCCCTTTTGTTTCTGATATAGCACTGCAGCAGCAGTGTTAGGCTTATCAGAAACATCCAAATAAAATGGTAAATTGTAATCAGGGATAGCGAGTGCTGCTCTCCTGCTAAGAGTCTGTTTGAGTATTATGAAGGCTTCCTCAGCCGCTGGTGTCCATTCCAATTTTCCAGTGAGATTCAAATGTCCCTGTTGTTTTAAATCTCGTAAGGGACTTGTTTTTTCAGCATAGTCAGGTACAAAATGTCTAGAATAATTTGTCAGACCCAGAAATGCTAGCATGTCACGCACATTAGTGGGTTTTGTGTGGTTAAGAATAGCTTCTCTTTGCACAGCAGTAAGTGTAGAACCATCACATGAAATGTGTTGTGCAAGAAAGACAACCTGCTTTCGTGCCAATTGCAATTTAGATTCACTCACTTTAAGTCCTGCATCAGCCAACCTATGTAGCAGATTTCTGGATGCTTCCAAACAAGTGTCAAGAGTAGGTGCTGCCAGCAACAAATCATCCACATACTGAACCAATATAACTCCATCCTTGGAGCATCCTATTGTAGGTGTATTGTTGGCCTGCATAGGTAAATGCAAAAACAGGTTGCAGTTCTGCAGCTAATGGTAGACAAAAGAATGCATTTGCCAAATCAACCACTGTAAAGTATTGGTGCTCCGGTTTGAGTGCTGACAAGGCACTCAAGTGGATTAGGAACCGGTTTAGGGTGTTCCAAAACCAGAGCATTAATAGCTTGTAAATCATGTGCCATTCTGTAAGACTTCCCGTCTACCTTTAAGACCAGAAGTAGGGGTGTGTTCCACGGGGAGCGTGTTGGTTTTATTACATCTGCCTGTAGGAGGCCTCTAATAGTGTCTTTTAATCCTTCTGTGGCCTCTGGTGAAACTTTGTACTGTGGTATATACACTTGTTGAGACTGATCCAATTGAAAAGTGACTGGGGGAATTCTACATTCCCCCACATCAAAAGGTCCTGTAGTCCACACCTTAGAGGGGACGCTTGCTTTAACGCTTTCTGCCTCAGGTGGATCAGACCTCTCTGCCCCATGTTGTCTGTCAATTTGGAGATGCTCCAATATAGCGTTATCTGTTGTAAAATGTTTAATGTACGAAAAGCTGGGATCGGACACTGAGCGGAAAACTGCTGGAAGGTGTGTAGGCTGCCAATCAGTAATTAATGAAGCCTTTTTTACCATGGCTCCAAGTTCTTTGGCCTGATGATGAGGGGAGAGAGCAAGTGAAACATGTGGAAATGCAGAGTTAGACAATTGACACCAATCACGCTGTTCAGGTGTTAATACAACGGCTGCAGCAACTCCCTGAGGACTGTCGGACTCACGACCGGGCTCCCCCGCCCTCCGGGTCCTTGCGTCTTCTTTTATCGGTCGGGACAAATCAAACTATAACAGATAATTGCTACTTGGCAAAGCTTTTAATAAACAAACAAGTTTTACAAGATCTTGGAGATTCGTTGACAACACAGCTGCAAAACAGAATTGTCCTGTCAAAGAGATCTGCTGAGACAGAACCTCCACACCTTTTTATCCTAATGAATCCCCCTCCTCTGGCCCCCATGTGAATGACCATCTGCTCATCGTAAATATTCCTCACATTCCACACTTCCTGTTTTATAGTTCCTGGTTTATCTAACTTTCCTAATTGAATGTCTAACTCCTAGAAACATTCTAAGGTTAAAGGAAGGTCAGGACCTCAGTCTAAGTCCTTCAGCACATTCCATTCTTTATAACACCTCTTAGATACAACTTTAAACCCATTGATTCCACAGGACCACACACAATTCCTGTTGTATTAATTTTCCAATGCTGTGTCTGTATTTGTGAGAAAAATCTTGCTTGATATTCCAGGTCCTGTGAAGTGTCATAATTTAGGGTGCAGTGTGGTGGATCTGGTGGGGGGAAATAAATGCCTAAACCTTCGATGAAGGAATGCCACTGATGATAGAGGCGGAGCACTGAACATGAATGCAAAGAGTCAGTTGTGAGTGCTGCCCAATAAATGTCAGCGATGGGTGTCGCCATAGTCTGTGATGTGCCCAGCCACATCTGATGTTGCTTTCCAGTCCTCCAGTTGGAGCAGCGCATTGCCGGTTTTTCTGGCAGGGTGACCAAAGTTCCTTGTGGATCGCATTGGATCATGACTCGGAACCGATGTAGCAGGTCCCTGCCCATCAGGTTCACAGGGCATGTGGGTGAATGTAGAAATGAGTGCGTCAGCGTCTTTTTCTCCTCCTTGCGTTTTTTCTGCTCCCCCTCCAGCTGCAGTCTAGTCAGGAGAGTAGCTGCTTCCTCTTTCGTCTTTTCTTGCTCTAGAGCTTTTTTCTGATGAATAGACAAAAAATGCACCAAACATTGCCTCCATGTTGCATCATCTCCCATCGCCACTAGAGGGTTTTCTTGCATTTGTGTTTTCACAGACATTGGCACACCATCCAACACCTTCTGCCTCAGTGTCTCCTCCTGGGGGGACCCTTTAATGGGAGTTTCCCCTGTCAAAACATTCCTCCATTGTTTCTGCCACCCACTTGGCAGGATTCTGCTTCACCTCCCAGCAAGGCTGAAACTTCTGCAACGCTCCTCGTGTTACAGGAAATACAACTCTCACCACATTGTTGAACTCTTTTATGTGTTCATCATATGCATCTGCATCATCTTCTCTCTCTGTTCCTGCCAGTCTTTCCACTTCCTCTAAGGATTCTAACCCTGCCGCGCGTGATACAACAGCTCTGACATCCCCTAACGCAAGGCATGTTCCATAAGTGACTTGCAGCAACTTTATCATAAACGGTCCTCCACCCGTATGGATGGAAGGCAACAAAGCCATTAAAGTTGTCACATCACCCAAATTATATGGCTTATAACATTTCATACCTCCTCCAATCTGTACTAAAGGCATTTGAAACTGTTTTCCATCCGCCTCCTCCTTATCTGACCTACTCTTAGACCTCAACACCATTCTGGACTCCTCCTGTTTCTCTTCCCTTCTCTCATCTTTTAACTCAGACATTTTATCATCATCTTGCTTCCTCTCGCAATCTCTTTCTCTCTCTACTTGCAACTGCTGTTTCCTCCTTTCCCAACCTGTCACTCTGTCCTCTGTTTCCAACTTAATCTCTGTCCTCCTATTTCCAACTTGACCTCTATTCTCTTTTACAATGTCACCACCTCCAGTACGCAAAGTGCCATTTTTTATATTTAAAACTCCGTCTTCAGTCCTTAACATCGGTGCTTGTACCGCGTAAGGCGGAGGATTTGCAGGAGCAGATGACAGTGAGGGATACAAGCCTCCCTCACACTCACATGCTCTAGGCTTCAACTTCTCACACTCTCGCTGCGCGCTTTCTCCTCGGCGTCTGCACATTTCCAATTCAGATGCCACTGCAGTTTTTGACGCCACCGCAATTGCTCTCAACTCCTCCCAATTTTTTTCAACTTTTTTCCACTTAAATTTAGCTTCATCCAATCTTCTTACAGCTGTATCTCGTTTTATCATAAAGTCAATCACCATTGACTGCAAACACTCCATGGAATCATACTCATCACATTCACACAATTTTGGCCAATATTCTTTAATGAAAGCTTCCATCCGGCGCGTAAGCGGTCCCTGTTCCTGTTGGAACAGTACCCTTCGCCCGTAAAATCACTTTTCCCCACCATCCTTCTATGGTGGTCCTGGTAGCGGCCCCTTGTGGCCCCCCAGTATTTTTGTGCTTTCCCTGAAAGTCACTCGGCACGCCAGCGATCCCTGCTCTCCCCACAGAGCTGCACCCTGCGCCCGTTTTCGGCACGCCAGCGGTCCCTGCTCTCCCTTCGGAGCAGTATCCTGCGCCCGTTTCTGGCACGCCAGCGTTCTCTGCTTTTCTCGCAGAGTCGCACCCTGCGCCCGATTTCAGCACGCCAGCGTTCTCTGCTTTTCTCACAGAGCTGCACCCTGCGCCCGACACATTATTGGGCCCCACAACGGTCCCTGCTCTCCCTTCGGAGCAGTACCTTGCGTCCCAGTTTCCATTTTCTCCCGCCATCTTTCAGGCCCGAGAGTCGCAGCGATCCCCTTACGATCCTGCTTCAAAGGTTTGCCACGCAGTAACTCTACTGTTTGTCACAAATGCAGACACAGCACTTCACCCAATTAAACAGTTAATTTTAAGCAGCTTCTTACTCACCAAGCGACAGCACTTCTATTTCTAGACTAAAATCGTTCTCTAACTAACTACTGACAGTCTTCGATGTAACAGGCAGTGTCTTGCCTTTAGTTGGCGTGCACGCTGTGTTGTCGCTTGGCTTTCAGTCGTTGCTCCTCTGCCAATCCTTCCGTCCCGTTTTCGACCGATCACGTCGGGGTCACCAAATTCTGTCGGACTCACGACCGGGCTCCCCCGTCCTCCGGGTCCTTGCGTCTTCTTTTATCGGTCGGGACAAATGAAACTATAACAGATTGTTTATTAAAAGCTTTGCCAAGTAGCAACTAACAAGTTTTACAAGATCTTGGAGATTCGTTGACAACACAGCTGCAAAACAGAATTGTCCTGTCAAAGAGATCTGCTGAGACAGAATCTCCTCACCTTTTTATCCTAATGAAGCCCCCTCCTATGGCCCCCATGTGAGTGACCATCTGCTCATCGTAAACATTCCTCACATTCCAGTCCTTCAGCACATTCCATTCTTTATGACACCTCTCAGCTACAACTTTAAACCCATTAATTCCACCAGAGTCTAGTTTTTCTGTTTTTCCCCAAAATGAAGATCTTTCACAAAGAATAGAGATTTTTAACCCCGTCACCTAAACCTCTATACAACTGTAATTTAAAAAAAAAAAAAAAGGAATTTATCTGTCTTTGAGACCAAGGCATTAAAAAGGTGTTGTTAGACATTATTTATTATAATGTCTACATTATTATGTATACATTATTTTGAATGTCTTTGTAATCAATAACAGTTTTTACTGGAAATTTTAAAGACTTGCACCTAAATGTTGTCATGGTTCGACAGTAGCAAGAAGGTTGAAATCATTTTTTATTTGAATTAAATACTCTATATTGACCCGTGTGTGTGTGTCTGTGTGTAAAGATGGAGCTGCCAAAACCATTACCTGTCAGGCATCTCGAAGAAACGACGACGATACCAAGACATCATACAGTATATTGATGAATACGTGAATAATGTAAGTTACTGGACACTTATTTGATGATCCAATTGTGCTGCCAAAAAATACCATCCATTAATCCATCCATCCATTCATTCATTTTCTGCCGTTTATCCGGGGTTGAGTCGTGGAGGCAGCAGCCTAAGCAGGGAAGCCCAGACTTCCCTCTCCCCAGCCACTTCGTCTAGCTCGTCCGGGGGGATCGCGAGCCGTTCCCAGGCCAGCCGAGAGACATAGTCCCTCCGGCGTGTCCTGGGTCTTCCCGGGGGCCTCCTACCGGAGGGACGTGCCCTGAACACCTCACCAGGGAGGCGTCCGGGAGGCATCCTTACTAGGTGCCCGAGCCACCTCATCTGGCTCTTCTCAATGAGGAGGAGTAGCGACTCTACTCCGAGCTCCTCCCGGATGGCAGAGCTTCTCACCCACTCCATCTCTAAGGGAGAGCCCAGCCACCCTGCGAAGGAAACTCATTTCGGCCGCTTGTACCCGCGATCTCGTTCTTTCGGTCACTACCCAAACCTCATGACCATAGGTGAGGGTAGGAGCGAAGACCGACCGGTAAATCGAGAGCTTCGCCTTTTGGCTCAGCTCTCTCTTCACCACAACGGACCAGTGCAGAGTCCGCATTACTGCAGACGCCGCACCGATCCGCCTGTCGATCTCCCGATCTATTCTTCCCTCACTCGTGAACAAGACCCCGAGGTACTTGAACTCCTCCACTTGGGGGAGGATCCCCTCCCCGACCCAGAGAAGGCACTCCACCTTTTTCCGGCTGAGAACCATGGCTTCCGATTTGGAGGCGCTGATTCTCATCCCGGCCGCTTCACACTCGGTTGCGAACCGGTCCAGTGAGAGTTGGAGGTCACGGACTGATAAAGCCAACAAGACCACATCATCTGCAAAGAGCAGAGACCCGATCCTGAGGCCACCAAACCGGACCCTCTCAACACCACGGCTGCGCCTAGAAATTCTGTCCATAAAAGTTATGAACAGAATTGGTGACAAAGGGCAGCCCTGGCGGAGTCCAACCTTCACCGGAAACGAGTTCGATTTACTACCGGCAATGCGGATCAAGCTCTGATACCGGTCATACAGGGAGCGGATAGCCTGTATCAGGGGGCCCGACACCCCATACTCCTGGAGAACACCCCACAGGACTCCCCGAGGCACACGGTCAAATGCCTTCTCCAAATCCACAAAACACATGTGGACTGGTTGGACAAACTCCCAAGCACCCTCAAGGACCCTGCTGAGGGTATAGAGCTGGTCCACAGTTCCACGTCCAGCACAAAAATCACACAGCTCCTCCTGAATCTGAGGTTCAACTATCCGATGGACCCTTCTCTCCAGTATCCCCAAATAGACGTTGCCAAGGAGGCTGAGGAGTGTGATCCCCCTGTAGTTGGAACAAACCCTCCGGTCCCCCTTCTTAAAAAGAGGGACCACCACCCCTGTCTGCCAATCCAGTAGTACTGCCCCCAATGTCCACGCGAGTCGTGGTTGCAGAGTCGTGTCAACCACGACAGCCCAACAACATCCAGACCCCTAAGGAACTCTGGGTGAATCTCATCCACCCCCAGGGCCCTGCCACCGAGGAGTTTCTTAACAACCTCGACTACCTCAGCCCCGGAGAAAAGAGAACCCGCCTCCGAGTCCCCAGGCCCTGCTTCCTCACTGGAAGGGGTGTCGGTGGGATTGAGGAGGTCTTTGAAGTATTCCTTCCACCGATCCACAACGTCCCGAGTCGAGGTCAGCAGCACACCATCCCCACTGTACACAGTGTTGACAATGCACTGCTTCCCCCTCCTCAGGCGCCGGATGGTGGTCCAGAACCTTTTCGAAGCCGTCCGCAAGTCATTCTCCATGGCCTCCCCGAACTCTTCCCACGCCCGGATCTTTGCCTCGGCGACTGCTGCAGCCGCACTCTGCTTGGACCGCCGGTACCCGTCTGCTGCCTCAGGAGTCCCACGGGCCAACAAAGCCCAGTATGACTTCTTCTTCAGCTTGACGGCATCCCTCACCACCGGTGTCCACCAGCGGGTTTGGGTGTTGCCGCCACGACACGCACTGACCACCTTGAGGCCACAGCACCGGTCGGCCACCTTAACAATAAAGGCACGGAACATGGTCCACTCGGACTCAATGTCCCCCACCTCCTCCGGGACATGGTTGAAGCTCTCCCGGAGGTGGGAATTGAAGCTTCTTCCGACCGGAGACTCCGCCAGGCGTTCCCAGCAGACCCTCACAATACGTTTGGGCCTGCCGGGTCTGTCCAGCATCCTCCCCCACCATCGGAGCCAACTCGGTTGACAGCTCCGCCCCTCTCTTCACCCCAGTGTCCAGGACATGCAGCCGCAAATCCGAGGACACGACTACAAAGTTGATCATCAAATTGTGGCCCAAGGTGTCCTGGTGCCAAGAGCACATATGGACACCCTTATGCCTGAACATGGTGGTCGTTATGGACAATCTGTGATGAGCACAGAAGTCCAACAACAATTGGAACTTCTCAACCTCTCGCATCAGCTCAGGCTCCTTCCCCATCAGAGAGGTGACGTTCCACGTCCCTAGAGCTAAGATGTCTGTGTAGATTCTCACTCATCCAGGTCATAGTTATCCAAAATTAGATCTCTCTGTGTCAACTTTCAGTCCAGTGGACACAGAGAGATCTAATTTTGGATCCCTAGAGCTAGCTTCTCCGCACCTGCCACCTTATCGTGGTGGAGGGGTTTCCGTGTGCCTACGATCCTAGGAGCTCAGTTGTCTGGGGCTTTATGCCCCTGGTAGAGCCACCCATGGCAAACAGGTCCTAGGTGAGGGACCAGACAAAGTGCAGCCCACAAACCCCCTTATGATGAGTGACGATGTTGGTCTTGGGTCTCCCTTGCCCAGACGCGGTCACCGGGGCCCCCACCTGGAGCCAGGCCTGGGGGTGGGGAACGCTGGCGAGCGCCTGGTGGCCAGGCCTTTGCCCATGGGGCCCGGCCGGGCATATCCCGAAGAGATGACGTGGGACCCCCTTCCAGTGGGCTCACCACCTGCAGGAGGGGCCAAAGGGGTTGGGTGGAGTGTGAGTTGGGTAGCAGCTGAAGGCGGGGACCTTGGCGGTCCGATCCCAGGCTGCAGAAGCCAAAAAATACAAGGGGTGCAAATGAGCAAGGGGCTTGCAGCCAGCAACAGTATCACTGACGCAACCGCCTGTCCCTAGGTACAGATGAACAGGTGCTGTATGACATGTTAGTCTGAGAAAAAAGCAGCCCTCAAAATCTAACTGCCTCTGAACTAGCAGCATCTCATCATGTGGTTGCAACACACACAGAAAAGCTTTTCTTTGGGCTCTGACATTCTTCAAAAATGGTAGCAGACAAAAGATTACATTTGAAGTTTTCTATAAATTATCACAATAACTCTCCCTTCAGGCTCAGGCTTACTGTTCTTCAGTCATTCAAAGGCATTTATGTGTCACATTGTGACTCTAGTAGCTCCTGGTAATGAAAGACACTGAAAGACTGACATTGTGGTACATGAATGACTGAAGTCATTTCTATGTTTGACTTTGTCTCCCCTTCTGTCTCTCCCCCGTTCAGTCACTCTTTCCAGCCATCAATACACTTCTCCGCCCTGCTCATGTCAGCATGTGTTGATCTCTTTTCCTTTTCAGTGAGGTGGCAGGCAAGGACTTGATAAACAGTAGCTGGCACAGATTTGAAAAGAGCAGGCAGTCGAGTAAGTTGTAGATAGGTACCAAAACGGACAAAAGCAGCAGAAACAGAGCAAGCACAGGGTTTGCTTCCGGCTCTGTTAGACAGTTGATGCGGACTTTAGAGAGGGAAGGGGATTGAAGGGGAAGGGGGTGAGGGAGTGGTTGGGGGACACATAAGGGAACATGCTGGCTAACTCCTGAAGCATCGGGAGAGTCTACAGTCGAGCTCTGGAAAAAAGAGAAGGAACACTGCAGGCTAGTCTGTGATTAGCTCAACCATTGGATTCAAACTGAAGAATATCTCCCTTACTGACTGGATGGACATCTTAAACCATTCGTATGTCCTCCATTCTCTTAAAAACAGCAAATTATGGAATCTGATTATTTCAGCCCGATGCATGGTAAACAGGGACGGAGATGGCGCCCGTGGAAGGGCTGGTTCACCTGCGTCAGCATCAGCAACAGCAGCAGCGGTAGCGGCATCATGCATGTCTTCCTCCGAGACAGCAGCCCCCCGCAGGATAGGCATCCAACCTTGTCCCGTCCCAGGCATTCCTTGTTTTAGCGTGAAGCTTTGATCTTCTATGAACCTGTGAAACTAATAGATGGCTTTCTTAATTCCACTTGCAGTCATTAGGGGGCACCACTTCCACTTATTCGAAGAAACATAAAAACTCAAAAGAAGTTTATATTGTAATAAAATTCAATCTCTAGCTGAAGGCACCAGTTCTGAAACATTGATCGCTGAGCCTATATTCCAATCAACAAACGGGAAACCACTGACGGAAAATGACAATTTATTTCACACCAACAAATGATTATATGAATGAACAAGAATATACATGTATGGAACTCAATGATGATTATAATAGAACACATAAAATGTATGACGGTGAGACACTTGGATTATTCTAATCTGGCAAACCTAAATTTGGATTCAAAAGTAATGAATTTGGAGTCAAAAGTAATTTGGTTATTTGAGACCCAGCAAATGACCATCAGAGAGGTGAGCTGTGAGCTTACGTGAAGGCAGCTTCACTCTGTGGGTCCAGGAGCGGATGCAGGTCCAGAACTCCCAGTCTCCCAGTTGGGTCCATGCGCTTCAACACCCAGAACTCGGTAGTTCAGCAGCGGAGTCCAACCCACTGCGTCAGCTGGCCTGTGGATACGAGGCGGAAATGCGTCTGAATGGTCTAAAGTGATCTCTGAGATTTCAAGCTCAATTTGACAATCCGCGTGGCCACCACGGATTTGATCTCGTACAGTAAAAAATTCTCAACAACTTGCAAAAATTGTTTGGAATATGCTTTTTAAGCCAATAATTTCCAACGGGGTTCTTTTTTTTTTTTTTTTTTTTTAACCTTTATTTAACCAGGTAGGTCGGTTGAGAACCAATTCTCATTTTCAACGACGACCTGGCCAAGAGGCAGCAGAACCTTCACACAGCAGAATATCACACATAATACACAATATACAAGAAGGGCCACATCAACATAAGACCAGTCACACTCACTATTTACATTATACACACGTACAAGACACTATTTAAAAACAGTCACAGTGATCATAGACGACAGTATTTATTGTGTTTGTAAAGGTAGATAAGGACGGTAGTGTTTGGAGTTTTAATGTTTTCTGTAGGTTGTTCCAGTCGTTGGGAGCAGCGAAGTGAAATGCAGTTTGACCAAGTAATGTACGAACCCGTGGGATGTTCATGGTGATGATGCTGTTGGAGCTGAGATTGCGAGTATTGGTGGAGATGTTGATTAGTGAGCGGAGATATTGAGGGGTTTTACCAGTTATTGTTTTATAAATGAATTTATACCAGTTTATTAGTCTACAAGAATAGAGTGATGGCCAGTTAACAAGTGAATACAGATGACAGTGATGAGTATTAAAAGGGGCACCAGTGACAAAACGGATTGCTGAATGATAAATGACATCGAGTTTATGGAGTAGAGTCTTGCATGCAGATCTGTAAATTATATTGCCGTAATCAAATATGGGAATTATTGTCATTTTAACCAGGTTGTATTTTGCAGTGTGTGTGAAAGATGTTTTATTGCGATAAAGAAAACTAATTCTTGATTTAACTTTGGTGAGTAGTGAATTGATGTGAATATTGAAGGAAAGTGTACTGTCTAGCCACATGCCAAGATATTTATATGAACTAACAAGTTGCAGTGATGTACCATCCAGGGAGGAGATGTTTAGGTGACAGGGAGTCTGAGGTAGATTACGGCTAAAGATCATGTATTTGGTTTTAGTGGTATTTAAGTGAAGGTGAAGATTAAACAGGGCTTGTTGGAGGCAGTTGAAACTGCACTGCAAGGAGGATAAGGCTGTGTTCAGGGACTGGTTGGATGTATACAGGATGGTGTCATCAGCATATAGGTGGATGTGAGAGGTGCCAGCAGCATGGACTATGTTATTTATGTATATTTTAAACAGAGTTGGTCCCAATATGGACCCCTGAGGGACACCTGTAGATAGAGGTAGGGGGTCAGACTGATGTCCTTCCGCTCTGACAGACTGGACACGGCCGGAGATGTAACTTCTGAACCAAGCCAGGCATTCCCCGGAGAAACCTATCTCCTGGAGCCTGACAAGTAAAAAGCGGTGGTCCACTGAGTCGAAGGTTTTTGCCAAGTCGACAAACACAGCCGCACAGTACTGTTTTTTATCCAGGGCACTTATGATGTCATTGAGGACTTTCAGTATTGCAGAAATGCATCCATGGCCAGATCTAAAGCCAGATTGCATTTGGGTAATAATACTGTATGTTTCCAGATATTGTATGAGTTGTTTATTGACTAATTTTTCAATGACTTTAGACAGACAAGGCAAAATGGAGATGGGCCTATAGCAGTTTAAATCAAGACTGTCACCCCCTTTAAAGAGTGGGGTGACTGCTGCTTTTTTCCAATCCTGGGGCAGTTGACAAGATTGTATAGATAGATTAAACAGATAAGTGATGGGTGCAGCGATAATGAGTGCTGCCAACTTCACCCATTCTGAGTCTCTCTAGTAGAAATTAAACAAGGAGAAGTATCTCACTTCAAAAATTGATTCAAAAAAAAGAATAGAAAGACGAAAGGGGGACAAAAAGCCACGAACAAAAGACTCCTAAGTCTTTATAGTTTCTGCCCCTCTTTCTTTGGATTTGGGCTGCGCCCTTATGAATATTAAAATTTTTCCTCTTCATGGAATGAGGTCTTCAGACTCCGTTGGAATTTTATTTAATAAAATAAAAATATAACCCATCTGTCTTTCACTGTCAAGTCTAATGAATAATTCTGAACACTCATCAAGGACAACACTATTCTAGTTTTTACCTGTGAGACATTATAAGGCATGTGTTGCATCTACTATGGACTAAATTCCGACCTTCTTTTATGAAACAGTCAACAAACACATATATGTCAGTCTTAAGATGCGTATACAATACACATGGTATCTCGAGTGATAATATTAAAATTAACAACAATACCTGCCAGTGTGATAAAATGGCTTCAAAAGGCTTGAACCAATTACCACTCTCAGGCGCTAGGGCTAAACAAACTGCTACAAACACGGGAAATACATTAATATTTTGCTAATCCCCTGAAGAACAATATTAGCCAGGTTAGAATTTACTTTGATGAAGTTATAAGGGTGTTTTTGACTTTCAGAAAATTTGTACAGCTTCCACTCCCTACTGTGTGGCCGAGAGGGGTATCAGGACTGGCATTCATCCATCCATCACTCCATCCATCCATCCATCTTCTACCGCTTATCCGGAGTCGGGTCGCGGGGGCAGCAGCTTAAGCTGTGAGGAGCTCTGGCTGTCTTGTACAGGCAAATTTCCTGACTGGGAGACTGTTCTGTCCGGGCTGCTGGCTGGCTTCTGGCTCCTTGTAAGCCTGGTTCCAGGCTGGTTCAGGTAAGTAGCCGCCGTCTTGCCGCCCGCACAGGTTGAGCTGGATGCGGCTTTGGCGTCAGCAGGAGCAGATGCCGCAACAACAACAGTAGAAGTGGGCGGGGGAACGGTGCCAGTCTGTCTGTCCACATTCTGCGCCCCATTGGAGAGTGCCTGAGTTGTCCTCGCCATCTGCGCGGGCGGAGCTGGATCCAGCATCAGGGCTAGCTCACTAGGCTGGGGCTAACTGGTGTGCAGCCATGAGCGCTGACTGCTGGGAAGAGCACCTGTGAGCTGCAGGCTAGCTCCAGGGATCCAGGCTGGGTCTAACTGGAACGCATCCATGGCGGCTGACTGGATCCAGCGTCTATTTTTGTACATTCATTCTATATGACTCTATGTAAGTTTTACTTGTGATAGGTTACAAAGCTCGTGTAGCATCTGCTATAGACTAAATTCCAACTTTCATTTATAAAACATGCATAACATATGGCTCCGTGGTATAATACACATATCCAAACCCTTAAGCAGGCATCAAGACGGATGGAGAGGAAGTGGTATTCAGCCAGGTCAGCTGATTCCCAAAGCGCTTGGAAACACAGCTTATTAACATATAAGAAGGCCCTCCGTAAAGCCCGAACAGCTTACTATACTTCATTAATAGATAAACAAGAACAACCCACGTTTTCTGTTTAACACCATAGCCAGGTTGACAAAGAGTCACAGCTCCGTTGAGCCTTCTATTCCTGCAGCTCTTAGCAGTGAAGACTTTATGAGTTTTTTCACACAATAAAATCACTAACATAAGAGAAAAGATCAATCAAGGTCGCTCCATGACAACTGATGAGCTGTCCTTGTTAGTAACCCTGTCTAGTCCTGATCTACCTCTGGACAGCTTCCTGCCCATAGATCTCCCTGAGCTGACCTCCACCATAAATGGATCTAAGCCAACCACATGTCTCCTGGACCCCATCCCAACTAAGCTTTTCATGGATGTCTTTCCTCTGATCGGGGCCTCAGTATTAGATCAGATCAATTTATTCTTCACAACAGGTTATGTACCTCAGGCATTTACAACTGTTGTTATCAGACCTTTACTTAAAAAACCTTCACTTGATCCAGGCGTCTTAGCAAACTATAGACTGATATCCAACCTCCCATTCATCTCTAAGATACTTGAGAGGCTGGTTCTCAGTCAGCTAACTGATCACCTAAACAGGAATAGTCTATTTGAAGTGTTTCAGTCTGGTTTCAGAGCTCAACATAGCACAGAAACAGCACTGGTTAAAGTCACTAATGACCTCCTCATGGCATCAGACTGTGGACTTATCTCCGTACTGGTTTTACTGGACCTCAGTGCTGCCTTTGATACTGTAGATCACAGCATTTTATTACAAAGGCTACAACATGAGATTAGGATCACAGGGACAGCTCTAGACTGGTTTAAATCTTATCTATCAGATCAATTTCATTTTGTTCATGTTAACGATGTTTCCTCTGGGTGTACAAAGGCTCATCATGGTGTTCCACAGGGTTCAGTACTTGGGCCAATCCTGTTCACTCTTTACATGCTCCCTCTAGGAAATATTAAAAATATTAAAAAACTGGATGACCTCCAATTTCCTACTTTTAAACTCAGACAAAACAGAAGTCATTGTTGGAGCTAAACATCTGAGGACTAGATTACCGGATAGCATTTTCTCTTTGGATGGCATTACCTTGTTCTCCAGTACGGCTGTAAGGAACCTGGGAGTTATCTTGGACCAGGACATGTCATTTCTCCCTTATATTAAACAGGTTTCTAGGACCGCCGTCTTTCACCTCCGTAACATTGCCAAGATCAGGAGCATCCTGTCACAGAGTGATGCTGAAAAACTGATCCATGCTTTTGTTACCTCTAGACTGGACTACTGCAACTCATTACTGTCAGGATGTCCAAATTATTCCATTAAAAACCTGCAGCTGATCCAAAACGCTGCAACCAGAGTTCTGATTTTCTGATTAGATTTTAAGATTCTCCTTCTAACATATAAAGCTCTCAGTGGACTATCTCCATCATACTTGCAGGATCTCATAGTTCCGTATATTCCTAAAAGAACACTCAGATCACAGAGTGCAGGCTTACTTTAAGTTCCTAGAATTCATCAAAGTAGATTGGGAGATCGAGCTTTTAGCTATCGGGCAGCTTTACTGTGGAACCAGTTACCAACCTGGGTCTGAGAGGCAGACACCACGTCTGCCTTTAAGATCAAACTTAAAATCTTTCTGGTCAGTAAAGCGTACAGCTAGCCTCAAACAAAGTGTGTAGGGCTGATAGATCTAGTTACAGTCATCCAAAATAGATCCCTCTGTGTCAACTGGACTGAAAGGTTTCTTTGAAAACGTTTCGCCCTCTCTCCAGAGAGCTTCTTCAGTTCTAAGTTTGCTGAGGCAGAGCTTGAAAATATAGCCCTGTGGACCATCGGCATGTTAATGGCCTGGGTGGTCACCTGAGAGTCCTTGGCAGGGTGGTTGGCAGGGTCGTTCACCTAGTTTCGGTTGGGGTGCTTCCCCTTTGTCTGCTGGGTCACATGTTAATGAGTCACCAGTTCTGGTCAAACGTTGTGAATGTTTGGAATGCTGACGAAAAGAGTGGAGGACTGCATTGTACGTGGGTGACAGAAAGTGCCTTAGTCCACCACCTCTGTTTAAAGATGGTTTTTCCAACTTGACGTGGATGGCTTCCTTGACACCCCTCTCAAACCAGCGATCTTCTCTGGCCAGCACAGGTACTTGAGCACACGTACACGTGTTGGGCCATTCGTTTATGCAGGGGCTGTTTGGTTTCCCCAATGTACAGTTCCTTGCATTCCTCCTGGCACTGTACAGCATAGACAACAGTGCTTTGTTTGTGTCTTGGTGTCTTGTCTTTTGGGTGGACCAGTTTCTGTCTGAGTGTGTTGGAGGGTTTGAACTGTACTGGAATGTCATGTTTTTGGAAGATTCTCCTGAATACAGTCAATTCTCACAGTTACAGCTAGAATAGGGTCATCAAACTCTTATTCCTCAGCTGTGCTGCTATTGGCCTACGCTGCTGGGGACACAAACATGATCCTCTGCAGTTCCCCACTTCTTCAGCACCAACCACTCCCTCCTCTCCTCCTTTTCTTTTTTCTCACCGGGATTATCTGTGTCCAGTTTTCCTTGCCCCCCCCTCTCTCTCTCTCTCTCTCTGCAGGTCTTCCATCTCCAGGCCTTCATGCTGCACGGACCTCGGCTTCTCCTCTGACAAACTCAGGGTCCACTGTCAGCACCTGCCTATGCTGTTCATCTCTTTATAACAACCTGCTATGCTTTATTATGTGTATATATATTATGTCTGATATGTTTGTATTTGTATTTTCCCCTCCTGGGCTGCCACCTTATCGTGGTGGAGGGGTTTGCGTGTCCCTATGATCCTGGGAGCTCAGTTGTCTGGGGCTTTATGCCCCTGGTAGGGCCTCCCATGGCAAACAGGTCCTAGGTGAGGGACCAGACAAAGAGCAGCCCAAAAACGATCCCTATGATGAGAAAAATATTTGGCACCGGGTCTCCCTTGCCCGGACGCGCCCATGGGGCCCGGCCGGGCATAGCCCGAAGGAGTGACGTGGGACCCCCTTCCAGTGGGCTCACCACCTGCAGGAGGGGCCAAAGGGGTCGGGTGCTGTGTGAGTTGGGTGGCAGCCGAAGGCGGGGACCTTGGCGGTCCGATCCCCGGCTGCAGAAGCTAGCTCTAGGGACGTGGAACGTCACCTCTCTGATGGGGAAGGAGCCTGAGCTGGTGCGCGAGGTTGAGAAGTTCCGATTAGATATAGTCGGCCTCACCTCGACGCATAGCAAGGGCTCTGGAACCAGCCTTCTCGAGAGGGGTTGGACTCTCGTCCACTCTGGAGTTGCCGACGGGGAGAGGCGGCGGGCAGGGGTGGCGATTCTTGTTGCCCCCCGGCTTGGTGCCTGTACGTTGGGGTTTACCCCATTGAACGAGAGAGTAGCCTCCCTCCGCCTACGGGCGGGGGGACGGATCCTGACTGTTGTTTGTGCCTATGGCCCCAACAGCAGTTCAGCGTATACACCCTTTTTGGAGTCCCTACAGGGAGTACTAGAGAGTGCTCCTTCTGGGGATTCCCTCGTCCTCCTGGGTGACTTCAATGCTCACGTCGGCAGTGACAGTGAGACCTGGAGGGGTGTGATTGGGAGGAATGGCCCACCTGATCTGAACCCGAGTGGTGTTTTGTTGTTGGAATTCTGTGCTTGGCACAGGTTCTCCATAACAAACACCATGTTCAGACATAAGGGTGTCCATATGTGCACTTGGCACCAGGACACCCTGGGCCGCAGTTCGATGATCGACTTTGTAGTCGTGTCCTCGGATTTGCGGCCACATGTTCTGGACACTCAGGTGAAGAGAGGGGCGGAGCTGTCAACTGATCACCACCTGGTGGTGAGCTGGCTCCGTTGGTGGGGGAGGATGCCGGAGAGACCCGGCAGGCCCAAACATATTGTGAGGGTTTGCTGGGAACGCCTGGCAGAGTCTCCTATCAGACGGAGCTTCAACTCCCACCTCCGGGAGAACTTCTCCCATGTCCCGGAGGAGGTGGGGGACATTGAGTCCGAGTGGAGCATGTTCCGTGCCTCCATTGTTGAAGCGGCTGACCGGTGCTGTGGCCGAAAGGTGGTCGGTGCCTGTCATGGCGGCAATACCCGAACCCGCTGGTGGACACCGGTGGTGAGGGATGCCGTCAAGCTGAAGAAGGAGTCCTACCGGACCTTTTTGGCCTGTGGGGCTCCCGAGGCAGCTGACAGGTACCGGCAAGCAAAGCGGGCTGCGGCTGCGGCGGTTGCCGAGGCAAAGATCCGGGCGTGGGAGGAGTTCGGGGAGGCCATGGAGAACGACTTCCGGACGGCTTCGAAAAGGTTCTGGACCACCATCCGGCGCCTGAGGAGGGGGAAGCAGTGCATTGTCAACACTGTGTACAATGGGGATGGTGTGCTGCTGACCTCGACTCGGGACATTGTGGATCGGTGGAAGGAATACTTCGAAGACCTTCTCAATCCCACCGACACGCCTTCCAGTGAGGAAGCAGGGCCTGGGGAATCGGAGGCGGGTTCTCTCATCTCCGGGGTCGAGGTTGTTGAGAAACTCCTCGGTGGCAGGGCCCCGGGGGTGGATGAGATCCGTCCGGAGTTCCTTAGGGCTCTGGACGTTGTAGGGCTGTCGTGGTTGACACGACTCTGCAACGTCGCTTGGACATCGGGGGAGGTACCACTGGATTGGCAAACCGGGGTGGTGGTCCCTCTTTTTAAGAAGGGGGACCGAAGGGTGTGTTCCAACTATAGGGGGATCACACTCCTCAGCCTCCCTGGCAAGGTCTATTCAGGGGTACTGGAGAGGAGGGTCCGTTGGATAGTCGAGCCTCGGATTCAGCAGGAGCAGTGTGGTTTTCGCCCTGGACGTGGAACTGTGGACCAGCTCTATACCCTCAGCAAGGTCCTTGAGGGAGTTTGAACCAACCAGTCTACATGTGTTTTGTGGATCTGGTGAAGGCATTCGACCGCGTGCCTCGGGGAGTCCTGTGGGGGGTTCTCCGGGAGTATGGGGTGTCGGGCCCCCTGATACGGGCCGTCCGCTCCATGTATGACCGGTGTCAGAGCTTGGTGCGCATCGCCGGTAGTAAGTCGAACTCGTTTTCGGTGGGGGTTGGACTCCGCCAGGGCTGCCCTTTGTCACCGATTCTGTTCATAATTTTTATGGACAGAATTTCTAGGTGCAGCCATGGTGTTGAGGGGGTCCTGTTTGGTGGCCTCGGGATCGGCTCTCTGCTTTTTGCAGATGATGTGGTCCTGTTGGCTTCATCAGCCCGTGACCTCCAACTCTCGCTGGATCGGTTCGCAACCGAGTGTGTAGCGGCTGGGATGAAAATCAGCTCCTCCAAATCTGAGGCCATGGTCCTCAGTCGGAAAAAGGTGGAGTGCCTTCTCCGGGTCGGGGAGAAGACCCTCCCCCAAGTGGAGGAGTTTAAGTACCTCGGAGTCTTGTTCACGAGTGAGGGAAGAATGTAGCGGGAGATCGACAGGCGGATCGGTGCGGCGTCTGCAGTAATGCGGACTCTGCACCGTTCCGTTGTGGTGAAGAGAGAGCTGAGCCGAAAGGCGAAGCTCTCGATTTACCGGTCGATCTTCGCTCCTACCCTCACCTATGGTCATGAGGTTTGGGTAGTGACCGAAAGAACGAGATCGCGGGTACAAGCGGCCGAAATGAACTTCCTTCGCAGGGTGGCTGGGCTCTCCCTTAGAGATGGAGTGGGTGAGAAGCTCTGCCATCCGGGAGGAGCTCGGAGTAGAGCCGCTGCTCCTCCGCATTGAGAGGAGTCAGATGAGGTGGCTTGGGCACCTAGTGAAGATGCCTCCCGGACGCCTCCCTGGTGAGGTGTTCAGGGCACGTCCTTCCGGTAGGAGGCCCCCGGGAAGACCCAGGACACGCTGGAGGGACTATGTCTCTCGGCTGGCCTGGGAACGTCTCGGGATCCCCCCGGAAGAGCTGGACGAGGTAGCTGGGGCGTGCATCCTGAGAGTTGTATTCGCCCGAAGCGTCGAATGAAACTTGGTCTCAAACCGTCACTCGATTCTGCTATTTCTTCCACGCTTGGACACACATCACTGAAGAAAAGACGACAAAGGTGAAGGTGACAGTAGTGCCCATGGTGATCGGAGCACTTGGGGCAGTGACCCCCAAACTGGAGGAGTGGCTACAGCAGATCCCTGGAACAACGTCAGACATCTCAGTCCAGAAAAGTGCAGTACTAGGAACAGCAAAGATACTGCGCAGGACCCTCAAGCTCCCAGGCCTCTGTTAGAGGACACAAGCTTAGAATGGAGGAGGAACCACCCGCGGGGGGTGAGAAGGAATTTATATATATATATATATAAGAAAAATGGATAAAACTCAAGGAATATGAACCAAGGGACATGGTCTATACTGTTTATTCAGTCTGGCCAGGCTGTTGATTCGAATCCAGCTACTCATCTGCAGCTGCGTAGAATGGTCTAACTGGAACCAATCCATGAGGGCTGACTGCTGGGCAGAGCGCTGGTGAGGTGGAGGCTAGCTCCAGGAAGCCAAGCTGGGGACTGTCTGGTGAACAGCCATGAGGGCTGACTGCCTCGCAGAATGTTGGAGAGGTAGAGGATTGATCCAGGGAGTCGGGCTTGTGACTGTCTGGTGCCCAGGCATGAGTGCAAATAGTTGTGCAGTGCACCTGTGAGGTGCAGGCTAGCTTGCCAGGCTGGGGCTAACTGGTTTCCAGCCATGAGGGCTGACTGCTAGGCAGAGCACTGGAGAGATGCAGGCTAGCTCCAGGGAGGTATGCTGGGGATTGTCTGGTGCCCAGCCATGAGGGCTGACTGCTGGACAGAGCGCCTGTGAGCGCCTGGGAGCTGGGCTGGGCTTCTCTGGTTCCCAGCCATGAGTGCAGATAGAGGGCAGAGCACTGGAGAGGTGGAGGCTAGCTCCTGGAAGCCTGGTTTGGGAGTGTCTGTTGCCGGGCCATGAGGACTGACTGCTGTACAGAGCGCCTGTGAGCTGCAGGCTAGCTCCAGAAAGTTTTGCTGGGGCTAACTGGAGACCAGCCATGAAGGCTGACCGCTGGGAAGAGCGCTGGGGAGATGCAGGCTAGCTCCAGGGAGACTGGTTGGGTACTGTCTGCTGTGCAGCCTTGCGAGTTCATGGCTGGGCAGAGCACTGGAGATCTCCAAAGCTTTGATAAAGTTTTTCTCTGTGTTTGGCCTGCTGAAAGAAATTCAGACTGATCAAGGTACAAATTTCAAGTCTAAAATGTTTGCACAAGTATTAGAAACATTGGGTGTCAAGCATGAGACCCCCAGCCCATATCATCCTGAAAGCCAGGGGGCACTAGGAATGCTTTCACCAAACCTTGAAGTCCATGTTACGTAAGCACTGCTATGAATCACAGAGGGACTGGGATGATGGTGTGCCATTTGTTTTGTTTGCAGCCCGTCAAGCTGAGCAGACGTCTCTTGGATTCAGTCCTGCTGAGCTGGTGTTTGTGCGTGAGCTTAGAGGCCCGTTGAAGCTTCTTAAAGAGCGTCTGATCATGCCAGGGAAGGGGTGCAATATCCCTGAGTATATGTCTAAACTGATGGAACGCCTCCAATTGGCTCCCTCTTTGGCTCGTGATGCGTTGTCCTCTGCACAGGTAAAAATGAAACATGATAAAAAAAAGAGTGGTCCGCTCATTTCAACCGGGTGATAAAGTTTTGATCCTCTTACTTAGACCTGGTTCTGCTCTTTCCACTAAGATTTATGGTCCCTATGTTGTTGATGGGAAGCTCAGTGACATTAATTATGTTATTAAGACTCCAGACCACAGGAGAAAAATTAGAGTGTGTCATGTTAACATGCTAAAGCAGTACCATGAATGTACACACTTTGTTTGAGGCTAACTGTACGCTTTACTGAACAGAAAGATTTTAAGTTTGATCTTAAAGGTAGACGTGGTGTCTGCCTGTTGGACCCCGGTTGGTAACTGGTTCCACAGTAAAGCTGCCCGATAGCTAAAAGCTTGTCCTCCCAGTCTACTTTGATGAATTCTGGGAGCTACAGTAAACCTGCACTCTGTGTTCTGAGGGTTGTTTTAAGAATATACGGAACTATGAGATCCTGCAAGTATGATGGAGATAGTCCACTGAGAGCTTTATATGTTAGAAGAAGAATCTTAAACTCTATTCTAGATTTCACCGGAAGCCAGTGAAGTGAAGCTAGAACTTGAGAGATATGCTCCCTGGTGCTGGTTCCTGTCAGAACTCTGGCTGCAGCATTCTGGATCAGCTGCAGATTTTTAATGGAATAATTTGGACATCCTGACAGTAATGAGTTGCAGTAGTCCATTCTAGAGGTAACAAAAGCATGGACCAGTTTTTCAGCATCACTCTGTGACAGGATGCTCCTGATCTTGGCAATGTTACGGAGGTCAAAGACGGCGGTCCTAGAAACCTGTTTAATATAAGGGAGAAATGACATGTCCTGGTCCAAGATAACTCCCAGGTTCCTTACAGCCGTACTGGAGGACAAGGTAATGCCATCCAAAGAGAAAATGCTATCCGATAATCTAGTCCTCAGATGTTTAGCTCCAACAACGACTTCTGTTTTGTCTGAGTTTAAAAGTAGGAAATTGGAGGTCATCCAGTTTTTTAATATTTTTAATATTTCCTAGAGGGAGCATGTAAAGAGTGAACAGGATTGGCCCAAGTACTGAACCCTGTGGAACACCATGTTGAGCCTTTGTACACCCAGAGGAAACATCATTAACATGAACAAAATGAAATTGATCTGATAGATAAGATTTAAACCAGTCTAGAGCTGTCCCTGTGATCCTAATCTCATGTTGTAGTCTTTGTAATAAAATGCTGTGATCTACAGTATCAAAGGCAGCACTGAGGTCCAGTAAAACCAGTACGGAGATAAGTCCACGGTCCGATGCCATGAGGAGGTCATTAGTGACTTTAACCAGTGCTGTTTCTGTGCTATGATGAGCTCTGAAACCAGACTGAAACACTTCAAGTAGACTATTTCTGTTTAGATGACTGGTTAGCTGACTGACAACCAGCCTCTCAAGTATCTTAGAGATGAATGGGAGGTTGGATATCAGTCTATAGTTTGCTAAGACGCCTGGGTCAAGTGAAGGTTTTTTAAGTAAAGGTCTGATAACAGCAGTTTTAAATGCCCGAGGTACATAACCTGTTGACAAAGATAAATTGATCTGATCTAATACTGAGGCCCCAATCAGAGAAAAGACATCCTTGAAAAGCTTAGTTGGGATGGGGTCCAGGAGATATATGGCTGGTTTAGATCCATTAATGCTGGAGGTCAGCTCAGGGACGTCTATGGGCAGGAAGCTGTCCAGAGGTGGATCGGGACTAGATGGGGTTGCTAACAAGGGCAGCTCATCAGTTGTCATGGAGCGACCTTGATTGATCTTTTCTCTAATGTTAGTGATTTTATTGTGTGAAGAAACTCATAACGTTTTCACTGCTAAGAGCTGCAGGAATAGAAGGCTCAATGGAGCTGTGACTCTTTGTCAACCTAGCTATGGTGTTAAAGAGAAAACGCGGGTAGTTCTTGTTTACATCTATTAATGAAGTGTAGTAAGCTGTTCTGGGTTTACGAAGGGCCTACTTATATGTTAAACTGTCTTTCCAAGTGCTTTGGGAATCAGCTGATCTGGATGAATACCACTACCTCTCCATCCATCTTGATGCCTGCTTAAGGGTTTGGATATTTGTGTTATACCACGGAGCCAGTCTTCTATGGTGTGTGAACCTCATCTTCAGTGGGGCAACCGAATCTAGAACTAAACACAGTGTGGCTGCAGTGTCATTGACAAAGCAATCAATATCTGCAGGAGTATCATTTAGATCAGAATGATCTCCAAAATAGATCTCTCTGTGTCAACTGGACTGAAACGTTTCTTTGAAAACGTTTCGCCCTCTCTCCGGAGAGCTTCTTCAGTTCTACGTTTGCTGGGGCAGAGCTTGAAAATATAGCCCTGTGGACCATCGGCATGTTAATGGCCTGGGTGGTCACCTGAGAGTCCTTGGCAGGGTGGTTGGCAGGGTCGTTCACCTAGTTTCGGTTGGGGTGCTTCCCCTTTGTGTGTTGGGTCACATGTTAATGAGTCAGCAGGTCTGGTCAAACGGTGTGAATGTTTGGAATGCTGATGAAAAGAGTGGAGGACTGCATTGTACGTGGGTGACAGAAAGTGCCTTAGTCCACCACCTCCTTTCCAACTTGACGTGGATGGCTTCCTTGACACCCCTCTCAAACCAGCGATCTTCTCTGGCCAGCACACGTACTTGAATGTCCTCAAAGGAGTGTCCGCTTTCTTTTAGGTGTAGGTGTACTGCTGAGTCCTGTCCTGAAGAAGTGGCACGTCTGTGTTGGGCCATTCGTTTATGGAGGGGCTGTTTGGTTTCCCCAATGTACAGTTCCTTGCATTCCTCCTGGAACAGCATAGACAACATTGCTTTGTTTGTGTCTTGGTGTCTTGTCTTTTGGGTGGACGTTTCTGTCTGAGTGTGTTGGAGGGTTTGAACTGTACTGGAAATGTCATGTTTTTGGAAGATTCTCCTGAATTTTTCCAAAACTCCAGACAGGTAGAAATGCTGTGACGTTTATTTCTTTCCTCTTCTTTGCTGGGGTCTCGTTTTTTGGAGGTCTTTGTGAAGGCCCAGTCTGGGTGGGTGTTTTGAGTGCTGTTTTTAGATGTTCCTGTTCTTTCTTCTTCCCTTTGGTTGTGGTGGGTACTTCTTTGGCCCTATGTTGTAGGGTTTTGATAACACCAAGTTTATGTTCCAGTGGGTGGTGTGAGTCAAAAAGAAGGTACTGATCTGTGTGGGTAGGTTTTCTGTAGATCTCAATACTAAGGTTTCTGTCCTCCTTGATCTTGACTGCACAGTCCAAGAAGGCCAGACTGTCTTCTTTTACGTCCTCTCTGGTGAATTTGACGTAATCATCTGTGTTATTCAGGTGGGTTGAGAACGCTTCCAATTCTTTGTTTGTTCTCTGCGCAGTTTGTTCTCTTTGTTTGAATCTTGACCCAGGTGTCATCAACATATCTGAACCAGTGGCTTGGGACGGTTCCTGTGAAAGACGACAGGGCTCTGTTTTCAACCTCCTCCATGTAGAGATTGGCAACTATGGGAGACACTGGTGAACCCATGGCACAACCATGTTTCTGCCTGTAGAAGCCCTCTCTGTATTGAAAGTAGGTGGTGTTCAAACAGAGGTCCAGCATGGTGCAGATTTGGGTCGGTGTTAAGGCTGTTCTCTCTGGAAGGTTGTTGTCCAATAGAAGGCGCTTGTGGATGGTTGCTGTTGCCTCAGTGGTAGGGATACACGTGAAGAGGGAAATGACATCGTAGGATACCATGGTCTCCTCAGGTTGTAGTTTGAGACGACTGACCTTTTTAGCAAAATCCTGGGAGTTACTGATGTGGTGTGCCAAGATGGAGGCCAAGTATTTGGAAATGTTGTATGTGACAGAATTGATGCTACTAACTATTGGTCTGAGAGGGGTCCCTTGTTTATGGATCTTGGGTAATCCATAGATGCAAGGGATGGCTTCTCCTGGATATAAACGGTAGTATTGTGGTCTGTCAATGGCTTGTTCCCTTTCCAATTTCTGGAGAAGATCCTTCTTTTTGTATGAGCTGGTGGGGTCCCGTTTGAGTTTCTCGTATGTGTTAGTGTCGCTAGTGTCGCTCAGGAGGTTGAGTATTTTGGTGTCGTAATCTGTGGTGTTGAGAACAACTGTGCATCTACCTTTGTCAGCTGGTAAAATGGTGATGTCCTTGTCTTTTGCTAATGATGCGAGGGCTCTTTTTTCTTCAATGGTAATGTTGGAGGCTGGAGCTTTGGCAGTGGATAAAGCAGCAGATACCTTCAGTCTAATCTGTTCTGCTTCAGCTTCAGGGAGTTTGTTGTTTCTAATAGCTGTTTCTGTGGCTGTGATGAGATCAACAACCGGTACCTCTTCTGGGGTTACTGTGAAATTCAGTCCTTTGGCTAGCATGTCCTCTTCAGGTTGTGTTAATTTCCTGTTCGAGAGATTTTTCACCCATTTCTCCCGCTGCAAATCTGACGAGGGTGGGGTGTGTTTTCCCGTCCAGGAGAGGGGCTTGGTTCTGTTCAAGGTGTGTTCAAGGCCAGAGAAGATCGCTGGTTTGAGAGGGGTGTCAAGGAAGCCATCCACGTCAAGTTGGAAAAACCATCTTTAAACAGAGGTGGTGGACTAAGGCACTTTCTGTCACCCACGTACAATGCAGTCCTCCACTCTTTTCATCAGCATTCCAAACATTCATACCATTTGACCAGACCTGCTGACTCATTAACATGTGACCCAACAGACAAAGGGGAAGCACCCCAACCGAAACTAGGTGAACGACCCTGCCAAACACCCTGCCAAGGACATTAACATGCCGATGGTCCACAGGGCTATATTTTCAAGCTCTGCCCCAGCAAACTTAGAACTGAAGAAGCTCTCTGGAGAGAGGGCGAAACGTTTTCAAAGAAACCTTTAAGTCCAGTTGACACAGAGAGATCTATTTTGGATAACTATGACCTTGATGAGTGAGAATCTACACAGACATCAGAATGATCTGTTGCACCAGTAGGAGGTGCTAGAGGGAGCAGCGCTGCAATTTCAGCTACAAATCTGTCTCTGGTATCTTCAGAGAGACACCTGCTGTAGTGAACCTTCCTGTCATGTGCTGCTCGGTCTGCTAGAGTGAAATCAAAGGTTTTAAGTGAGTGGTCTGAGAGGAGGGTGTTTTGGGGAACAACTAACAGGTTCTCAGTTTCTAAACCATAGGTGAGAACCAGATTCAGAGTGTGATTATGACAGTGGGTCGGTTCATTTAGTAACTGAGAGAAACCTATTCAATCTAACAGTGAGTTAAACGCCGTCTTAAGACTGTCAGTATCATCATCCATATGGATGTTAAAATCACCCACTATAATGACTTTATCTGTACTGACCACTAAACTAGATAGGAAATCTGAAAACTCAGCTAGGAACTGTGTGTAAGCAGTCGCAGGTGGCCCATACACCACAACAAATAAAACTGGCTATTCTGGCTTCCAGTTGTGGTGAGAGAGGCTAAGAGTGAGCCTCTCAAAAGAGCTACAGGTAGCTTTAGGTTTGGGATTGACTTGAAGGCTGTAGTGGTAGATTGCTGCCACTCCACCTCCTCTGCCTGCACTTCGAGGAACATGATAGTTAATATGACTCAATGGAGTTGCTTCATTTAAACTAACATATTCTTTATCTTGCAACAAAGTCTCTGTGAGAAAGAAAATATCAGACAGATGATCTGTTATTAAATCATTATCTAGAAGAGATTTAGACCGAAGAGATCGTATATTCAACAAACCACATCTGACTGTTTAAGTTGTTTCTGAGTATTTACTGGTGTGTATTTTTATAAGGTTATTATTATTAACACCTCTTGACTTATTTACTAGATGAACTGTGGGAGGACGAGGTACTGACACTACATCTATTGTATTATTAAACATAGTGTTACTGTTAGCGTTTTTAGTGTCATTGTTATTTTCATTGGAGGGCGTCTTGAAGAAGCAGCAGAAAAGCGTGTAAGACAGCGACTCTGCCTCCTGGCCTCGACCCTGGGTAGTCAGAGGGTTGGTTGTCCAATAAACTTTTCTATACTGCTAGAAATAAGAGCTGCACCACCCCATTTGGGATGAATGTGGTCTCTGCTAATAAGGCCAGGTTTTCCCCAAAAAGTCTCCCAATTATCTATAAAGGCCATGTTATTTTTTTGGACACCACCATGACAACCAGCGACGGAGCGATGACATGCGGCTAAATATGTCATCATTGGCCAGATTCGGGAGGGGACCAGAGAATGCTACGGAGTCTGACATCGTTTTGGCGAAGTTACACACCAACTCCAGATTAAATTTAGTAATGTCCGACTGGCGCAGTAATCTCCGACTGTCGTTAACGCCTAGGTGAATTATAATTTGCTGTATTTGCATTTATCTCTCGCCAGCTGCCTTAAGTTACCCTCTATGTCGCCCACTCTGGCCCCCGGGATACATTAAACTATTGTCTCTGGTGTCGGCTTCACATATCGGAGAATAGAGTCACCAATAACCAGGGTCGGTTTCTCAATCGGTGTGTCACTGAGTGGGGAAAAGCGGTTTGCAACATGAAACGGTTGGTGGTGAATCACAAGCCTTTGTTTCGGGCTACCTTCCTTCGAACCGCCACCCAACCACCCTGACTAACCGGCTGCTTGGGGGCTGCAGGGGAACAGCTAACAATAGCTAAATTGGGCCAGTTCGCACAGGCTAACGGCTGCTGGCTAGCTGCAGGGGCAAAAACAGGGTTTGCAGTTCGGAGCTTCAGTCCTTGGAGTTCACCTTGTCTTCTAGACACAAAGTCTAATGGAAGCCCAAAGTTTTGCACTGATTTTCGTAGATTGAATGCACTAACTGTTCCACATTCCCATCCACTACCTCTCACTGAGGACTGTATTGATGAGATTGGGCCAGCAAAGTATGTCAGGAAGCTGGACATGCTAAAGGGCTACCGGCAGCTTCCTCTAACCCTCCGTGCTAATGAAAGTTTCAGCTTTTGTGACACCTGATCATTTTCTTGTGTAATGCCCCTGCTATATTCCAAAGACTAGTAGATACAATACTGGGGGATGTTCCAAATTGCAGGGCCTACCTTGATGACTGACGTTTTCCAATGGTCTGCTGCCTCTCTTACCCTGAATCTGTCCAAGTGTGAATTTGGGAAGGGCACTGTTCTCTATCTTGGTCAGCAGGTCGGTCAAGGGCAAGTCTGTCCGGTGGATGCGAAAGTTGCCGCCATAGCAGTGTTCCCGCTCCAGCCGTCTGAAGGCAGCTACACCGATTTCTGGGAATGGGATTCTATCGCAGGTTTTGCAAAAACTTCTCTTCAGTGGTGGCCCCGTTGACTGTGTTGACGAGTCCCTCAACAATTTTCGTGTGGTCTGGTGGGTGCCAGCAAGCCTTTGAGAACCTTAAGGGCATCTTGTGCTGTGCTCCTGTTTTGTCTGCCCCAGATTTCTCTTGACCATTCAAGTTAGAGGTTGATGCCTGTGCAGTTGGACCTGGTGCTGTCCTCTTACAGGAGGACAACCAGGGGGTTGATCATCCGGTTGGTTATTTCTCACGTAAGTTCAACAAGCATCAGCTGAGGTACTCTACAATAGAGCAAGAAGCTCTTGCATTGTTGTTGGCGCTGCAACATTTTGAAGTGCCGATCAAGGTCTACACAGACCATAACCCCCTAGTGTTTCTTTCAAGGATGTACAATCAGAACCATAGACTGATGCGCTGGTCTCTGATTGTACAGGATTATAATTTGGAAATTTGCCACAAAAAGGGCGTGGATAACATTGTAGCGGATGCGCTATCATGTTCCGAATAGCTATATAGTTGTTGGTTCCAAAATGACTTTTGAACTTAGATGAGTGGGGGTGTGACATGCCAGGTTTGGCCTGCATGTGTGTTTTGTTTTGGTTTTGTCTTTTCTCCTTCCCCTCCCCCGCTTTGGTTACTTTCAGGTGTCCTCAAGCAGAATGGTTCCAGCTGTGTGGAGGAGTGGCTGCTTTGCTGTGGGGAATCGAACCAATCACGTGTAGGGGGGAACAGCTTAAAAGAAACGAGCTCGGCTTGGGTATCGCTTTCTGCCTAGCTTTTTTTTTTTTTTTTTTTTTTTTTTTTTTTTTGTGTAGCTGCTTGTTAAAGTGTTTTTGCCTGCACCAAGCTAAGATTACTGGGTTTTTGATTTTGGAGGGTAAGACGGGGGTACACTTTGCTCACTTAGGGATTTTTATGTCTAAACACACTAGCATAGTGGTTGTCGCCTCCTTTGTAGTTTTGTTTCCGCCATTTTGTAGAGCACCTCAGAGAGGTTTTTTTTTTTTTCCTTTGTTTGTTTCACCTAGAGAAGTGGTAGTCAAGCTGGGTTTTGTTTTATTTCTTTCATTGATTTGGCACATCCTTCAGTTCCTTCCTCCCCCGCCCCGACCACCGATGTTTTGAGTTTACACTTGGTTGGGCAGGTTGTACAAATAAACTTTTGAGTTTTTCATACACAGTGGATCTACTGGCTCTGATTGTTCTCTGGCTCATCCCTTCTGGGATGTTAACAAAGTGATAGTGATATGAGTTGCAGGTAACCACCACACAGTTTAAAGAATTAAAATCCTGTCAGCCAGGGGGCCTTCCTCACTGACTGTGTGAAGCGACAGGACCCGATCTGACTTCATCAGTGACTGGTCTTGGACCCAGAGCTCTGTCAGGTACTATTCTGTTGGATGAATAAACCGCACTTATCTCTTTAGACTTTCAAAGAGCTGTTGACATTCTTTTGGGAACTCCAGGACAAAAAAAACCCAGAACAAACTAGTAGACACATATTTAAATGTAAATAGTTTTCCTTCCCATTGAAAGGGATTTAGAAAAAGTGTTTTTATTTAAGAGCAATGTTTCTGGTTCAACTGAACTTGACAATAAACAGCTGTGTTTGAATACAACATGCTTGTGGTGTTTATATTGTCTTTTTATTACTTTTCTCATCTTCCATCCATCCATCTTGTTCCGCTTATCCGGGGTCGGGTCGCGGGGGCAGCAGCCTAAGCAGGGAAGCCCAGACTTCCCTCTCCCCAGCTACTTCCTCCAGCTCTTCCGGGGGGATCCCGAGGCGTTCCCAGGCCAGCTGAGAGACATAGTCCCTCCAGCGTGTCCTGGGTCTTCCCGGGGGACTCCTACCAGAGGGACGTGCCCTGAACACCTCACCAGGGAGGCGTCCGGGAGGCATCCTTACTAGGTGCCCGAGCCACCTCATCTGGCTCTTCTCAATGCGGAGGAGCAGCGGCTCTACTCCGAGCTCCTCCCGGTCTGCCAATCCCGTGGTACCGCCCCCGATGTCCACGCGACGTTGCAGAGTCGTGTCAACCACGACAGCCCTACAACATCCAGAGCCCTAAGGAACTCCGGACGGATCTCATCCACCCCCGGGGTCCTGCCACCGAGGGGTTTCTCAACAACCTAGGCTACCTCAGCCCCGGAGATAAGAGAACCCGCCTCCGATTCCCCAGGCCCTGCTTCCTCACTGGAAGGCATGTCGGTGGGATTGAGGAGGTCTTCGAAGTATTCCTTCCACCGATCCACAAAGTCCCGAGTCGAGGTCAGCAGCACACCATCCCCACTGTACACAGTGTTGACAATTCACTGGTTCCCCCTCCTCAGGCGCCGAATGGTGGTCCAGAACCTTTTCGAAGCCGTCCAGAAGTCGTTCTCTATGGCCTCCCAGAACTCTTCCCATGCCCGGATCTTTGCCTCGGCGACCGCCACAGCCGCACCCGCTTGGCTCGCCGGTACCTGTCTGCTGCCTCAGGAGTCCCACAGGCCAAAAAGGCCCGGTACGACTCCTTCTTCAGCTTGACGGCATCCCTCACCACCGGTGTCCAACAGCGGGTTCGGGTGTTGCCGCCACGACAGGCACTGACCACCTTGCGGCCACATCACCGGTCAGCCGCCTCAACAATGGAGGCACGGAACATGGTCCACTCGGACTCAATGTCCCCCACCTCCTCCGGTACATTGTTGAAGCTCTCCCGGAGGTGGGAGTTGAAGCTCCGTCTGACAGCAGACTCCGCCAGGCGTTCCCAGCAGACCCTCACAATACGGTTGGGGCCTGCCAGATCTGTCCGGCATCCTCCCCCACCAACGGAGCCAACTCACCACCAGGTGGTGATCAGTTGACAGCTCCGCCCCTCTCTTCACCCGAGTGTCTAGGACATGCAAATCCGCAAATCCCAGCACACGACTACAAAGTCGATCATCGAACTGCCGCCCAAGGTGTCCTGGTGCCAATTGCACATATGGACACCCTCATCCCTGAACCTCGTGTTCGTTATGGACAATCTGTGACGAGCACAGAAGTCCAACAACAGAACACCACTCGGGTTCAGATCAGGGGGGCCATTCTTCCCGATCACGCCCCTCCAGGTCTCACTGTCGCTGCCGACGTGAGCATTGAAGTCACCCAGGAGGACGAGGGAACCCCCAGAAGGAGCACTCTCTAGTACTCCCTCTAGGGACTCCAAAAAGGGTGGATACGCTGAACTGCTGTTGGAGCCATAGGCACAAACAACAGTCAGGATCCGTCCCCCACCCGAAGGCGAAGGGAGGCTACCCTCTCGTCCAACGGGGTAAACTCCAATGTACAGGCACTAAGCCGGGGGGGCGACAAGAATCGCCATCCCTGCCCGCCGCCTCTCCCCATCGGTAACTCCAGAGTGGAAGAGAGTCCAACCCCTCTCCAGAAGGCTGGTTCCAGAGCCCTTGCTATGCGTCAAGGTGAGGCCGACTATATCTAATCGGAACTTCTCGACCTCGCGCACCAGCTCAGTCTCCTTCCCCATCAGAGAGGTGACATTCCACGTCCCTAGAGCTAGCTTCTGCAGCCGGGGATCGGACTGCCAAAGTCCCCGCCTTCGGCTGCCACTCAACTCACAGTGCACCCGACCCCTTTGGCCCCTCTCGCAGGTGGTGAGCCCACTGGAAGGGGGTCCCAAGTCGTCTCCTCGGGCTATGCCTGGCCGGGCCCCATGGGCAAAAGCCCGGCCACCAGGCGCTCGCCAGCGTGCCCCACCCCCAGGCCTGGCTCCAGGAGGGGGGCCCGGTGACCTCCGGGCAAGGGAGACCTGGTACCAAATTTTTTACTCGTCATAAGGGGGTTTGTGGGCTGCACTTTGTCTGGTTCCTCACCTAGGACCTGTTTGCCATGAGAGGCCCTACCAGGGGCATAAAGCCCCAGACAACTGAGCTCCTAGGATCATAGGGAGACGCAAACCCCTCCACCACGATAAGGTGGCAGCCCAGGAGGGGCTCTCATCTTCATGCCATAAACAGCATATACAGTGTGGCTCCTGCTTTCAACAGTCCTCAGTCTGAGGGCCGCTCCGCACATTTAGCAGTCCACAGCGTACAGTCGGGCCGTCAGCACAGTCTAGGGGCCTGCTCCTTGCACGTTGTGCAGCCATGAGGCAGACAGGCAAAGTGTTGGAGAGGTGGAGGCTAGCTCCAGGGAATTAGGTGGGGACTGTCTGGTGTGCAGCCTTGAGAGTTGGTGGATGGGCATAGCGCTACAGAGGTGGGGGCTAGCTCCAGGAAGCCGAGCTGGGGACTGTCTGGAGCCCAGCCAGGAGGCCTAATTGCTAGGTAGAGCACCTGTGAGCTGCAGGTTAGCTCCAGGGAGCTAGGCTGGGGAATGTCTGGTGCCCCTGCCATGAGTGCACAGTCGGGCACAGGCTGGGCAGAGTGCTGGAGAGGTTCAGGCTAGATTCAAGAGGCCAGGGTGGTCACTGATGGTGCCCAGCCTGGAGTTGGGCACAGCACATAGTTGTGCAGAGCGCTTGTGTGGAGCAGGCTAACTCCAAAAAGCCAGGCTGGGGCTAACTGGAGACTATCCATAAGGGCTGAACGTTGGGCAGATCACCTGTGATCTGCAGGAAAGCTCCAGGGAGCTGGGCTGGGGCTAACTGGAGCTCAGCCATGAGGGCTGTCCACTGGGCAGATTGCCTGTCAGCTGCAGGCTATCTCCAGGGAGCTGGGCTGAGGCTAACTGGAACCAATCCATGAGGGCTAGCGGCTGGGCAGAGCGCTGGAGAGGTGGAGGCTAATTCCAGAAAGCAGGGCTGAGGACTCTTTTGTGTGTAGCCATGAGGGCTGACTGCTGGGCAGAGCACCAGGGATCATTCACAGCCATGAGTGCACATAGTGGGGAAAGTGCCTGTTAAATGTAGGGTAACTCCAGGAAGCAGGGCTGAGGATTGTCTGGTGTCCAGCCATTAAAGCTGACGGCTGGGCAGAGTGCCTGTGAATACTGGGACTAACTTGAACCCATCCATGAGGACTGACTTTTGGCCAGAGTGCCTTGGCGCTGTAGTGTAGCTCCAGGGAGTTGAGCTTGTGACTGTCTGGTGCCCAGCCAAGAGTGCACAGTCAGGCAGAGCGCCTGTGACTTGCAGGCTGGCTCCAGGAAGCCGGGCTGGGGCTAACTGGTGCCCAGCCATGAGGGCTGACCGCTGTGCAGAGCATTGGAGAGGTAGAGGCAAGCTACAGGAAGCCCGGCTGCAGACTGTCTGGTGCCCAGCCATGAGGGCTGACTGCTGTGCAGAGCCACTGTGAGCTGCAAGTTCGCTCCAGAAAGTTTTGCTGGGGCTAACTTGAGAGTTGACGGCTGGGCAGAGCACTGGAGAGGTGGAGACTAGCTCCAGGAAGAAAGGCTGGGGACTCTCTGGTGTGAAGCCATGAGCGCTGAATGCTGCACAGAGCGCCTGTGAGCTGCAGGCTAGCTTGCCAGACTGGGGCAAACTGTGCCAAGTTATGAGGGCTGACCGCTTGGCAGAGCGCTGGAGAGATGCAGGCTAGTTCCAGGGAGCTAGGCTAAGGAGTGTCTGTGTGTGGAACGTGTTTCTTGTGCTGAGCGATCAGAAAACGACTAAAAAAGGCACCTAGGTGAGGCACGCAGTGCTTGTGCCTCATACTAGGGGTCGGTGGTGATCCCAAGGATTCTTGTTACGCTTCAGCGGCTGCTGAGTGAGTGACAACGCGCCGCTTTACTGCTTTCAATTAAGAGTTAGCAAGAAGTGAAGTCATTAATTTTTTTCATTTGCCTGATCTTACTTTAGAAATGGAGGATTACATAAACTTTTAAAACTAAAAGAAGACAATGAAAAATTCTACCAAGTCATCGATGCTTTTTTTCAGAAGCGACTTACTTATTTATAAGTAAATGTAAGAACACAATGACAATTTTTTTTTTTCAATTAAATGGGTTTTTTTATGCCACAGTTTGTATGTGTAAAGAATGCTGATATGAGACCTTAAACATAACCCGTTAGCTGCTGCCAATCAAATATTGGATAAGTCTGTAGGGTTGATATGTTTGTAAATCTAATTGTGATGATGTCAGTACCTCGCCGCACGTCACTGTATAATAGAGCACAGGGGGAGCAAGTTAGCACAGCACCGAATATTTGACACAGGAAGTCGGTCAAGAAAATAAAACATCCAGTGGTTACGGCAAATCAGATTTAACTGGGCAGAAGGAACCCACACTTTCAAAATATATATGTATGAAAAAAAATTAACTTTAGTACATGATAATCAATTTGACATTTGAGTAGAAATAATGGAATTACCCAGGGGCACAACTCCTAAAAAGTATCCTACTCCTCTTGAAGGGAAGCATGTCTTGTGGCTCTCTTTATACACTACAAGGTGGTATTATTGCACATTCATACATAAATTAAAAGAATGTATTTACAAGTAATTAAGCAGTCACACTCCGAGGAATAAACTCTTTTTTAATGAACAAAGATGAATTTTGACAGCAAAATCCACACATACACTTAGTTGTATGTCATATATCTGGGGGTGGCGCTGAACTTGGCATAGGACTTTATGACTTTGTTGACGGCCTCGAGGAAGTCTTTCTCGGTCGCAATCTTCCTGCGAGCTCTGATGGCAAACATGCCCGCCTCTGTGCACACGCTGCGGATCTCCGCACCTGGCAGCAAACACATCAAAGTTCTATTTTCAAGGAAACGCTGGGGCAAATATCCCCGATAGTTGTTCTGGAAAAGCCTGAAAAAAAAAAAAAAAAAAAAAGACTGTTTGACTTACCAGTGCTATTGGGACACAGGCGAGCCAGCAGCTCAAAGCGTATATCCCTCTCCACACTCATGGAGCGAGCATGGATCTTAAAGATGTGTGTGCGACCCTGTAACGTGAAAACGAGAGGCCAAATGTTCATAATGTAAAACAGCTACACAAGTCAGATTTGTCAACATGTATCTTCATATTGTAGGTCTTCACCTCGAGGTCAGGTAGGCTGAACTCAATCTTCCTGTCTAGACGTCCAGGTCTCATGAGGGCTGGGTCTAGGGTGTCAGGTCTGTTGGTGGCCATCAGAACTTTAATGTTGCCTCGTGGGTCAAATCCATCCAGCTGATTGATAAGTTCTAGCATAGTCCTTTGGACCTCGTTGTCTCCGCCGGCACCATCATCAAATCGAGCTCCTGGAGGTTTCAAAACCGAAAGAATCTGCATTTATATCTTAACATGAATTAGGAACAATTGTGCATGCAAGCTCAAGGGTTCTTGCCTCCAATGGCATCAATTTCATCAAAGAATATAAGACAGGCCTTCTTAGTCCTTGCCATCTCAAACAGCTCACGCACCATCCTGGCTCCCTAGAACAGATTCACGTTCATGAGGCTTTAACCTATAAAATAAATATGTTGATATTCACACTGACCTCTCCCACATATTTCTGCACCAGCTCAGAGCCAATGACTCTGATGAAGCAGGCATCCGTCCGGTTAGCTACGGCACGAGCGCACAGGGTTTTTCCTGTGCCGGGTGGCCCAAACAGCAGCACACCTTTTGGAGGCTCAATACCCAGGTTAACAAACCGCTCAGGCTGGTGAGTGACATGCAAAGACATTACGAATGTAGAATGCAAGTACAACGGTCGGTTTAATTTTAACACTCACGTGAAGAAGGGGGGTCTCAACCACTTCCCTGAGCTTCTCGATCTGCTCTTTACATCCACCAACATCACTGTAGGTCACATCTGGCTTTTCCTCTACCTACAAAAAACAGTTCTGCTTTTAATTTGAGAAAGTGGATGGAATCTTGTTTCAAGAATTTGCCAACACTTCATACCTGCATCATAGTGACCGTTGGATCGATCTTGGGAGGCAGAGGAATATGAATCTGATATTTGTTTCTGTCGACGCTGAAAGAACAAATGTAATTTAGCAAGTAGTTGCACTAAAAAAAGAAATGCTGCCACTCAATACCCAATTTCAGCTAATTACGCAACTCACCCAACTCTCATTCCCTCTTCAATGTCAGTCGGAGCTACTTGATCGCTCAGGTCCACCACAAACTTTGCAAACTGTTTGACATTGATGATGTATTTAGGGTCTTCGGAGTCTGCGTTAATGATCTTTGTGCATCTGTAACATAATGTATGTCGCAAAATATTTTGTTAACCCAAAGAAGGGTCTTTAGAAGAACAAAGTCACATGATCAGGAGGTATAATAATTAACTTTTGAAGATCAGTGAGGGCAAAATAAATTCAAAAAAATCATAAATCCTACCAGGTAAAATGAAAATGAGCACATGAACTGTGACACAGGCACATTAAAGTGTTAAAATTAAAATTAGATTCATGTATACTTACATTTTGTAATTATAACAGAAATAGATAATATGTTTTTCCTTGCAATTACTGCCACAATACTTTGGGTTTCTATAATTCAAAGGAAACAATATCAGCCAGTTTCATTTACCTTGCTACTTGCAGGGGCTGCTCACTCTGCAAAGTCTGTTTGTCAGCTGCCAGATCCCAGAGTGCTGGAGGAGCCAGACCCGTGTCGGACTCCTTGATTCCTGTCGAATATGATTAGACAGCAATGCTTTCAGTCAGATCTTATTTGTCAACATTTTAAGGTGCAGAATACAAACTTGTGCTAATATATATATGGGCTTAGTATAGCTGGTGGTATGGAGAACCGACTACCTCACCAACAGACCACAGTATGTGAGGCTGCAGGACTGTGCATCGGAGGTGGTGGTCTGCAGCACGGGGGCTCCACAGGGGACCGTGCTCTCACCATTCCTCTTCTCAATATACACATTGGACTTCATACACAATTCTGAACATTGCCATCTCCAGGGCAGATGACACTGCCGTCGCTGACTGCGTGTTAAAGGGGAGCGAACAGGAGTACAAAGGAGTCATTGCTGACTTTGGGAAATGGTGTGACAAGAACCACCTTCTCCTTAACACCAGTAAAACAAAAGAGGTGGTGAAACACACCGGTAAGGGTGTGGGTTTGGATATTGAGATAGTGGCCTCATTTAAATACCTGGGTGTTCACCTCAACAAGAAACTGGACTGGTCTCACAACCGACGCCCTGTACAAGAAGGGCCAGAGTTGCCTGCACCTGCTGAGGAGACTAAGGTCTTTTGGTGTGAGCAGGGCTCTTCTCAGGACATTCTACAACACTGTAGTGGCCTCAACAGTGTTTTATGCCATTGTGTGTTGGGGGAAGCAGCACAGATGGACAGGAAGAGACTTAACAAGTTGGTTAAGAGAGATGGCTCTATCCTGGACTGCAGCCTGGACTCCACTGAGGAGGTGGCAGACAGAAGGATGCTGGCCAGGCTGACATCCATCAGGAGCAACTCCTCCCACCCGACCTAGGCAGCTCCTTCAGCACTAAACTGAGGCATCCTAAGTGCAGGAAGGAGCGCTACCACAGGTTTTTCCTCCCCACAGCCGTCAGACTGTTTAACGCAGTATCCTAACTATATGCAATCTACCTCAAGTGCAATATCTGCCTATGTGCAATATGTATAATATAGTCATAATTTATGTACGGCACGGAAATTGTGTGTGTGTGTGCGTGTATATATATATATATATTTTTTTTTTTCTTGTTTCATTCTTGTTTCTATTTTTATTTTTCTAGAGTCTTTTTATAGTATTTATTTCTTGATATATGCTGCCAGAACACTGCAATTTCCCCATTGTGGGACAATAAATACATATTCTATTCTATTATTTTCACAATAACAACGGTAAAAAGCAGCATTGGAAAATGTCACGTCAGGAAAACATGTTTGATGATAACACCACAAACCACATTACTGTATAAACATATTTACAGGTTTAATTACCTACCTGTCAACTCGTTGATCTTTTTAAGAAGCTGCTGGATGTCATCTTCCACTTGTTTAATCTGTCTGGAGTAGGTGCTTTGACCCTGGTGACACACGTAAAGCACAATAAAAATACAAATCATATTCCGCATATGTAAAGCTATATATTAATTTGCCAATTGGGTACTCACGTATGTTTTCAGCAAAGCAATGTCTCCTTCATCCAAAGCTATGAAGAAATAAAATAACATCAATGTATATGTCTGAGGCCCACTAGAATCGTTTTGATATGAGCGTCTAACTTTAACAGCTCCTTACATTTTTAAGTAACTTTAGACATTTCCAAATGGTCACGTATCTAACAATTTAAAATAACACACTTAATAAAAAGTACATGTTTCCTTTTGAAAAACAGGATTCGTATGAGCTAAGCGGCTAATGAAGCCGTTTTTTGCTTCGAAAATAGGCTGCGTTAATTTTGTACATTATATGCGGTTTTACCTCTGATGGGAGCATCAACTTTATCCTCTTCTTTAGTTTTCCTCTGATCGTGTCCTAAGTAGTCCGGCATTGTACATAGACGTACAGAAAATGTCACACAAAACACCGAGCTGCTGCTGCTGCTGCTGCTGCTACCTTACTAGAGCGTTACACAGCAGGTTTGAGTTTCCGCTTCAAAACGCGACTCCCGGAAATAGATTCCGGGATTATATTTAATGGCGGACCACTCATTTCTTAAATACATAGCATTACATGTTACCGTTTTGTTAACTTTAGCGTTGCCATAATACACCAAAATATATTTCATATCTATGGTATTCTTTAACTGTGAATATAAAATCAGAAAATGTGGACAAAGCAAAAAAAAAAAAAATATTCCGGAACAACAGATTAAGAAAGTAAGAACTTCACGTTTCATACGGAGGAGTCAATAGTGTGACAACAGAGCTGGTTTCAGAATTTCTGCATTTGAAGAGGGAGGCCCATGTGCTTTGCTAATGAGTGGGCTCCAAACTTTAGCACTTTAGAAAGCTGTCACTTCATATATTTCGGCACTTGAATTTTTGAATAGGCCATTTCACAATGTTGTTGGAAGCGCTGGATGGCGAGGAATCGGTTGTCTTTACAACCGTAGCCGGTAAGTAATTATCAGGCCAAAAAAGGGTAGCTAGCGACCCTACTCTTGTGTAATGAAAATAACACGGCGGTAATCGTTTGCATGCAGCTAAGAGACTGTCCGGCACATGGGATATAATTATAATTTCTACTTTTACTGTGACCGAGTATGTTCATTCACTTTTATAATTTTACTTTTTCTTTTTTTAACCACGTGAAGTAGCTACTGCCATCTCATATGTGCAGCAGCGTCAATGAATGATTGGAACTGGTATTAGCTGAATTTGCTTGTTGACAGCTTTAAATATGATATGTGAAAGAGTCACCCTCCGTTATCATGTCAAACTGAATGAAATTTAATAATGCGCCTTTTAGTGCTTACAGATAAAGGTTATCCCATTTAAAATCTTACTGATTAGTTAAATAATTCAGATCAAGCACCACAAAGTGTTTTCTTAATTAAACAGTACGTGTGTGGGCAGAGCCAAGCATATTTGGAGTTGTTTTGACAAGAAACATGTTGCCTGATTTTCCATCCATACAGCCTCTGTGCAGGTCGAGGTAGAACCAGTGGGTCGATGGTTTGAGGCTTATGTGAAAAGGAGGATTACGAACACATCTGCATCCTTCCAGGAGCTTGAAGAAGAACAGGAATCCTCAGAGGATGAGGAGGATGAGGAGTTACAGCTGGAGGAGGACCCAATGCTCAGAACACTAGACCCTAAAGACTGGAAGGTAACAGGGTTATATTAGTTTCTAGGAATCTCCTCTGTTCATTAGTTAAAAGTGTAAAAACAATGACAGATGTCTTCCAGAAGATTACTGTTGTCTGTTTTTAGAATCAAGACCACTATGCTGTCCTTGGCCTCATAAATGTGAGGTACAAAGCCACACAAAAACAGATCAAAGCTGCTCGTGAGTATTTTGCCTCACACACTCACTGGTCAAAAAGGAAACTTTTTCCAATGTCCATATTATTTTCTTAACAGACAAAGCAGTTGTATTGAAACATCATCCAGATAAGAGAAGAGCCGCAGGAGAACAGATAACAGAGGGAGACAATGACTACTTCACTTGTATAACTAAAGGTTTCACTTTTCATTTCTAGTTCACAGACAAGTTCAAAAAACACTTTATTAACTCTGCAATTGACGCTAAGTCTACTGTTTTTTCTTCTTCTGTATATGTAATGTTTGAACACCAGCTATAGAAATCTTATCTGACCCTGTGAAGAGGAGAGCTTTCGACAGCGTTGATCCCACCTTTGACAACATGGTGCCGTCCAAAAGTGAGGGCAAAGACAAATTTTTTAAGGTGTTTGGTCCAGTTTTTGAGAGAAATGCAAGATGGTCTTCCAAAAAACACGTGCCCAAACTTGGGACCATGGAGTCCTCCTTTGAAGAAGTGGATAGTTTTTACTCTTTTTGGTAAAAGTAACTTTTTTTGTACATCCTTACAAATGAACAGAATAAACAAAAAAAACTGTCTTTAGTCGATAGTAATGATTTCTCCCACAGGTACAACTTTGATTCATGGAGAGAATTCTCTTACTTGGATGAAGAGGAAAAGGAAAAAGCTGAATGGTGTGTTCCTGCACTGACCTGCATCATCGTTTTGGTGTTGCGGTATCTGCTTTATGTCCTTTTCACCATTCTGTCACAGCCGAGATGAGAGAAGATGGATTGAAAAGCAGAATCGGGCTTCAAGAGCTCAGAGGAAGAAGGAAGAGATGAACAGAATACGAACACTAGTTGGTACAGAGATAACGCGGTATAAGATGAAATATAAAGTAAATCTCAGCTAAATAAAGGCTTTGCTATATCTCCACAGATACTGCATACAGCTGTGACCCTAGAATAAAAAAATTCAAGGAAGAAGAAAAAGCCAGGAAAGAGTCTGAGAAGAAGGCTAAAGCAGAGGCTAAGAAAAGGGAGCAGGAGGAGAAGGAGCGGGTAAGTGTTGTCCTCTTGTGGAAGTAGAAGGAGACATAGTTTGGCAGCAAACTATATTGTAACACAAACAGTATTTAAAGTTGGTGTTCAGCTTCCAAGAACTTTCATTTGTTCTTCAGGCTCTGCAAGCAGAGTTAGAAGCAGCACGCTTGCTGAAGCAGAAGGAGGAAGAGGAGGCAAAGCAGGTGGCCCAGCAAGCAAAGAAGGAGAAAGAAATCCAGAAGAAGGCAGTTAAAAAGGAGAGACAGAAACTCAGGGCCACCTGCAAGGTTTGATCTCGTCAAAATGGTCTTTGATCTTTAGTGTGGGTTGCTGCATCTTCACAGCTCCTGTCTTGACAGAACTGGAATTATTTTGCTGATAATGAAGCAGACAGTGTGAAGATGATGGAGGAAGTTGAGAAGCTCTGTGATCGACTAGAGCTTGCAAGGTAGAGAACCGATCTTAGAAACGAGCGCAGATCTGAGCGCAGGAGTCATTGGACAATAGGACGCACGCGTGAATTATGAAATGTTCGCATTTGGCCAATCCCAGCGTACGAAAGATCAGGCCTTAATAAATGCGGCGTCTGAAAACGATCGTCATTAACATGCGATGGACTTAAATATTTATGGTTCAGAGGCCTCGGTTGATGATGATGGTAAATGAAAATTTCATGCATCTATATTTTTATATTTGTTTTCATGGCTTTTTCATCGGAATCAGAAAGGGTTTTATTGCCATTGCCAGTGAACAGAGTTCACAAACTAGGAACTTGCTTCGGCGTAAGGTGCAACATAAAACACAGAATATTATCTAAAATATAGTCTCTCAGAATATATACAACAAAATCAGGACAGTGCAACTGCAGTGCAAACAGATAAGGTGATATGTTAAAGTGACAGTAACAAGGTGTTCAGTGTTCATGAGTCCAGCTTATTAAGTAACAGAGTTATGGAGTTATCAAGTGTTCATAAGTCCAGTGGCAGAAACTGTTCTTATGGCCTGAAGTTCTGGTTCGAATGGACCGTAACCTTCTGCCCGAGGGGAGTGGCTCAGAAAATCCGTGTCCAGGGTGAGAAAGGTCAGCTGCTCGTCCCCGAGTCCTGGAGACGTACAGGTCCTGGAGAGATGGGAGGCTGCAGCTAATCACCTTCTCGGCAGAGCGCACAATGCTCTGTAGTCTCTGTCTGTCCCTGGCAGTGGCGTACCACACGGTGATGGAGGAGGTGAGGATGGACTCAGTGATGGCCTTGTAGAACTGCACCATCATCTGGGCTGGCAGCTTGGCTTGGCTTACAAGAAGGCCCAGCAGTACATCCTCTGCTGGGCCTTCTTGATGAGGGAGCTGATGGTCAGCTCCCACTTGAGATCCTGTGTGATGGTGGTGCCAAGAAAGCGGAAAGAATCCACGGTGGAGATGGAAGTGTCTTTCAGGGCGAGGGGGGCCAGTGGGGCTGTGTCTTTCCTGTCCACTATCATCTCCACTGTCTTCTCGGCGTTGAACTCCAGGTTGTTGCCGCTGCATCACGACACCAGCCGGTCCACCTCCCACCTGTAGGTGGACTCATCACCGTCGGAGATGAGCCCAATGAGGGTGGTGTCCGCAAACTTAATCAGGTTTACGGAGTCGTGGCTGGAGGTGCAGCAGTTGGTGTAGAGGGAGAAGATCAGGGGAGAAAGTACACAGCCCTGTGGCGATCCTGCGCTGATGGTCTGAGTGCTCGAGACATTCTTCCCCAGCCACACACACTGCCTCCGGTCTGTCAGGAAGTCTGATCCACCTGCAGATGGAGTCAGGCACGCTGAGCTGAGAGAGCTTGTCCTGGAGCAGGGCAGGGAGAATGGTGTTGAATGCAGAGCTGAAGTCCACAAACAGGATCCTGGCGTAGATTCCTGGCGAGTCCAGGTGCTGCAGGATGAAGTGGAGGGCCAGGTTGATGGTGTCGTTTATAGACCTGTTGGCTCTGTAGGCGAACTTCAGAGGGTCCAGGAGGAGAGAGGTGATAGACTTGAGGTGGGACAGCATCAAACGCTCAAGGGACTTCATGACCACAGGCATCAGCGCCACAGACCTGAAGTCACTAAGTCCAGTGGTCTGGGGCTTCTTGGGGACGGGGACGATGGTGGACAGTTTGAAGCAGGCTGGGATGTGGCATTACTCCAGAGAGGTGTTAAAAATGTCTGTGAAGACAGGAGCCAGTTCTTCTGCACAGTGTCTCAGTGTGGCAGGTGAGACACCGTCCGGGCCGGGAGCTTTCCGGGGATTTTGCCTCCTGAAAAGCTGCAGCACGTCCTCCTTCGAAACTGAGAGGGCAGTGGGGGGGAGAGGGGGTCCAGGGTCGGCATGGCATGGCAGAGACCACTGTGGCGGGGTGGAGGAGGGGTGTGAGACTGAAGTGATCTGAAATGATGATGGGGTGGGGTGTGAGGCTTCAAACCTGGCATAAAAAGTGTTCAGATTTTCAGCCAGTTTAAGGTCACCAGCAGAACGTGAAGCTTTTGTTTTGTAGTTTGTAAGCTTTTTTAGGCCCTGCCATACAGATGCAGAGTCGTTAGCAGAAAACATTTGCTCCAGACGTGCCTTGTACTTTGATCTAGCAGTAGTGACCTCTCTGCTAAACCATACGTTCATACGTTGCTCCTATTAATAAAAGTATTTCATTTTAATTTGTTGCTCCTTTTGTAATGCAGAGCGATAGCGAAGATCCAAAAGGGCTTATCACATTATTATTATTATTATTAACGCACTTTCTGGACTTTTGAGCAAAAAGTGGTCAGATCTCAAGCTGGCCCCCAAAAGGCGTGTTGCTGCCCTGAGGTAGCGCTCCACAGTAATGCGTGTGCGCACTGTTAAAACGGTGCTCTTACTCTGTTGCAGGGTTTGACAGAGGGGTTATTAAATATTCTCTCAAATGCCATTAAAAATGAAAAAAAAAATTACTCTGATAAAAATGACAAAACTACTCCAAAAAAACAAACAAACAGAAAAGAATTAAGTCAGCAAAACAAAAATGAATTACTCGGGGGGGCATTAACATGCCGATGGTCCACAGGGCTATATTTTCAAGCTCTGCCCCAGCAAACTTAGTACTGAAGAAGCTCTCTGGAGAGAGGGCGAAACATTTTCAAAGAAACCTTTCAGTCCAGTTGACACAGAGAGATCTATTTTGGATAACTATGACCTGGATGAGTGAGAATCTACACAGATGACTGAGTTGTTGTTGTTTTTTTTTTCATGGGAATGCAATATACTTCCCTAAAAACAGGCAATTGGATAATTTATTTTTAATGGTATTCATTTACTTATGGCTGCTTGTGCTTAATGACATGTTGAAGGTTTGTTTAATAATTATTTTCAGACAGCCAGATTTTGCTGGGCTGCGCCGCAAATCAGCACTGGCTCAAACTTGCAGACACGACGTGAGACCTGTTGTGAGGTTTGATTGATAAATGCTGATCCTTGCGTGGAAATGGTCATGCACACAGTTTTCTGCCATAAGGACCCATGCCTTTAAAAAGCCTCCTTTTGTTGCTTTCAAGCATGAAATCATTGATACAATTTAGCGTCTTTTTTTTTTTTTTTTAATAATTTGCAAAACTTGCTTTCATGTCCAAGGATAAACAGATTTTTTTTAAAAACTGATTTATTGGTTATTTGCAGTCTGCAGTGCCTGAATGAAGTTTTGGCTGTGTCCTCAAAAGATGAGAGCAAGGCAGCAGTGGTGAAGCAGGTAAGGAGGCACAGCAAAGCCAATTAAGGGCCATAGGGACACTCTAGGTTTTCCCAAACATCTTGCTACTGCTGCTCCTCCTTCCAGGTCCAGGAAGTCAATGTACAGCTCCAGAAGGAGAAGGAGGCTGAGGTCCAGGCAAGGCAGGCAGCTCGCGGTGCCGAACAGGCTAGTGGAGGAGGAGGAGGGGGAAGCGGCGGAGGGAAAGGCTGGAACGAGGAGGACCTCCAGCTGCTTATTAAAGCCGTCAACCTGTTCCCCGCTGGAACCAATGCCAGGTAAACCCTGATGTGTTTAAAAAAAAAACCCTCAGTGTATTTACTTTGTTAGAAAAGGAAAAAATAATAAAAATATGAATCCACTGCTTTTAGAAGTGCCCACTTATGTAAAATTAGATTTTATTATTTATTGTGTTCATTTATTGGCTTTATATTTTCCACCTAAGAGTAGATTTAAAAAAACTTTTCTAGTAGTGTGTCTTATTTAAGTGTCCCACAATCGGATGAGTGTTTTTATCTCCGTAAGTGTCCCAAATGTGGTCATGTTTTCATTCTTGGCAGTTTTTCTCTTCCAGATGGGAAGTTATTGCCAATTACATGAACCAGCACTCCACCTGTGGCATGAAGAGGACTGCCAAAGATGTCATTAACAAAGCAAAGAACCTACAGAGGCTTGGTGAACCTACAATAACTTGACTCGGGAATGAAACATATAATTGAAAATCCATCTGTGAAGAAGTCTGTGTAGATTCTCACTCATCCAGGTCATAGTTATCCAAAATTAGATCTCTCTGTGTCAACTGGACTTAAAGGTTTCCTTGAAAACGTTTCGTCCTCTCTCCAGAGAGCTTCTTTAGTTCTAAGTTTGCTGGGGCAGAGCTTGAAAATATAGCCCTGTGGACCATCGGCATGTTAATGGCCCGGGTGGTCACCTGAGAGTCGTTGGCAGGGTGGTTGGCAGGGTCATTCACCAGTTTCGGTTGGGGTGCTTTGCCATCTAAACATCTAAAAACAGCACTCAAAACATGTGGTTACCCAGACTGGGCCTTCACAAAGACCTCCAAAAAACGAGACCCCAGCAAAGAAGAGGAGATAAATAAACGTCATAGCATTTCTATCCCCTACCTGTCTGGAGTTTCAGAATCTTCCATAATCATGACATTCCAGTACAGTTCAAACCCTCCAACACACTCAGAAACTGGTCCACCCAAAGGACAAGACACCAAGACACACACAAAGCAATGTTGTCTATGCTGTACAGTGCCAGGAGGAATGCAAGGAACTGTACATTGGGGAAACCAAACAGCCCCTGCATAAACGAATAGGTGAACGCCCCTGCCAACGACTCTCAGGTGACCACCCGGGCCATTAACATGCCGATGGTCCACAGGGGTATATTTTCAAGCTCTGTTCCAGCAAACTTAGAACTGAAGAAGCTCTCTGGAGAGAGGGCAAAACGTTTTCAAGGAAACCTTTCAGTCCAGTTGACGAGACATCTAATTTTGGACATCTGTTAAGAATTTAAACGAGCAGAACGAGATATGAGTACCTATTTGACACAAAACCTAAAATGTTATACATTTTCTGCAGCTTGATATATTAAGTGTATTATGTTTTGATATTTTATTGATAGATTTAAGACTCTCGAATATTTCCCTCATCTTCACAGATCCCCGCATAGAAGGATGAGATCAACAAAAAGCCTTTGAGAAATTTAGGAAGGAGTACACGCCAGTGCCGCCATCTGTTGACAACGCTCGTGCCCTCAGAGATTTGATGGCTGAGTATTATAACATGTAAATCTATTTCAAGAACGGAGCAAACTGAGTAACAAATGCCGTTAATTCAGCCACTGAAGCGGAGGCTAACACCGCCCTGGACCAGAAGAACAAAAGCTTTAGAACAAGTCTCTGAAAATCTACCTGGTGACCACCCTGGACCGCTGGGAGAAGATCGCTGCTGCTGTCCCCGGACGAAGCAAGAAAGACTGCATGAAGAGGTACAAGGTAAGATAACTTGCAGCTCCGTTTTATTTCAGCATTTATTGAATTTGACAAACGTAAATCTAATCTAACAGCAACACTTGTATTTATCACGGTTCTGCCCAACAGGAACTGGTGGAGATGGTTAAAGCCAAGAAAGCTGCACAGGAACAGGTGGTGGCCAGAAGTAAAAAATGACAAGAGCTACAAGAAGCAGTGTCCGTCTTATTTTAACATTGTGTTTGTCTTTATTTTATAATAAAAAAACTACAGAAGAAACCTAAACAGACTTGAAGTTAAATAGTTTTCAGCAGCACAGCTGATCTCGTGCTTCAGCTTCTCATCCAGAACATCCCATTGTGATCTACAGTCTGGCAAAGGTTCAATTGGACCTGAGAGAGAAATTTGATTTTAATAAATTATCGCTTTAAATCTCCAAACTACTTACTTCTTAATGTAGAATGTCATGACATCAGTTTTGCTCTTCTGATCAAGAGTCTGTAAGGAAATTAAAAAGAGGAAACGAAGCTGTGGCTCTCTTTAAACCCAAAAGTAAAAGTACATAATGTCAGGTAAGGTTACTTTTTGGTTCAACATACCAACTGCTGCAATTGCAGGAGCCTTGTCAAAGATGTACTTGGTGCAAACATCCTTGATAGTCTTGGCATCAATAGCCTGTGGAGTGGAAGGAAAAAATATATATATATAAATGGACTGAGTTATCTCTGTAGGTCAAGTTAACAGACCAGTAAATATACATCACAGAAGGAAAACAGGGGTGTTTTAAAAATGGATCTGTAGTGGAAAGTTACTTAAAGTTCGAATAATGTGGAATCAGCTATTTTGAAAGACAATCTAGTTTTAAACAATATGCTGTCAAAGGTGCCTCTATTTATTTTTGAAAGTGGATCAGACTTACATCGATTCTCGCCTAGCCCATGCAGAGGGATCCACAACTGTAACACAGCATCTGTCCGCCGATATCCTCACAGATGGGTGTGGATCCTGGATGCACCGATTATAAACCAATTGTTTTAATTTAATAAAATAAGAAACCGCTGTAGTCAGCGGAGCTCATTTTACCATCGAGGTGTACAGCATGTTGGTCTGAGCAGGTTTTTTGCCCGCCACTTCACTATCTGTACACACTTGTGCAAAGACACATCCTGCAAGACAGAGATGTTTTTGTTTTTAAACAATCCGCTCATTTAAATTGGACCTCTGCATGCACATGTGACCAACCATTCCATCTGAGTGAAGTGCATCATGTCCTGACGGGCGCTTGGGATCGCACACAACGTACAACCCCAGAGACCTGTGTCAGAGTAGCAGGTGTTGAAGGGACTGGAAGCTGTGGTACAGGTTTCTGACAGGCCATTTGAGCCAATTTACTGGACAAGTTCTGCAATAACAGAACACAAATGAACAAAATCAGCAGTTTATCCTCACAAATCTAATTTCTAAAGAACATTACTGAAGGACAAGAATTTTAAGACCAATTATATAAAATGAATATAAAATATATATATATATATATATATATATATATATATATATATATATATATATATATATATATATATATATATATATATATAAAATTCCCTTCTCAGCCCCCGGGGGTGGTTCCTCCTCTATTCTAAGCTTTCTGGGTCCTCTTCTAACAGAGGCCTGGGAGTTGAGGGTCCCAAGTGAGCATCTTAGCTGTTCTAGTACTGCACTCTTTCTGGACTGAGATATCTGACGTTGTTTCCAGGGATCTGCTGTAGCCACTCCTCCAGTTTGGGGGTCACTGCCCCGAGTGCTCCGATCACCACGGGCACTACTGTCACCTTCACCTTCCAAGCCTTCTCCAGCTCCTCTCTGAGCCCTTGGTATTTCTCAAGTTTCTCATGTTCCTTCCGCCTGATGTTGCTGTCACTTGGTATTGCCACATCCACCACAACGGCTCTCCTCTGCCCTTTATCAACCACCACGATATCTGGCTGGTTCGCCATCACCATCCTGTCTGTCTGTATCTGGAAGTCCCGCAGGATCTTCGCTTGGTCATTCTCCACCACCTTTGGAGGTGTTTCCCATTTTGACCTTGGGGTTTCCAGGCCATACTCTGCACTGATGTTCCTGTAGACTACGCCAGCCACTTGGTTATGACGTTCCATGTATGCTTTCCCTGCCAGCATCTTACACCCTGCAGTTGTTATCTGTTGGATTGTCTCAGGTGCCCCTTTGCACAGCCTACACCTTGGGTCTTGTCTGGCGTTGTATATCTGGGCCTCTATCACTCTGGTGCTCAGGGCTTGCTCCTGCACAGCCAGGATGAGTGCCTCTGTGCTGTCCTGTAGGCCAGCCCTCTCTAGCCATTGGTAGGACTTCTTGAGATAGCCACTTCAGCTATGTTCCGGTGGTACATCCCATGTAGGGGCTTGTCCTCCCATGATGGTCCCTCCTCCAGCACCTCCTGACCTTGCCATTGTCTGAGACATTCACTGAGCACGTCATTTATTGGGGCCTTGTCCTTGATGTACTTATGGAGCTTGGCTGTTTCGTCCTGGATAGTGGCTCTCACGCTCACTAGTCCTCGGCCTCCTTCCTTATGACTTGTGTACAGTCTCAGGGTTGCCTGTGGTATTCCAAGGTACTTGTAACTGTCCTCAATGTCTGCCATTGTTCCTTCTGGGAGCGAGACCCCTTCAGTGTGGACTACCTTGCCTCTCTTAGTCACCATCCTACTACATTTCTCAAGCCCGAATGACATCCCAATGTCATTGCTGTAGATCCTGGTAGTGTGGATCAGGGAGTCTATGTCCCGTTCGCTCTTAGCGTACAGCTTGATGTCATCCATGTAGAGGAGGTGACTGATCGTGGCCCCATTCCTGAGGCGGTATCCATAGCCAGTCTTGTTGATTATCTGGCTTAGGGGGTTCTGGCCTATGCAGAACAGCAGTGGGGACAGAGCATCTCCTTGGTATATGCCACATTTGATGGACACTTTGTGCAAGTGGCTTGCCATTGGCCTCAAGGGTGGTTTTCCACAACCTCATCGAGTTCGCCACGAACGCTCTTAGAGTCCTATTGATGTTGTACAGCTTGAGGCATTCAGTGATCCATGTGTGTGGCATCGAGTCAGGCTTTCTTGTAATCAATCCAGGCAGTGCACAGGTTGGTCTTTCGGGACTTGCAGTCTTGGGCAACTGTTCTATCAACCAGGAGCTGGTGTTTGGCTCCTCTGGTATCTCTACCAATGCCTTTCTGTGCTTTGCTCATGTACTGATCCATGTACCTGCTTATCTTAACCGTAATGATGCCTGACATGAGCTTCCATGTTGTGGAGAGACAGGTTATTGGCCGGTAGTTGGGTGGGACTGCACCCTTTGCGGGATCCTTCTGGATTAGGATTGTTCGCCCCTTGGTTAGCCATTCTGGGTGAGTCCCATCTCTTAGCAGCTGGTTCATTTGTGCTGCCAGGCACTCATGGAGTGAGGTGAGTTTCTTTAGCCAGTAGGCATGGATCATGTCAGGGCCTGGTGCTGCCCAGTTTTTCATACCTGATACTCTTTCCTGGATGTCTGCCACTGTGATGGTAACTGGTTTCTGTTCAGGGAGGTTGCTGTGCTCCTCTCTCAGAGACACCAGCCACCGAGCACTGCTGTTATGTGTTGCCTCCTTCTCCCATATACTCTTCCAGTACCGTTCGGTTTCCAGCCTTGGTGGGTCTATTCTGCTGTTATTACCCTGCCACTGAGCATATACTTTCGCAGGTTGAGTTGCGAACAGCCTGTTTATTCGTCTGGCTTCATTGGTTTTTGTGTATCTCTGTAGGCGGCTGGCCAAGGCTTGGAGCCTTTGTTTGGCAGTTTCGAGTGATTCAGGTATGGGCATCTGGCTGTACCTCTTGGGTACTGTGTTTTTCATTGCACCTCTCTGGGCCTCTGTCAGTTGACTCACTTCTCTCCATGCTGCCTTGATTTTAGCCTCCAACCTTCGTTTCCATGGTGGGTATTGCTTCTCACGGCTACCATGGTTACTCTTATGCCAAGCATCTCTAGGATCACTGCTGCTGAAGTGTATATCAGCTTGTTGGTTCCAGTAATTGTTGAGATAGGGATCACTCTCAATGCTGCATTCACACTTTCCAGGAGACTTTCAGATGGTACTTCACTTAGCCGTTGTAAACGTGGTCGGGGTTGACTTGTGTTCATTCTCGCCCTGATTCTATCTTTCAGGTCAGTTGCTGCCTCGTTCAGCGTTATCGGTAATATCTGCTTCGTTTGGGGCTTCGTTCCCAATCTCTGGTTGGAGCATTGGTATAATCTCCTCCCCTCTGACCCGGCGTCCTGGCCCGTAGCTCATCAATCTCAAGTTATGATAGCAGTTGTCGGAACATTGAGTTACTAATTGTTTCGCGGTCAGCCGTGACTGTGGGTTTCGTAGTAACCATTCTGCCCACATTCTTTGCACGTGGACAGAATGGTAGCATTCCAACAGCTCCTTGGTCTCGCATCTTGCCCATCTCCGCCTTGTTCCAGTAGCCCATTTTTCATCAAGGTGCTCTGGTTCCCCAGCACCTGACGTAGACCTTGTTTGGTCGGGCGACGTCTGAGCCGGCATGCCACAACGTCACTGTATGAGGTAGGCAGTAGCGTGAAGGACCCACATGGACCCACTGGATGCTGTTGTATTACTCTTTGTGCCGTCCGGGAATCGAACCCTGGTCCCCCGTGTACCAGTCCGGTACATTACCAACTGAGCTATTTATTTTTATATAAGTTCTTGATTATATCGCATCAGCCTAAGGGAATTTATAACCTCACTTACCACACCTCCACTAAACGAACGGTCCCAGTTTCCGATCAGTGTGTTTGCCACCATCAGGGGTATGGTGTCAGGATGGGACCATCCAACAGCCTCTACTGCGATGGCGATATGAGCCAAAGGCATCTTGTTGTCGTGCACACGGATCTGCAAAAAAGAAATGTTTGAATTTGTGCTACTATTAATTTGTATACCATTAGACTTCAAAGAAAAATGCTGGTGCACTATTACATTTAAAAGTGCTGTGGAGGCAAAATATGGTTTATTCACCTTCAACCTTACCTCACTTCCTGTAAAGTGACATAGTGGAAGTGCTGGAGCTTCCCCTTTATATCTGCCAGGAAGCGTTCCAAAGTGATACCTGGCCAAATCAATGAGCTCATCATGAGAAACTCCTGAGAAACACACAAATGACAGAGTAAAATAAACATTTTGGTTTCTGGACATGTTCACTAATTTTACTCTTTAAACACGAAAGACGGAATACAATACAGGGGTCAGTCTCATGCACAGTACCTCCGGCAGCAGCAAGGACTATTCTGGGGCCTTTGTAGTGAGTAGTGATGTAGTCCACCAGGTCTCCTCTGTTGATTGTCCTGTAGACAATCAATTTACAAACAAGTTTGGTTAAAACGTGCACTGACGTAGCGGTGCATGTACGTCTGGTCTTACTTGATGTTTTCAGTAGGACCCAGGATGGTCCGGCCCAAAGCGGTGGACTGATATGCAGTAGCGTGCAGGTAATCGAAGACCACTTCCTGCAAATTGGTCTCTACTTCCTGCATCTCTCTGAGGATCACCCCTCGCTCTCTCTCTATCTCTGCTTGACCCAGCGTGCTGTTCTGGATAATGTCAGCCAGGATCTCTACAGCTGTGTTCAGCAAAATACAAGTATTTCATTTTTAAATTTGAAGACAATAGCTTATGTTTACCTTGAGACATTATCTTGTTTTATTCACAAGTAACTCTTTAATTCTCTTCCCTTCTGCATTTTACCTCGTGGGAGATCTTTTGAGAAAGCTTTAGCGTAATATACAGTTTGTTCTCGGGACGTGTAGGCGTTCAGGTGAGCCCCCATGTTCTCAATCTCCAGCTCCAAGTCCAGCTGCGAGCGTTTCCTTGTGCCCTGTGGCATACACAAATAAACACTTCAACCATATCAGTCTGTGTGTCATGAATGTAGCTAAGATACGAGTTCCACTTTTTGAACTGAATTACACAAACTCTTTTTGATGATGTTCTAATTTATTGAGATGCACCTCTCCCAGCCATGGAGGATGTCCAGTGGAAACACTGTTTATGTTGAGCTTTTGGCCTTTGACAGGCCATTTAGGATCCTCCAGATCAGAGCCAGTAGACTTAGGAACAGCTTTCTCCCCAGAGTTGTCTCCCTCCTCTTCCTTGCCCACTGTCACTTCTGGTTATACACACACATCCCCTCACTCCTCTGTATACTGTATGTCTATAGTACTTAATTCTGTAAAATATGTTCATATCACCTCAATCTGTTACTTACCTATATAATGTATATATAATATCTACATCATTTAAATATATCCATGTATCTATTGCACCACTTGGATTCCATGTTTTCATGAAATCAAGATCTCATTCATTCTGCATATTCTGTACATACTGTCAATCTTGCACATTCTATAAATGCTACATTTGCCCTTCATTGTTATTTTAAGTCAAAAAAGAAAACCCTTCTATCTTGTAAAAATATAATGGAATGGAATGGCACAAGCAAATCTCACCTTAAATGCCATATGTTCAAGAAAATGTGCTGTGCCATTATTTCTGTCGTTCTCATAGCGACTGCCAGCATCTATCCAAAGACCCACCTTAAGGAGGAAAGCAGTGATTAGCAATATCCAGATAAAACTTTCCCAAGCCTGTGCTCCACAAGTTGTTTTAAAGGGATGTTCTTCAGAGATCTTTAGCTGTGATCTTCAGAGATCATCTCTTGTGAGGGTATAAGCTCTTAAAAGAAACTGGACTTACTGTACAGGTGCTAAGGCCCGAGTCTTCAGAGGCCACCCGGAGACCGTTTTCCAAAGTGGTCACCTTGGTTTCTGGAAGATTTAGAGTCACCTGTTGAGCAGCCCGAGTAGTCAAGAGTCTGTGTGGTCGACCTAAAAACTGCAAAAGAACCCTGTCTTATCCTCCAGTCGAAATACTGCATCAAATTCAGAACAAATAGCGTATCCCTTTGCATATCACAAGTCTAAAATAATAATTCAAATTATTTCAAGTGACTTGTGGGCAGTCAGGTCGATGTATTGTTATTATATATTCGTCTTACCTTTCTTGAAGAACATGTTTTCAGTAAGTGTCTATAATTTAGATAGCTCCCGGCTAATACGAAGCGCTGTACGGGCACCGCCATGTTGTTTGTGTCATGGAGCACATTGGGCGCATGCGTTATTCTCACTGACTCAGTCAGGAGGCAACAACCGCCAAAAACTAAACGATTTAAGAGAAAATATATTTTTTTTTTTCAAAATTTGTTATATTACAGTTATTTTCCATTAATGGTCAGAATTGTAGCTTAATTATATTTAAAGCAATTTATTTTCATGTGAATAAATTTCACATTTAACCAAGAACATTTATAGTATTCCAATATTTCCTTGAGTCTATTTTAAGTAACACTGATCTTTACACTACAAATAAATGAAGAAAATTGTTGTTTATTTCGTTCCTTACTTTTGGGCTACATTTATTTTGATAGTGTGACATCCGTCAGGCGGAAGTAATGTTTTTGTGTACCGCGAATCTTCTTCCCTGTTTCAAGTTTAGTCATTTTTCTAAGGATCACACTGCGGAATTTCAAACGCGAATTTTGGAGAAACACTTATGCATTGCTTTAAAGAGATCACAGACTCGCACACCTAAAGGTATGTTGATTTTAAAGTAAATTATTCGAGTTCCTTTCTAGGCAAACATTGTTAACCGACAATTGTGCACACTTAGCTTACGTTGCTAATGACTGGCCAACTTGAGCCGATGCTTTAAAACAGGCAGTTCCTGTTTTCGAATTTCAGGCGAGAAATGGCACATGATGGTGATCTGATGGACGGAGACCTAGAGGATGGAGAGCTCTCTGGTTCCTGCTCGGATTCTGAGATGGTAGCTGTCTCCGCCACTGCTCGACCGCAGGGTCCTCCAGCATTTAGCGGCCAGTTCTTTCGCAACAGAACCGCCGCGGAGACGTCTGCAGCCGCGTACCGCAGCACAGTCAAGCCTTTGGAGTCCAGCGAAAGTGACTCGTCAGATGAAGAGGAATCTTCTTGCCGTAGGAAGCGTCAGAAAGTGTCCAATCGACCATGCGCCACCCCGAGAAATACGCCAGGAGGCCGTAAAGTGAACAACATTTGGGGAACTGTGGTACAGGAGCAGTGCCAGGATGCCATTGCTGCAGAACTTGGCATATTTGGCATGGAGGGCGAGGTCAGTATGTCAAGCAGAAATGTAGAGACTTATAATTATGTCCTGGCCCGTAAGATCATGGAGAAAGAGAGGGAGCGAGACAAAGATGAGGTGAGCATGTTGGATGAGCAGCTGGAGGAGTACATGAAGGGCAGGAATTCAGAAGAGCGGCTAGGAGGTGATGCCAAGAGGAAGAGATCAGTCAAAGAGAGGCTTGGCCCCAGGGCAGAGATGGACATCAAGGGTCGATATGAGATCACAGAGGATGATCCCGAAGATACGGTGGTAGATGAGATAGCATACAGGCTACGAGAACCTAAAAAAGACCTCATAGAGCGTGTTGTTAAGGTCTTAGGTACAAAAAAAGCCATAGAATTACTGGGAGAGACTGCCACCCTGGAGGAATGTGGTGGTGTGTTCACCCTAGACGGCAGTCGGCGGCGGACGCCAGGTGGGGTTTACCTCAACCTGTTGAAAAACACGCCAAGCATCACCAAGGCTCAGGTGAGGAAGATATTCTTGGATGAGCAGCAGAAGGAGTACAAGAGCAAGAAGGCAGCCCAGAAGAGGAAGCGACACCTGTTGGCCAAGAAGATGAAGGAGGCCATTGGGACGCTAAATCTGCAGGAGCACGACGACGTCTCCAGGGAGACGTTTGCCAGTGACACCAATGATGCGCTGGAGTCCCTGGAAGAGGCTGCAGAGGAGGAAGAGGATGACGGTCAGGGAGAATCTGTGGGCGGGATTGAAGAATCAGCAGTGGTCTACAACACAACAGACTTGGAGGTCTTCTGAGGAGGAGGATAGGACATTCTGCACTGAAATAAATTGAGTTCAAACACTATAATAATACTGATTAACAGTTTGTGTTTTCTTGTCCTTGGCAATTAAACAAATGTTAGTATATATACAGTTCAGATTGTTCTAGCAATTCTATAATTTAACTAAAACATTTAGCTAAAAGCTTGCAACTGATGAATACAGTAATAGTGAATAACTCAATCTTCAACCAGAAATTAAGTTTGATTATAAGATACCTAAGCTTTTGATTTAAGTCATTTTTGTATCTGGAGGGTAAATAAATGTGCTGGTAAAACTGCATGATATACTGTTTTTTTTCCCTTTTCTGATCCATATTATAACTGATCTTTGCTGTTTTTATTCGTATGGTTTCTAATTGAGTTCAAGTTTTAGTGTTTTATTTTTAGCTTAATTTAAGTAATAACTGAGAAAACATTTAGCTAAAAGCTTGCAACTGATGAATTTTAATCAAATTAAATTAATTAATTTGAGTAATAATTGAGTTAAAACAAGCTCAATTTTCATGTTTCCTGAGCAGATATGACACGTGTTAAAGGCTTTATATTTATCAAAGATAAATGTATAGATTTTACAGACCATTGAACGAACATGAAAATACAAGACAGTATATAAAATAAATGCAATAAATTATCTTGAAAAATGTTACATTTTCAAATGAAGCATTTCAAGACAAGCGTGTAACAGTCTTCAAAAAGTTGAGACAATGATGCTCTAATAATTACCAGTGTTTTATATTTTGTATGCAAATACACAAAGTAATTCTTGTTTTTGAACAGTTTGAACTGCTTTTGTTCAGTTTTGAAGTTTACATTTTCTGCTACTTTAAACTTTTAAAATCAGCTTGTATTTTTCTGAATTAGTTATATTAGGCCCTTCATGAAAACTCAATTTAACTTCTTATGTTCATTAGTTTGTACTTTATCATACATTATTTTCATCAGATACTGTAAAACTAGGACGTGTTTATGGGTGAATTGCAGGGAGCAAATCTTCAAAAAAATGTGTTCATTTTCACTCATTGAGAATCGTTTTTGATACAGAGTTGACTACCAGTGAACAAACATCGACCAATGAAACCACACATTGTATCCAGTAGGTGGCAGCAAAGCTCTACTGTTGGCGGTAAATGTCTCCCACAGTAAAATCTGGGACTGATTTCCTAGAATTATTTTTTTTTTTATTTAAAAAAACGATAGTACCAAAACAAAATTAATAAGAATCAACCCGTAATTATTTTTTTTATTCTACTATTTTTTCAGCAAAGGTGGATAATCACTGTACTAATATAACATTTCACATTTGGGTATATTAGACACAATCCTTTTATTTCTGTTATATCATTTGGTGTATCCAAAAGTTCAATGCGATTTTATTCAGTGTTCAGTTTAAAAGTCTTTAAAGTTATTGCAAAACAGTTGGTCAGTCTCAGTACAGGGCATGAACCCTAATTCCTTAGAAAAAAAATAAATAAAAACACGTAGTATATTTTTCTTTGGTATAAAAAGTACTTTTTATTAAAAAAAAAGAAAGAAACAAAGTGCTAACAGAAGTTAGCATTAAGAAAGGGTAGAATTTTCAGAGTAATTGACATGAAGTCCAGGTATTATTCATGTCATTAAAACTTTTCAAACTCCTTGTTCAACTTCCCTGCTTGTTTACCCAACATGTACATAACATCCTTATTTTAGTTTTCAGTGAGGTTGAACAGACCTTAATTAAAGAAAAAAAAAAGAAAAGAAAAAAAAGAAAATACCTTAGCTCAGGGAGCTGCAGCCAAATCAAAGTGACAGCACAGAGCTGCAGCTCCAGGGGAGAGTGGAGCTCTGTAAGGGTGTCAGTGGATTTGTCAGCTAAAGGCGCCTCAAAAATGATCATTATCTCTGCTCATGGCAGTCACATTAAAGGCCCAGCTTGTGTGGCAGAAACCGTTTTGATAATCCACGTGTTTTCCTATCTTCTGGTGGACATGTCTTTGCTGAAGAGCTGGTGTGTGTACCATGATTTCACGCTGCAATTAGCAGTGTGAATGCAGGTTTGCTTTTTACATCTGACATTTACTGTTTTTCAGACGTTCACAGCGCGGTAACAGATGTGTAACTGCTTAGGTGATCACAGATTGCAGGAGATGAGTGATGGCCTGCCACGTCTTTTTTCATGTGAAATTGTTGCGTGCACTGTAGGGTCTCAGGACCTCTGTATCTGTCACCTGGCAACCAACGTGTTGCCTGGAAACACACTGTTTCTTATTTACATTTGATCAAACAGCACAAAGGTTGAAAGACTTGTATCTTTTCAGAGGGAGGGGGAAGTGCTGCATGATGTCAGCACTCTAAACAGATAACAGGTCTGTGTGTTCGTGTGTACTTCCTGCAGATTCACTTCCACAATACAAATTCTACTTCCAAAGTGAGGACGTTTTAGCTAGTCTTTTAAATGACTATTTTAGGGTTAATACTGTTCATGGTTAAGGCTAGAATTGGGCTAGAGTTAGGGTTTGGGTAAGAATAAGGAGGTTTGTTGGGATGTTTAAGGAGCTAGGTATGAAACTTCTCACTAAGGTAAAAGTCCAAGTATGTGTATGTGTGGTGTATTCCAAATAACGAGGCGGTGACACACATTTTGCAGCTTTACTAATCGGCTAGGAAACAGAGAACAACTTAACAACTTGGCGTGACACCGGTACCTTACAGAGCATGCGCAGAGCTTTTTAGCTCAAATGTACGGTAAGTCCATTAGGTCAATCAGTTACAAATAAATACTGTAGTACAGCAATATACCACATTTCCTCCCCTTTAGCTCAAAATTGACTCAAAATATTGTGACACCCCAAAACAGTGTTTACCACCAATGTGCATTAATCACTTTAACTGTCAACAACAAAAAATATAAACATATACACTTTACTGTACTGAATGCTCTTAATCAGTTACTCAAATATGAACTTTCAATAAACTAAAACTCAGCAACCAGTCTCCTAATCTTTAGAAACTTCCTATCACTATGGTCAGTTCTGGTAGCGCTGTGGCAAACGTGTGGTACGTTGTGAGCGCCTCAAGGTCACTGCCACAAGACTAGGCGGTTCAGGAGGTCCCAGCAGCTCAGATGCCAGGGTCTCAGGTCTGAAGATGTTTCTACCTGCGCTGCTCGCTCAGCTGATCCCTCCATAGGTGCTTGCCCTGGAGCGTCTGGAGAGAAACGAGGCCTCAATTGATCTCCATGACGACGGTACAACTGGTCAGTTCTTACACCTAGCACCTTGTATGAGACAGGGCCAGTCTGCTGCTTTACCACTCCAGGAATCCACCTTGGACTTTCTCCTGCAGTATTGCGCAAATAAACCTGTTCATTCACATCAAACATCTTCTCTGCAGCTTTGCTGTTGTGCTCTTCTTTCTGTCGATACTGCTTCCTCCTCACCGTTTCTGCGATGTTTGGTTTCAGAAAATCCAATCTGGTTCGCACATGCCTCTTTAAAAACAAGTCAGCTGGTGACTCGCCAGTGGTGCTGTTGGGAGTTGTGCGATATCGTAGTAGGAAGTGTGAGATTTTATCATCCATGCTCAGGTCGTCCCTTGCTAACTTTTTAATACCCGCTTTGAAAGTCGCAACATACCTCTCGGCCAGGCCGTTTGTGGCTGGGTGTCTCGGAGCCCCAGTTGTGTGGAGGATTCCATCTCTCCTCATAAACTGCTGGAATTCATCTGACATGAAGGTCGTAGCATTGTCAGTGACTATCTGTTCAGGCACTCCGTATGATGCAAATAGCCTCTTTAACCTGGTGATAGTTGCTGCAGAAGTTATCTGTGTCATCTTGTAAACTTCCAGCCATTTTGAATATGCATCAACCACAATCATGAACATGTTATTCATGAACGGGCCAGCAAAGTCAATGTGAAGTCTTTTCCAAACACTTCCGGGGAACTCCCAAGGGTGTAGTGGGACCTGGTTTGGCATATGTTGGTCTAGTTGGCAAGTCTCACACTCTTTGCACACTTGTGCTACATCTGCATCGACTTTGGGCCACTAGACATACTGCCGCGCGATTGCTTTCATCTTCACGATGCCCGGGTGTCCAGCATGGATCTCTTTTAGCACTACTGACCTCAGATTTGCAAGTACAATCACTCTTGTCCCCCATAGAACGCATCCCTGTTCCACAGACGATTCATCTTTTCTTTTGTGAAACACTTTCAGTTCCTCTGGTATTTCCTTTGGCCATCCTTCCATGATGTACCTGTGCAGTTTTGAAAACTCTGGGTCGTTCCTTGTCGACTTTGCGATCTGTCTTGCACTCAGTGGTGCCTCCTCTAGGTGTTCACATACCAGCGCATTGATGTATGCTGACATAGCCTCTGTTCCCGAATCCTTAGTCTCAGGCAGTGGGACACGTGATAACCCGTCTGCGTTGGCATGTTTTTCAGACTGACAGTACAATATGCGGTAATCATACGCAGACAGTATGATAGCCCACCTCTGGATACGTGCCGCTGCCATTGTTGGGAGTCCCTTATGCTCTAGCAGAGGTCTGTGGTCTGTGATTAGATTAAACTGCCGCCCCCACAGATATTGGTGAAACTTCTTTACACCGAACACCAAGCTCAAAGCTTCCTTCTCAATTTGCAGTACTTTTTTTTCCGCTGGAGAGAGTGATCGCGAAGCATAAGCTATTGGATGTTCTTTTCCATCTGGTGTTGTGTGCTGAATTACCGCTCCAATCCCATATGCAGAAGCATCACAGGCGAGGGTTAGGGGCAGGTGCGGATCAGTGCTTTTAGCTATCGGGCAGCTTTACTATGGAACCAGTTACCAACCTGGGTCTGAGAGGCACAAACATGATCCACTGAGCAGTTCTCCACCTCCTCAATGCCAACCACTTCCTCACCTCCTGTCCTCCTTTTCTTCTCACCGGGATTATCAGTGTGTCCAGTCTTCCTTGCAGTTCTGTGTCTCTCTTCCCCCTTCTCTCTCTCTCTCTGCAGGTCTTCCATTTCCAGGCCTTCATGATACACGAACCTCGGCCTCTGACAAACTCAGGGTCCATTGTCAGCACCTGCCTATGCTATTCCCTTTAAAACCTGCCTACACCGTTCCTCTTTTTATAATAACCTGCTATGCTGTATGTTGTGTATATATATATATATATATATATATATATATATATATTATGTCTGATATGTTTGTATTTCTATGGTTCTATGATTGTATCTGTTCTCCCTCTCTCTATCCTCTCTGTCCTGTCTCCCTCTTCTTTTCGTCCTTTACCCAGCCAACTTTCAGCACTGTTTCCTTGCCACTGTGCTTACCTGGGGGTTCAGCCTCTGGGTTTCTACCTCTGTAAAGCACCCAGAGACAATTTTATTATAAAAGGTGCTATATAAATAAAATTGAATTGAATTGAATCTGGCCCACCTCAGCCATCTATGGCAAGATTGTTTCGATTGGTTCCAGAAAGCACAGCTCATTGGCTGCATGGTGATGGTGTGGCCCTGGTACCTGTCCCTCATTAATATGCTGGTGTGTCTCTGATGACTGGCGATGACTCCTGATTTCTGTCACGGTCCAAGTTAAAAGCTGCCTGTAAACTGTAAGTGAAAGAAGAGGAATCATGACAGAGGATGATGGCGCAGGATGAGTAAGCTAATGCAAAGTGACTGCAAGGTTAGTAAATCACGTTGTATGGTGTGGGATATTATGCCAAATTAATCAACATGTAAATAATAATAATAAAAAAAAATGAAAAAGCTAAAGAAAACTCTCCAATTATGCATCTGCACTTTACATGTATTGTTTTAATGTTTATGTTTAATGTTAATGCTTTTAAGTTGTTGCAAAAAAGATGAGGAACTGCATATTCTTCATCTAGATTTTTCTCCAGTCATCCTTTTTTGTATTCACTGCAGTATTAGCCTGAGTGTGTGTCCAGTTGCCATGGAGATTTATGAGGAGATGGATACTATTTGAGGGGCAAACAGGGGACAAAGGCTCAACAATGTAATGATTGTTTTCCTGTTAAGATTGAGTCTATTGCTGCCGTTGGATGAATGACCGAAGAACACGTGCATACAAAACAACACACGTGCTGGCCTAAAACAAAGGCAGTGGCAAAAAAAGAAAGTTTTTCAAGAAAGATAAAATGCAGCCACCACCCCATTCTTTGGAAAAAAAATAAATGGAAAAATTATAGAAATTAATTTAAATCGTGTGGTTGTTGTTAGGGTCCGGCTTGTCGGCCCTTTATGGTACGTGTGGGTTGTCCTGTTTTCTCCCTGCAGAGGGCGCGGGTTCCTGGGATCCAGCAGGGGCTGCACACCTGTTGCTGATCAGCTCATCAGCCGCTGATATGAGGAGGCTGCCAGATCCCTGGCTACTGGATCATTGATTGTCATTTGCTTGTGCTTCACCTGCAGAGTGAATTGCCACGTTTCCAGGGAAGAATCTGAGTTCTGGTCATTCGGACGCCCCCCAGTGAGCCTCCTTCGTGAAGAGTTGGATTTTGAGTTTGATGTTGGCCAGTTTTAAATCCAGTGGGAGTGTTTTCTGTTGGCACAACCAGTAAAGGGCTTGTTATTCCTGGAGCGCCTGCTTGTGTCTGTGTTTGGGTCCTCAACACACACCGTAATCGTAATAGTTTTAATCATGCAGATCTCAGAACTGTTTTACCAAAGTTCCACCAGCATGTCCATTTTCCAACAAGGGGTGACAACATCTTGGACTTTGTTTACACTCAGCACAAAGGAGCATACAAAGCCACCCCCCTCCCCCATATCGGAGCCTCTGATCACCTGACTGTAATGCTAATGCCAGCGTACAGTCAGAGAGTGAAAGTGACCAAACCTGTTCTGAAAGAAGTAAGGGTATGGCCGCAGGAGGCCACTTCTGCTCTCCAGGACTGTTTTGGGTTGACCGATTGGGGCATGTTCAAAGAAGCAGCCACCTATAACAACATTACAGACATCGAGGAGTATACAGACACTGTGACCTCCTACATCACCAAGTGCATTGATGATGTGACCTACATGAAGAACATCACCACCCGAGCCAACCGGAAGCCATGGCTGACAGGGGACGTCCACAAGTTGTTGAAGGCCAGAGACAAGGCCTTCAGAGCTGGGGCTGCACCAGGCCTGAGAACAGCGAGAGCCAACCTGTCCCGCGGCATCAGGAAAGCCAAGCACGACTACACACACAAGATAACCTCTCACTTCAAGAACAGCAAAGATGCCCAGAGTCTATGGCAGGGCATCCAGGCTATCACAGACTACAAACCTGCGCCACGTAGCTGTGAGAGCGACACCACCCTGCTCAACAACCTGAACAGTTTCTTTGCACGCTTCGAAGCACGGAACAACACTTGCCCAGAGAAAACATTACCACCCCCGCACGACCAGCCTCTGTGCCTTTCCGCTGCCAGCGTGAAGAGTACACTCTCCGCCATTAACATGCGGAAAGCAGCAGGTCCAGACAACATCCCTGGCAGTGTGCTGAGAGACTGCGCAGAGGAGCTGAAGGACGTCTTCACAGACATCTTTAACACATCACTGAGGCAAGCCATTGTTCCATCAGGCTTCAAAGCAGCCACCATCATACCTGTGCCAAAGAAATCATCCCCATCCTGCTTTAACGACTACCGTCCGGTGGCACTGACACCCATTATCATGAAGTGCTTTGAACGACTCGTCATGTCACACATCAAATCCACCCTGCCCCCCACCCTGGACCCATACCAGTTTGCATACAGAGCGAAACAATCCACAGAGGACGCAATTTGCTCTGCCCTCCACCCAGCCCTCACTCACCTGGACAAGAAAGACTCATATGTGAGGATGCTGTTCATAGACTTTAGTTCAGCATTCAATACCATAATACCACAACAACTCATCTGCAAACTGGAAAGACTGGGCCTCAGCACCTCTCTCTGCAACTGGCTGCTGGATTTCCTTAGCCAGAGGCCTCAAGCGGTGCGCGTTGGCAACAACATCTCAACCAGCATAACTCTGAGTACGGGGGCCCCACAAGGCTGTGTGCTCAGTCCCCTGCTCTTCACCCTACTGACACACGACTGCACACCAACCTACAGCTCCAACCACCTTGTGAAGTTTGCGGATGACACAACACTGGTGGGGCTTATCACCAAGGGTGATGAGATCCACTACAGGAAAGAGGTTGAGCTCCTGACCAGCTGGTGCAAAGACAACAACCTCCTGCTAAACGTTAGCAAGACCAAAGAAATTGTTGTCAACTTCCAGAGAGGCCACACCCAACACCCTCCACTGACCATCAACGGCACAGCAGTAGAGCAGGTGAGCAGCACCAAGTTCCTGGGGGTGCACATCAGTGAGGACCTCTCCTGGACCACCAACACTGCATCACTGGCCAAGAAGGCACAACAGCGCCTCTACTTCCTGCGCAAACTCAAGCGGGCAAGGGCTCCACCAACCATCATGTCCACATTCTACAGAGGAACCATTGAGAACATCCTTTCCAGCTGTATCACTGTGTGGGGAGGGAGCTGCATTGACAGGAACAGGAAAGCCCTACAACGCATTGTGAGAACAGCGGAGAAGATCATTGGTGTATCACTCCCCTCCCTGCAAGACATATACACTACCCGCCTCACCCGCAAAGCCATCACTATTGTCAATGATACAAGCCACCCTGCACACAGTCTGTTCAGCCTCCTACCCTCTGGAAAGAGGTATAGGAGCCTCCGCTCCCGCACTACCAGACTCACTAACAGCTTCATCCACCAGGCTGTGAGATTGCTGAACTCTCTCTCCGTCTCACTCTCAGCGCCAGCCAGCAGGTCCACCAAACTGGCAGGAGTTTAGGAAGACACTGCCCCCCCCCCCACCGCACATTCCACTGAGTGCTTAAGGACAGCACTAAACACTCTGCACTGAACTGAAATGTCTACCTCTGTATTTGCACTAAACATGATTCTGCATAAAAACCAACTGTACCTACCTACAATTAGTGTTCCCACAGTACAGTACTCATTGCACACAGTGTTATTAATGTCTTGTTTTATTGCCTTAAGCTATTGCACCTTACTATTTTTATTTTTATTTTTATTATCATTTAGGATTAGGACTGTTATGTTGTGCATTTGATTATTTAGGATAGGATTGTTATGTTGTGCATTTGCACTTTATTGTTGTCTGTTGTCTGTTGTCTGCGTCAACGCATGGGACAGTGAGAAACGGAATTTCGATTCCTTTGTATGTCAAGTACATGTGAAGAAATTGACAATAAAACTGAAAACTTGGAATAGTTATCAGCTGTTGCACTTCAGCCATCCATGACATTCAATTATGGACATCAGAGCTCATGAAGATGTTTCTTACATCCTCCCTGCAATCACTTATGTGTCCTGCTTTTCTATGTTGGCAGCTGACTTTAAATTCCTCCAGGCTGCCACTTTATATGCCATGGCCATATAAAGTCAAAGCATGATGATTCATTGACACTAACTATGCAACAATGGGGAAAAAAACCCCCTCATATATTTCCAAACAATTAATAGTTTTTAACGAATCTTTGGATTGAAAACCATGAGAAGAACTTCTAGAAATGGAGGAGGTTCTTTTCTATGATGCTTGTTTTCAGCTGCTTGAAATCAACTCATGAGGAAGCTGGTGCACCCAGGGAAATGTAGTTCATTGAGTACTTTTAACTATAACATTAAGCTAGATCTAGCTTAACAAAGTAAACACTCTGAAATCTTGCAAAAGTTCATAATTTTTTCCCTCTTCTATCAATTTCCCCCCTACATGTCCCTTAAAGGGCTCAGTGGTGTCTGAATGTAACTGTAGAACAAGAATTCTTCCCCATATGCATCTGGTTTCTGGGGCTAGGACCCACAAGCCCGAGGGAGACAAAATATATTCCCAAATACCAAACTAGGCTTTTACACTGAAATATTAAGTAAATGAATTGGGATTGGTGTAATGTGTTTTATCTTCTTCTAAACGGTCTTCTGTGTGGGTTGTGGTGAGGACCCAAAACGCAGACACAGGGCCGGTGTTCCAAAAGCAAAACCAGCTCTTTATTGGGAGCGCACGGGGAGCAGACCAAGGGAGCTCCAAATGGAGGAAAACACAGTAATCACAAGAATTCACAGTCCACAAAACTCTTCACGGGGGGAGGATCCACTGCGGGGTATCCAAGACCAGAACATAGACTCTAGACTTCTTCACACGGAACGTGGCCACCACTCTGCAGGTGAAGCACGAGCAAACGACAAACAAACACACTGACAACGACAATGATCCAGCAATGGGGACCAGCTGGCAGCCTCCCTATATCAGCCACTGATGAGCAGATCAGCAGCAGGTGTGCAGTCACTGCGCCCTCTGCAGGGAAAAGGAGCGACTCCCACACATCATAAAGGGCCAGCAAGCCAGACCCTAATACAGACTTAAACTTCTCCTTTTGTGTTGTTTTATTAAAGGATTGTGCAGATTACATGTGAATGGTTATACTTTAATTAATTATTTTAACAAACAAATTTAAATTTTCCAGATTAGAATAATCCAAAGTGTCTCACAGCCACCCATTTTATATGTCCTATTATAATCACCGTTAAGTTCCATACATGTATACTATTGTTCATTCATATAATCATTCAACCATCCACAGATATGGCATCTCCCATCAAAGCAAGTGAATCAACCCCATCTAAACCTACAACTTTGGAACTTTTGGTTCCAATGGAAAATCTGTATAGTGTGTTGGCAGAATTAACTGATAGTTTGCCGCCAGACTATTTAAATAAAATCCAAAGTTCTACTCCTGAAGAACAGGCTAAAATATTAGAAGAACTCGTCAACACCACCGAGTCCACACCTCTCAAAGATAAGGCTCTGCACAAAATGCTGGGTAGCAGGGCTGTCGTGCTAGTATCCCAAGCCAAACAGCTTCACCGGCTGCTGCAGCAAACAGGCAGCGAGATCAAGAATAGGGCCCAACGCATTTCACAACTAAAAGAAGAAAACAAAATCAGTAAAGAGCAACTAAATGATAAAAACAGCAAATTACAAGAGATGCTTCACAAGCGTGAAGGTTAACAGAAATTGAAGAACGGTTTGACAAAACTGATGGCTTGTTACAACAGGCCATCTTAGAAATTAGATTAGACATCTTAAAGATCAAAGTGAAGCAAATCAAAAACAGCTGTCATGTAAAGAGTCACATTTATTGAAGCTTCAGGATGAGCTTTCTGTAGCTCATCACCAAACACAAGCTTTAGAAGAAGAACTAAACGTTGTTCACAAAGACCTCAGAGACTCTACGGAGGTCAGTCGAGCCCAACAAGAACTCCTCGCAAAAGCTCAAAAGGAAAGAAAAACGGCTTCCATCAGTGCCAAGGAAATTCAAAGAAACTTACCTGCATGACCTGACCTACCAGTCAGGTCAAACCCCTTTGAAGTCGACCAAACTCCTCCTCAGCTGGATTGGTCAACTTCCCCTCAGGGGTCTCATCCATTTTCAGGCGCCCAACCTGACCAGAGCCCCTCAGACAGAGATCTAGACAAAATTGCTCGCAACATTCCACGATTTGAGTCCAGTCCAGGTGGTTCTCATGATGTCAGAGCCTACCTAGATGACATTAGCTTTTATTTACGTGGTTTCAAAAATGCCACCATTGATCACAAAATCTACTTAATTCGTGTGACTTCAAGTCACGATGTCTGCAGGTTCATTGACCACCAATCTGATTCAGTCAGAAGGAACTATGACCTGCTTTGCGAGTCATTGGAAAAATAATTTTCTGACCCCCTAGCCCTGTCTGACCTGTCCACTGTCATGACAATAAAACAAGAAAGACATTACTTTCCCCAAGAGTATTATCATGGACTCTTCAAAGCCTATTTTGGTTCCCAAAATGAATCTGGGATGAAGGAGGACGTGAACTTTAAAACGCTCTTCGTCCAAAACCTCCACCTTGCAACTAGTGCACAGCTAGGCATACTAGCTAATCCCCGCATATCAACAATCCAACATCTGCATGAAATGGTCTCCCTTCGGTACCCAAAACACAAACAATCTCAGACCAGACAGGTGGAACCTAATACCGTCTTGAGTCTGAGCACTGATCCTTTGCCCATGGAGCTAGAAGGAGCTCCCTATCATAAACCCCAAGGACCTGACCAGAGACGAGGTCATTCAAAACAGTCTTGGTCTGGCAAAAACTCCAGGTTTGACCGAAAGCAACATGATCATGACTCTCGCCAAAACAATTTTTACCCTAAACAGAGAAGGTGTCACAAGCCGAAAGACAGCTACACCCCAAATAAGCCCTTCTCGAGGTCACCCCGTGGTGAGTCTCCCATCAATAATTCAAGGAATGCTAATCACCCAAAATACCTTCACCCACAAAAATGACGACGATGAAGGCAAAACCGAAGCATCGGGCCTCAGCACAGACAACCTTCAATGGTTTATTTAAGAGACTATATTTTAGATTCTATTGCGTGTTTATGTTGCACCTCACGCCGAAGCAAGTTCCTAGTCTGTAAATTCTGTCCATTGATAATGGCAATTAAACCTTTTCTGATTCTGATTCTGATTCTGATTAAACAGACTGTGATTAAACAGAATATCATGGACATGCAGGAAAAGGAAAGCTGACATCTTTTCAGTGAAAATGAAACCAACAAACCTCTCTAAACCTCTTGAGAAGAAGGATGACATGTTTTGCCGGAATACTGTGAACTTGAACTGGCCTCAACTGCAAGCCACAGCGATGATGAAGACTTGAAACAGGGGGTTGAAGAATCTGGTTCCACTAATGCTGTCTTGTCAGCACAACTTAAAGACACGCCTCTTAGTGGCAATGAACCAGTCATCCAAGAAGAACATCCTTTCCAACAATTCTTGTGTGATCTTAAAGAGAAAGGTGTGTCTCAGAAATTTTACTTATCCACCACACTAAAAATGTTCTCACTCATGAAGCACTCCTTGACACAGCTTCTGGCATCACTATCACTTTGATGTCGTCCAGGCTCTTCCACAACCTCCGGAAAATAGCTCAACAGTCTAACAAAGACTTGAAGCTCCAAAACTGCGCTTTGTAGGTCCAACTGTATGCGTCTTCAGGGACCACCTTGACGGCCATGACTATGGTTCCGCTAACCATTGGACCAATGACCTTTGTCCATCCAGTGTATGTGTCACCACTTACTGCCTTATTGGTAAAGACCTCCTTAATCGGTTTGATCCCTTGATTGACTTCAAACATTCAATAATCTGGACCCAGGTTCGCAAACCTTTACCTATCTCGTTTTCACAAGACCGTGAGTTCCAATGTCATGTTCTTGAAACCGTCAAGATTAGTGTCACGGTCCCAGGTGAACCACCCAATCAAACTGGAACTGTCCAGTTGGACAGTCCACCAAGCCCCAAACCTGAAGTTTTGTGGCCATCTTTGGAACTACCGACCAACTAAGAACCTTTCTTGTGCTCCCAAAATGCCTCTCCCAACAGCAACCCAGTTTGTGATCCTAGACCTCCTGAGGCCTCACGCCATCACTACTTTGACCACAATATCTGCAAAGATATGATCACCGCTTATGTCGATGGTTGCTCATTCCATCACAAGACTCTCGTCCTTGCCAAAGTGGGGGTGATATGGGTCAACAATAACCCATAGGAACCCCAAAACTTTCAACTGGGACCTCAGTCTTCTCAATATGCTGAAATTGCAGGCATCTTGATTACCCTCCAACTGGCTGCAGCAAAGAACATCAAAATGCTTGTAGTGTGCACTGATTCGAATTATGCTCGACTCAGCTTCTTATTCTACTTAAATGCTTGGAAGCATAACGACTTCATCATATCAAACAAGAGACCCGTCAAACACAAAAACCTGTTTTTGGCATGTGACCACCTGATGGAAACGCATGACATGGTGGTCTATTGGTACAAAGTCCAAGGTCATTCCCAGGTGCCTGGCCAAGACAAGTGATTAAATGATCAGGCTGACGCCTTAGCCAAGCAAGGTGCTTTTGGACCCTGGACTTTCAACCCTGACTCGATCCCAGGCAACGATGGCTCTTCCCACCCCTGCCGCCCCAACTCTCAATCTCAGGTCACACAATCTCCACCGACGGTGCCCGTAGTGCCTGCAGATACCCCTGCCGCACCGCTGTTGGTCTGATTCTAACCTTGTTTCTCTTCAGTCTACGGATCCTGTCCTTCGCGCCATGGTCCTTTATCTTTCTGACCCAGTGTTCCACACTATTCCAGATGATGATCTTGAATCGATCCCGGATCTGCGGGATCTCTACAGGATGTGCTCTGCTGGTGGTCAAGGGTCTCTTGGTTCATGTTTCTGACGCGTTCACTTCTTCTACGTTTGTGGTGCCTCATAAACACGGGGGGGTGATACTAGCATATGCCCATGACTCACCATGCACAGGCCACAAAGACATCAAGGAAACGTATCATGCCCTAAAACAGGTCACCTTTTTGCCACAGATGAAAAGAGACATAGCTGACTACGTCAAAGGCTGTCTAGTTTGCAGCCAGATCCTCTCAAATCCTCTCAACCGTGAACTCCAAGTGGGGGACAAAGTGTGGTATGATATTTTTGCCCAACCAATTGTGAGAACCAATTCAGACATGCAAAATCTCGCCTACAAATGGACGTGTTGTTGGTTTTCATAATCCCTTGGGAGATCTAACTTTGGATAATCCCTTGTGCTTACATACACCTATCACCCAGGTCGTCCAATGACCTGGAAGTTAAAACCAGGAACAACTAAGTGGAAGGAAGGGACACCTCTAACAACCAAATGGAGAACAGATGTTCCACCTCGCACTGAGATAATAGGCCATTCACACCTCTGCAGACGGATCAGCTAGATTCGGATTAACGGTCTTGCTGGACTGAATAAACATTGTGGACTGTTAGGGTCCGGCTTGCCGGCCCTTTATGGTGTCTGTGGGTTGTCCTGTTTTCTCCCTGCAGAGGGCATGGGTTCCCGGGATCCAGCAAGGGCTGCACACTTGTTGCTGATCAGCTCATCAGCGGCTGATTTGGGAAGGCTGCCAGCTGGTCCCAGGCTGCTGTATCATTGTCATTTGTTCATACTTCACCTGCACAGTGGTAGCAGACTCACCTTGACTAAAGCTTTCCTGCATTTTCATAGCTTGTGACTCATGAGAGTTTTTGCCCCGGTTTCCAGGTTGCCATGTTCCTTGAGAGGAGTCTGAGTGTGGGTCGTTGGACACCCTGCGGTGGAGCTTCCCCGTGAAGAGTTTGAACTTTGAGTTTGCATGGACATTGGTTTTCCTCCAGGCAGAGCACATTCTGTTGCTGAGAGGAGACCTCATCAGCCACTGTTTATGGTCAAACAGCGTGAATGTTTGAGTGGACTAAGGCACTTTCTGTCACCCACGTACAATGCAGTTCTCCACTCATTTCGTCAGCATTCCAAACATTCACGCTGTTTGACCAGACCTGGTGACTCATTAACATGTGACCCAACAGACAAAGGGGAAGCACCCCAACTGAAACTAGTTGAACGACCCTGCCAACCACCCTGCCAAGGACTCTCAGGTGACCACCCGGGCCATTAACATGCCAATGGTCCACAGGGCTATATTTTCAAGCTCTGCCCCAGCAAACTTAGAACTGAAGAAGCTCTCTGGAGAGAGGGCGAAACGTTTTCAAAGAAACCAGCCGCACCCACTGCCTCCGGTCTGTCAGGAAGTCACTGATCAACCTGCAGATAGAGTCAGGCACGCTGAGCTGAGAGAGCTTGTCCTGGAGCAGGGCAGGGAGGATGGTGTTGAATGCAGAGCTGAAGTCCACAAAAAGGATCCTTGCGTAGGTTCCCGGGGAGTCCAGGTGCTGCACGATGAAGTGGAGGGCCAGGTTGATGGCGTTGTCTGTAGACCTGTTGGCTCTGTAGGCAAACTGCAGAGGGTCCAGGAGGGGAGAGGTGATGGACTTGAGGTGGGACAGCACCAGATGCTCAAGGGACTTCATGACCACAGACGTCAGCGCCACAGGCCTGAAGTCACTATGTCCAGTGGTCTGGGGCTTCTTGGGGACGGGGATGATGGTGGACAGTTTGAAGCAGGCTGGAATGTGGCATGACTCCAGAGAGATGTTAAAAATGTCTGTGAAGACAGGAGCCAGTTCTTCTGCACAGTGTCTCAGTGTGACAGGTGAGACACCGTCCGGGCCGGGAGCTTTCCGGAGAGTTTGCCTGGTTCACCTCGCTCCCTTACATTCCCAACCAACACCCTATCCCCAGGCTGCAAGACTACTCCCCTCACCTTCTGATCGTAATAATGCTTGCCCTTGGAGCTTGACGACAGGCTATTTTTGTTAGCGACCTGATGGGCTTCAGTCATCCTGTTACCCCACTTATCAGCGTACCCCCTTGTGCGACACAGAGTCGAGCTGTTCAGCCGATCCAAACAAAAGATCCACCGGAAAGCGGGGATGACAGCCAAAGAGCAAAAAGTGCGGAGAATAGCCAGTGGACTCATTACAAGTACAATTATATGCATGTACAACCTTTGGAAGATGATCTTACCATGTTTCCTTCTCCTTGTGAGTCAATGTACATACATCTGCAACAATGTACGGTTGAAGCATTGCCCTTACTTTCCGTTAATGGTCGCTGTGGGGCTTTCTTCCGGACTCACTGGGTGCCCCAGGGCAGAGACTGGTTCGCAGTTCCCTGATTCTGTGGTTTCTTTAAACAACCAACCGCCCGGTGGTCATTCTTCCCCACAGACAAAGCATTGACAACAATCTGTGCGGTTCTGTTTGACACAGTTTGGACACCCAAAGGTCCTGTTTCTTCTGCTTTTTTGCCTGTTTTGTAGATATACATCCACTGAATCTACTAGTCGCAAGGAGACTGCAGTCTCATCACTTCTACCAGATCAGTAAGCTCATTAACTTTAGCTGTGAGTTATTTAATTGGGTCTGTCTTTGCTGTGTTTACCGGCTTGTCTGGCTTACTGCGCTCCTGGTTAGCGTTAAGGTCAGACTGGGCACTATTTGCGCTGGTCATGTTTTGCCTACGAGAGGAACCTATCTGCTTTCGTCTCTTGCTCTCGTCACTAGTTATTCTCATTAGGTGGCGCGTTAGGTGGCGCAGAATGGTTTCATCACTCACCTCACTACTTGACAACAGTGCTTTTAACTCTCGCTGAATGTCACTCTGCCTATTTCCTAGACCCTGGTAGACGGAGTGTAGAAATACATCCTGGCCGGACTGTACCTGATCTGGCATCTGGCAGTTTCAATATGAAGAGGACCCTATCACATGGTACAACAACTGTTGTGGCATCTTGTTTTCATCCTGCCTAGCACACATTAACTCCTGAAATAGTTCAGTGCTATTTTTCTCCCTCAGGTGGGCCTGGAGGAACCCTTTCAGTCACAATCACAGTGAGGTCATATTTGTTGATTAGCATGTCCTTAAATGCACCAGGTTTGATTATTCTAAGTACCTCACGAACAATTTCTGTGTCGGGGAAGCCTTCCCTGACCCCTTCATCCATTTGTTTGCAAATATTCTTATAGCTAATGTCTGATGAATAATCACCCATTTGGCCCCCCTGCACTTTAAACTCACTGGGCTGAATATAGGAAAGGTCTCTAAGAGACATCATGCCCTCCCAATTTTCTTGAGCCGTAGGCTGTCGGGGTGAGACAGATTGAGGAAAGTCAATCTGCTTTATGTTATCTAGAGCTGTAGACTGCTTGCTATACATGAAAGAACTAATATGGGCAAAGCAACCCTCCTGGTCTTCTTCATCAAGCTATGGCTGTTCTTGACCTGCTGCTGGGCCCACACTGCTGGCAACCTGGTAGAGCTCTCCTGGAGACAAGGTAAAGAGGCTTGTCCTGATGTCCCACACCAGGCTTTTCCTTCATCTCCCGGCCATGGCTGTAGCTCCTATTGGTTCCTCACTATGGTTCTCTCAGCACGAAGACAGTTCCCACTGCATGGCTCACTCAATCAGCATCAGAGCAGATCTGGGTCCCAGGATTCTTCAGTGGATCAACCCCAAACTAGATGGTGGTGGCGATCGCGGACGAGCCCCCAAGATTTTTATTATGGGTCCCATAGCAGGAGACCGTGGTAGTAAAAGTGATACCTGTAAAAGCAGGCAAAGAGCGGAGAAGTAAAAGCATGTTGCGTTTATGTTTTGCGACAGTATGTGTCTGTTTATTTACAAAAATAATAATAATCATCATCATCACATTATTTACAAGTCTGTTAATAAAAGAGAATCCAAATAAAGTGCTAGTGTCACACTAGATAATGGACCCAGTAGTGCAAATATTAATAATTTTTACAAGCGTATATTCAACTCGTTTTAATACTCACTAACTTGACATAACTATCGTAATTTTACTGTTGTCAGCAAGTGAAATATATGTTATCACACAAACAATACATTTTCTATAAAATACCATTTACCGACCTGTAAAAGCAGGCAAAGTGTGGAGAAGTACGTTGTGTTTGCATTTTGCTCCAGCATGTGTCTGAAGGATTGGCGGAAGGTGGGCCCCCTTATCAGTCCCCTCGAAACCCCAGAGCAAATACAAAATAAAATATATATTTTATTTCCTTTTAATAAAAAAATAATAAAATAATACATTAATGTGGTCATCCCTCCCAGGGGTGCCACACTTCTTGTCATGCTTTTATGGGAAAAACAAACAAGTTGGAGATGGGAGACAAGCAAAACAAATGATTATACCTGTCTGCTGCTTTAAATGACAAATGAGAAAATCTATCTTTTGGCCTGTTCCGATCAATCTGATAAGATACAATACTCTGCTAACAAATTAGATACAAAGATCTGCCATTTATTTCTATTTGTCATATAATTCTTACCTTATGTCAATATCAGTTCTTTCAAGATATTGTCAAGAAAAGTTGAGGTCTGCTGCCTCCCCTGTACTGAGACGCACAGTCCAACCATCTGCTGCTACAGTGCTCCCCTATAGGTGAAAGTCAGGAGGTCACAAGACAGCAGTTGGAGTGAGGTACATACAAGTACAACGGCAGAAGAGAGAGAGGGGAAGACGGTAATGACCTTGGGTGATGCATGATGCAAATATCAATGTCAAAATGACCCCAGTAACACAGTGAATCCTGATGATCATAAGGTGTAATGATTTCCTGTTTTGTTATTTTTATTTTTTTTATCCATTGTAGCGTGAAGCTTTAATCTTCATTCTAGGAATGCCGATCGCATCTACGTAAGTTGGTGTATTTTTAGTCAGAACAAAATAATCCTTTGATAGATCTCATTTGGCCAACACATGTCGCCTCTGTCGAGCTGTAAGGGATCTTGGGGTTGTAGGAGCGGAACGAACCAACTTATGCCCTATTAAAGTAAGAGGAGCCGCGGGGCATACCATGGCACAACTTCCTCTTGCACCTGGTAGCATCCCTGTGTGAAGGCCGCCTCCGCAATACCATAATAAACCTGAACGGGGAATTAGGCCTATTAGAGAGGCATTTCCTGGTGTTGTGTGGTTGCACCAATCATCAGGAATAGCCATAATCACACCTGTTTCCCATAAAGTTGAAACACATAAAACGATTTGGGGGCCCACTGTGGGGCTTGAATGGTCCTGTCTTAGTATCATTACTAATTGGGGGGTAGATAGAAGTCAATGTGGAACAGTTAGCCAGATTCATTTCTGTAGTTAATTTCATCATGCAATTAAAGCCCCATGCGTCAGAAGGGTAAAGAGGAGCTGGTTCAGTATATAAGTGTGGTCTAACAGAGGCACAAGCTACACAATTCCCTTTAATATGATTCCTGGCCTCCTGGGCTAGCCATGAAAGCCATAAATTTTCCTCACCATATCCCGTACTCATAGAGATTAATTCAATGGGGATTAATTGAGTGTAATCTGAGACAAGAACTAAAGGTATGTTAACGGAATCTACTAATTGGGGTTTTACCCCGGTGATGTTCCCAGCTTTTCCTGTCACTAGTACAGGGTCATGAAAATTTAGTCTAACAAGGCCGAATGCATCTTTTCCAGTTAGGCTCACACCCAATGCCAAATGCATAGATGAATTGCTAGTGGGACACATCGTTCTGGCTAACATGTCCGAGGAGAAAGGATTATGAGATAAATTGGTGACCGATAACATAATCAGATTCGTTTGGTCGTTACTCCATCCTCAGGTAAGTGTCAAACTAGTTTGGAATTCTTTCCAGGGACTGTAATATTTAGGTGTGACATAATAACTCTTGTGTGGTCCAGACATAGTGTACACATGGGACCATCAACATGGGACATCAAGGGCCATAATATGAGGGACCTCCTGCCACAAAATTGCACAAGTAAACATCATATCCCCTCCAACTGCCAGTATCTGATCCACAATCAATAACAGAACAAAGGTCAAAAGTAAATGTAGTTGTAGCCCCTCGAGTATAGTTAAACTGTAAAGCACGACTAGTAGCACAAATAGAGTAGTCCTGACTGCCCATTGCTGATCGTTTCATCTGGCGCCGCACTAAGGTTGAATTAAGGTGAACAGAGCGGTTTCCATGAACCAGCGATTTTTGAATGTGACTGGTGAGTTGATTAGTGGCAAATGCAATTAAGGCAACGATAACAATGAACACAATTAGCATAGCTATCCAAAAACAACAATTGAGACATTGTTTCTTCAATGTAGGACGGGTCCTCCTTCGTTCCTGCCATGGCGGTCGGGGTGTCTCGTCCTCTGATGGCGATTCCTCTTCAGGGAATGGATCGATGTATCGGGTGATCCCCTGTGTGGGAGCCATCGTTGCAGGGAGAGGTTACTAGCACTTCACCTGTTACGTGTTGGGGGTATCTGACGTTGCAGTCCCCTTTTCCTCTGATGTTTTAGGCACTCTGGCACACTGTGACAGATGGAACCACGTGAATCCTTTCGCTTCAAGGCGAACAGCTGTGGTGGTCCTTGCAGTGACACGGTGTGGCCCTGTCCAGTGGGGTTCCTGCCACTTCCACTTGAACACCTTCAGCAGGAGGAATTCTTCTCCTGTTAGCTCTGGTCTCTCCTCCGTCAAGGGTGGAACCTGGATAGAAAGACTGATAGCCATATGTGAATATATATGAATTTTGTACATTACCTTTGGGTTGCAAGTTGCGAACGGTCCCATGGCGCTCCAGGGTCCTGAGAAGGGACGTACGTGGAGCTCAAATGGAGTGAACCCTGTTTGACGGTTCACCGAATATCTTATGGTCATAAGGACCAATGGCAATGCATCAATCCAGTTGAGGCCATTGTTTTAGCCAATTTAGATTTGATGTTATTCATTCTTTCCACCTTACCCTGTGAGTGGGGGTGGTAAACTGTGCCTTTTTAGATAATTTTTTTCATTTGTTCAATCTGTATTTGTGTGAGTGATTGCTGTAATGCAAGCTGTGACGCAGCTTGTTGTCGTTCTTTGGTGATAAATCTATCTAATAGAGTGATCAGACATTGTGACCATTGGGCCCATGGAGCGCCAGGATTCATAGGATTATCAAGCATTTGTGTTTTAACTGGTGCAGGCAAACCTGCCATAAGTTTTTCCTTCATCATTACCATTGTGGGCGTACCATCAGTCGGAGGCTCACCTGTAACTCCAATCCACTTTCTTCTTCCCGTGTGGAGCCACGCCTCAGGGGTGGTTCCCTCCTCGGGCTTCCATGGATGTGAAAAGGATGCAAGTGCTACAGCACTGACAGGAAACATAGCTCGCATAGCAGCAATGAAATTCTCAACATGGTCAGTAACAGGCGCAGAAGGTGGCACATACTCAGTTCGAGCTGCTGCTTCAATCTGGCTCAATGTGTGGTGTCCTACACAGGCGGCTACAATAGCTCACATGTCTCCCATGGCATGCGATCCCGCGATCTTGTTCTTTCGGTCACTACCCAAAGCTCATGACCATAGGTGAGGGTAGGAGCGAAGACCGACTCGGCTCAGCTCTCTCTTCACCATAACGGACCGGTGCATAGTCCTCATTACTGCAGACGCCGCACCAATCCGCCTGTCAATCTCCCGCTCCATTCTTCCCTCACTCGTGAACAAGACCCCGAGATACTTGAACTCCTCCACTTGGGGCAGGATCTCCTCCCCAACCCGAAGAAGGCACTCCACCTTTTTCCAGCTGAGAACCATGGCCTCAGATTTGGAGGCGCTGATTCTCATCCCGGCTGCTTCACACTCGGTTGTGAACCGGTCCAGTGAGAGCTGGAGGTCACAGACTGATGAATAGAATAGAATAGAATAGAATAGAATAGAATAGAATAGAAATACTTTATTGATCCCAGACATGGGAAATTGACTTGTTCCAGCAGCCTCGTCAGTATTAACATATTTAGAACATATTGACAGTATAATAGTGTAAATATCAGCGCAAATGAGAGGTATTACTGTAAAATGCAATAAATAATTATGACAATGTGCCACATGAAAATACTACTGGAGCACATCACAGCACAAGGGCTGTGAGTCTCAGTCAGACGGACTTATTGAACAGGGTTATTGCACTGGGCAGGAAAGATTTCCTGTATCTGTCTTTGTGGCAGTGGAGCTGAATCAGTCTGTTTGAGAAGGAGCTCCGCTGCCTGTCCAGGAGTGGGTGGAGAGGGTGGTCCGGGTTTTCCAGGATAGCTAACAGTTCAGCATCCTCCTCTCCACCACAGCTTCCAGAGTGTCCGGTTTGCAGCCAATCACGGAGCCAGCCTTTCTGATCAGTTTGTTCAGTCTGTTGGTGTTGCTGGCTCCGATGCTGCCTCCCCAGCAGACCACAGCGTAGAACAGGGCACTGGCGACAACAGACTGGTAGAAGATGTCCAACATCTTACTGCACACGCCGAAGGTTCTCAGCTTCCTCAGGAAGTATAGTCTGCTCATCCCCTTCTTGTACACAGCCTCAGTGTTGGTCTTCCAGTTCAGTTTGCTGTCTATGTGCACGCCCAGGTACTTGTAGTCCTCCACCACCTCGATGTCCTCTCCCAGGATGCTCAGGGGCTGTGTGGCCGTCCTCTTCTTCCTGAAGTCGATCACCATCTCCCTGGTCTTGGCCACGTTCAGCAGCAGGTGGTTCCTCCCAGACCACTCCACAAAGTCACTCACCAGTGTTCTGTACTCCTCCTCCCGTCCACCACTGATACACCCGACCACTGCAGAGTCATCAGAGAACTTCTGCAAGTGGGCCGACTCAGAGTTGTACTGAAAGTCTGAGGTGTACAGGGTGAACAGGAATGGAGACAGCACAGTCCCCTGCGGTGCTCCCACGTCACTCACCACCACATCAGACAGAGCAGCGCCAAGACGGACAAACTGCGGCCTGTCTGTCAGGTAGTCAGTAACCCAGGAGACCGTGGGTGAGTCAACCATCATCGTCTGCAGCTTCTCTCTCAGTAAAAGTAGCTGGATGGTGTTGAATGCACTGGAAAAATCAAAGAAGGTGATTCTCACTGTGCAGCCAGCGCCATCCAGATGTGAGTGAGCCCTCTGCAGCAGGTAGATGACGGCATCCTCAACCCCCAAACGGGGCTGGTAAGCAAACTGCAGAGGGTCCAGAGAAGATCTTACCTGCGGACGAAGGTGGGCCAAGACGAGCCTCTCCAGAACCTTCATCACATGAGATGTGAGGGCTATTAGTCGGTAGTCTTTGGGGTCGCAGGGACCAGGCTTCTTGGGCACAGGAACCAGACAGGAGGTCTTCCACATTGTGGGAACCTTCTCCTGGGTCAGGCTCAGGTTGAAGAGGAGGCACAGGATAGTAGACAGCTGGCTGGCACAGGTCTTCAGTACCTTAGGGCTGATGCCGTCAGGGCCTGCAGCTTTGCCTTGGTGGAGTCTCTCCAGCTGTCTCCTCACCTGGCCAGTAGTCACAGTCAGCGGGGGGAGTGGGTCCAGGGGGCTCACGGTGGAGTGGGGGGAGGGTAGAGGAGGAGGGTGGCTGGATGTTTGGAGGCCAGACTGTGTGGGGGAGGGGGACACAGCGGAGGGCTGTGAACTAAATCTGTTGAAGAAACAGTTCAGCTCATTTGCCCTGTCCGAAATGCTAACTGGCCGCCTGTCTTTGACATTGAAGCCAGTTATTTCCCTCATCCCAGTCCACACGTCTCTGGTGTTGTTCTGCTGGAGCTTGGCCTCCAGCTTCCTCCTGTAGGAGTCCTTAGCCCTCCTCAGCTCTGCCTTCAGGTCGTGCTGTATCCTTCCCATCTCCTCCTTGTCGCCCGACCTGAAGGCCTTCTTCTTCTGGTTGAGAAGGGCTTTCAGGTCACTGGTGATCCAGGGCTTGTTGTTGGGGAAGCAGTGTACAGTTCTGGCTGGCAGGGTGGTGTGAATTTGATATATTCTGTGATGCAGTCAGTCATGCTGTTGATGTCCTCCCCATGTGGATCACAGAGCACGTCCCAGTCAGTAGACTCAAAGCAGTCCTGCAGTGCCTCCTGGGCCTCCTGATTCCACCTCCTAACTGTCCTTGTGGATGCAGGCTGCCGCTGGACAAGAGGAACGTACTTGGGTGTCAAAACAACCAGGTTGTGATCTGATCTTCCCAGTGGGGGAAGGGTGTTGGCACTGTATGCGTCCTTTGCATTTGCATACAGGAGGTCTATTGTTCTATAGTCTCTCGTGGGGCAGTTTACAAACTGGTAGAATGTTGGCAGAGTTTTGTCCAGTGTGACATGGTTAAAGTCACCAGTGATGGTTATGAAAGCGTTGGGGTGCAGGGTTTGCAGTTTTGACACGGTGGAGTGAATGGTTTCACACGCTGCCTCGGCATCAGCTGTTGGGGAGATGTAAACAGCGACGACAATGGCGGAGGTGAGCTCCCTAGGCAGGAAGTATGGACGCATCCCCACACAAAGTAGTTCAATATCTGGGCTACAGAAACGTTCCTTTACGGTAACATGTCCCAGGTTGCACCACTTCTCATTGACAAACAGCGCAGCCCCCCCTCCTTTCTTCTTACCGCTCCTCTCACATCTCTGTCCGCCCGTATTGTTCTGAAGCCGGGTACAGTAGCGCTGGAATCCGGGAAGCACGAGTGAAGCCACGTCTCCGTGAAACACATAACGCTGCACTCCCGGAATTCCCTTTGAGTCTTAACAAGCGCTGCTAGCTCGTCCATCTTGTTGCCTAACGATCTCACATTTCCCATAATTATCGCCGGCACCGAAGGTTTATATCTCCTTCGTTTAGCCTTCAGCTTAGCCCCGGCTCTGCACCCCCGGCGTCTCCTACGTAGCTCCGCAGGGATTTCAGGCCTCGGTCCAGGCAGTAGCACTGGTTTACACAGCGTGATCAGCTGGTCCTGTGTGTAAGAAACAATGCTCTCACTCCGTTCCGCGTGGCCCCCTGTTACGAGCACTAACAGCAAGACCAAAATAAAACAGGCTAACCAGCAAGTATCCATTGCTGTTCAAAACTACACTCAACAGGTTAAAGAGTAAGTTGAGGTGTTAAAGAAGAAAAAAGTAACAAAAACACTACAAAAAGACGGGAGCTGCTGTAACAGGCTGCCACTCCATGCGGCGCCAGGTAAAAAAAAAAAAAAAAAAAAAAATGAAGCCAACAAGACCACATCATCCGCAAAGAGCAGAAACCCTATCCCGAGGCCACCAAACCGGACCCCCTCAACACCATGGCTGCGCCTAGAAATTCTGTCCATAAAAGTTATAAACAGAAACGGTGACAAATGGCAGCCCTGGCGGAGTCCAACCCCCACCGGAAACAAGTTCAACTTACTACCGGCAATGCGGACCAAACTCTGACACCGGACATACAGGGAGCGGACGGCCCGTATCAGGGGGCCCGACACCCCATACTCCTGGAGAACACCCCACAGGACTCCACGAGGCACATGGTCGAATGCCTTCTCCAGATCCACAAAACACATGTGGACTGGTTGGGCAAACTCCCAAGCACCCTCAAAGACCCTGCTGAGGGTATAGAGCTGGTCCACAGTTCCACGTCCAGGACGAAAACCGCACTGCTCCTCCTGAATCCGAGGTTCAACTATCCCTCCTCTCCAGTACCCCCGAATAGACCTTGCCAGGGAGGCTGAGGAGTGTGATCCCCCTATAGTTGGAACACACCCTCCGGTCCCCCTTCTTAAAAAGAGGGACCACCACCCAGGTCTGCCAATCCAGTGGTACCGCCCCCGATGTCTACACGACGTTGCAGAGTCGTGTCAACCATGACAGCCCTACAACATCCAGAACCCTAAGGAACTCCGGGCGAATCTCATCCACCCCCGGAGCCCTGCCACCGGCTCTGCCACCGGTGTCGGTGGGATTGAGGAGGTCTTCGAAGTATTCTTTCCACCAATCCACAACGTCCCGAGTCGAGGTCAGCAGCACACCATCCCCACTGTACACAGTGTTGACAATGCACTGCTTCTCCCTCTTCAGGCGCCAAATGGTGGTCCAGAACCTTTTCGAAGCCTTCTGGAAGTTTTCCATGGCCTCCCCAAACTCTTGCCATGCCCGGATATTTTCCTCAGCGACCGCCGCAGCTGCACTCCACTTGGCCCGCCGGTATCTGTCTGCTGCCTCAGGAGTCCCACAGGCCAAAAAGGCCTGGTACGACTCCTTCTTCAGCTTGACGGCATCCCTCACCGCTGGTGTCCACCAGCGTTTGGGTGTTGCCGCCACGACAGGCACCGACCACCTTGCAGCCACAGCACCGGTCGGCCGCCTCAACAACAGATGCATGGAACATGGTCCACTCGAACTCAATCTCCCCCACCTCCTCCGGGACATGGTTGAAGCTCTCCTGGAGGTGGGAGTTTAAGCTCCTTCTGAAAGGAGACTCTGCCGGGGTTCCCAGCAGACCCTCACAATTCATATCGGTCTGCCGGGGTCTGTCTGGAATCCTCCCCCACCATTTGGGCCAACTCAACACCAGGTGGTGATCGGTTGACAGCTCCGCCCCTCTCTTCACCCGAGTGTCCAGGACATGCGGCCGCAAATCCGAGGACATGACTACAGTTGATTATCGAACTGCGGCGCAAGGTGTCCTGGTTCCAAGTGCACATATGGACACCCTTATGCCTGAACATGGTGTTCGTTATGGACAATCTGTGACAAGCACAGAAGTCCAACAACAGAACACTACTCGGGTTCAGATCAGGGGGGCCATTCTTCCCGATCACGCCCCTTCAGGTCTCACTGTCACTGCCGACATGGGAACGTGGGACGAGGGAACTCCCAGAAGGAGCACTCTCTAGTACTCCCTCTAGGAACTCCAAAAAGGGTGGATACGCTGAACTGCTGTTGGGGCCATAGGCATAAACAACAGTCAGGATCCGTCCCCCCAGCCGAAGGCGGAGGGAGGCTACCCTCTCACTCAACGGGGTAAACTCCAACGTACAGGCACCAAGCTGGGGGGCGACAAGAATCACCACCCCTGCCCGCCGCCTCTCCCCATCGGCAACTCCAGAGTGGAAGAGAGTCCAACCCCTCTCTAGAAGGCTGGTTCCAGAGCCCTTGCTATGCGTCGAGGTGAGGCTGACTATATCTAATCGGAACTTCTCAATCTCCTGCACCAGCTCAGGCTCCTTCCCCATCAGAGAGGTGACATTCCACCTCACTAGAGCTAGCTTCTGCAGCCGGGGATTGGACCGCCAAGGTCCCCACCTTCGGCTGCCACCCAACTCACACTGCACCCGACCCCTTTGGCCCCTCCTGCAGTTGGTGAGCCCACAGGAAGGGGGTCCCATGTCATCTTTTCGGGCTATGCCCGGCCGGGCTCCATGGGCAAAGGCCCGGCCACCAAGCGCTCGCCAGCGTGCCCCATCCCCCAGCCTGGCTCCAGGAGGGGGCCCCGGTGATCCGCGTCCGGGGAAGGGAGACCCAAGACCAATAATGTCACTCGTCATAAGGGGGATTTGTGGGCTGCACTTTGCCTGGTCCCTCACCTAGGAGCTGTTTGCCATGGGTGGCCATACCAGGGGCATAAAGCCCCAGACAACTGAGCTCCTAGGATCATAGGGGCACGATAAGGTGGCAGGCCATGAGTTTCCTTCGCAGGGTGGCTGGGCTCTCCCTTAGAGATAGGGTGAGAAGCTCTGTCATCCGGGAGGAGCTCGAAGTAGAGTCCTTATTCCTCCGCATTGAGAAGAGCCAGATGAGGTGGCTCGGGCACCTAGTAAGGATGCCTCCCGGACGCCTCCCCGGTGAGGTGTTCAGGGCATGTCCCCCCGGTAGGAGGCCCCCCGGGAAGACCCAGGACACGCTGGAGGGACTATGTCTCTTGGCTGGCTTGGGAACGCCTCGGGATCCCCCCGGAAGAGCTGGCCGAAGTGGCTGGGGAGAGGGAAGTCTGGGCTTCCCTGCTTAGGCTGCTGCCCCCGCGACCCGACCCCGGATAAGCGTCAGAAAATGGATGGATGGATGGATGGATGGATGGGTCTCCCATGGCCAGTAACACTCCTTGTGTGTGGCCTTTTAAGGCTTGAATCCAGGGACTGGCCCCATTAGGGAGAGGTGGTAATTCATTCATTACAGGTGGTAATCCTGTAATGTCGCCCAATTGCCATGGTTTATATGTTGGATTTACAGCGCCTGGGGTGGCCACTAGAGGGAGCTGGAGCACTGGTTCCGCTCCTGTGACCTGTGCTTGAGAGCGAATGTAGGGTACAGAACGATAACCGTCACTTCCTGGTGTGGAGTGAACGGAGAGTGTAGACTGTGGTGTTGTCAGGATGGAAGTCAGGAACGATTGACCCGGTTCCCCCTGTTGAGGTGTCATAGGTGACGTGTAAGAAAATGCGTGTGATGCACTTTCTTGTGGTTGTGTCTGAATTTGTAAATTACGCAGCTGTGTTTCCAATTTTGCCATACGCTTAGACATGTCCTCAGCGGGACGCAATAAGTCTGCTGCCATCTGTCTTTGCCGTTTAACCCAGCCATCATCTTCCTGTGTTGTAGTGTTTTTTATTGCAAAAGGGTTCGACGCTGAAAGTGCCGGGACAGATGCTGAAGCCGATGATTGCGTCTGACTTCCTTGTCCACCAACCACTCCATGAGCTTCAAATTCCACATTCCCACCAGCCAATTGTACTGTGCCTCCTGCTATTACTGGATATAATGCTACCCCTTGACAATACAGTGGAGGTGACTGCCCTGTTCCCAGCCCTTTGGTCACACTTTTTCCTTTTTTGTCTTTACGCCATTTATTCGCTGCGCGCATAGTCATACACACATCTCTCAACGCTTGCGCCATGCATTTCAGCCTATCTGCCTTCTCCGCTTTACTTTCCCACTTCCTTCTTTTCAGCACACTCACTGTCCCTGCCGTAATCTCTGCTTCCTCCTTTTTTACTTTCTGCTCCACAATAATCTGTAACAACTGCACCAACAGTTGACCTTCACCCAACTTTCCAAGGCTCACTCCAAACGGCCGAAAATTCTGCTTGTTTTTTAAGTACTTCTTTTTTTTCTTTTTCTGGCGTCCATGCCAATTGACGCTCAAGGACAATTTCTATTGCTACTTTCTTCCCGGGCGCGCCCATTTTTAATTAGATATTTTTGCATCTTTCTTTATTGTGCCATATTTATTTGTTTCCCACTAGAGGGCGCTGACGACTGTTGACGTCCAGCCGGTGAAGCGCAGCTGCTGCAAATTTTCATCAGCACGGTATTTAAGACACAAGCAACAAGTCACCGGCGTCGGATCATTGCAGTCACTGGAGTGTTAGTGTGCAATCGCGAACTTTCCTGTATTGATTTCTCTCCATCAGATGCCTGACGATTGCCTTTTGTCCCAGGTTCGCCCTGTCCCGTCGAAGGGGGTCTGTCATGATTGTACATGTATGATTACATGTACATCAACGATATAAAACAAATCTTCATTTTGCTATAAGCCTCATAGAGATCAGGCGCCTGTTCTTAAGAAGCATTCCCCTGCGAGGTCCAGGAATCAGACACAGTGTCAGTTGTTAGGTTTCAGAGTTTACTCCTGCGTTGGAGTAAACATCCAGCTCTCAGATAACGGGCCTGAGCTACTCTGTCTCCCTGTCAGCCTGAACTCATAGGGAGAGGTTACTAGCACGTCACCTGTTACGCGTTGGGGGTTTCTGACATCTCGGGGGGGTTTCTCTTGGTGTCCTCAGCCGAGGGCACTTTTGCACACTGGGACAAGTGGAACCACGTGGATCCTTTGCCTTCTAGTCGAACTGCAGTGTTGGTCCTTGCAGTCACGCGGTGCGGTCCTGTCCAGCGTGGTTCAGACCACTTTCGTCTGTGGACCTTCAGCAGCAGGTGTGTCTCAGGCAGCAGGTCTGGTCGTTCTCCTGCTGAGGCTGGAGACTGCAAAAACAAGCTGGACACCAAATGGTTAAGCGTCTTAAACATTACCTTCGGCGTTGCCGTTGTCATTGGTCCCACTGCTCCCCAAAGTCTTGGAAAGGGTCTCCCATGATGGAGTTCAAAAGGCGTGAAACCTGTCATTCTGTTGACTGATGCTCATCAAAGCCAATGGGAGAGCATCCACCCAGGTCAATCCTGTGTCTTTCACTATTTTAGCCAATTTGGTTTTAAGGACTCCATTCATCCGTTCTACTTTCCCTTGGGACTGTGGGTGGTACACTGTCCTAAATGCATGTTTGAGTCCCATCAATCTCTCAGTCTCCTGTAAATGTTTGTTCTTAAAGTGGATCCCGTTGTTTGACCAAATTCTCTTTGGGAACCAATGTTCTGGAATATAATGATTGATTAGTGCTTTTTGCACTGCTAGCGCATCCTCCTTTGAGGTAGAATATGCCTTGGGCCATCCAGAATAAGAGTCTACCATAACCAATAGGTATCTCTTACCCTTACCCATTTCCGATTTCTATGAAGTCAATGACGACTTCTTCTCCTGGTCCTTTCATTTGTGGGAAGGCGCCTGGTGGTCCCTTCACATTTGGTTTAACATTAAATTGGAGGCAGATTGGACAGCCATCCCTCAAATATTGCATCATGGTTGCCAATTGTGGGTGCCAGAAATTCTGACAAAACCTGGCCTTGGCATCTATGCCCACATGAGCCGGTCCATGAGCCTCTTCACACATCATCTTGAGAAAACTTTTGGGTACCACGACTGGGTTTCACTCTCCCGATGCAGACGCTTCTTTTTATTTATTTTTGCCTTATTGTTCATATTGAACGTACATTACACTCGCGCAACTGTAAGCTACAGTAGAGAGGCACTTCTAGACATTGGTAAAGTTCATCACGAACTTTCATTTAGCCTCTCGGGCTTTGGCTTTTTGTTACGCCGGGAGGACGCAGCAGTCCCAGCCTCGGGTGAGACGAACAGCTGGCAAACAAAGCGGCTGAGGCGGAAACGAGGCAAGAGGGGAGGCCTGCACGCTAGGCTAAAAGCTAGGGCTACCAGGCCACCAGTACCCAGCCTGCTACTAGCTAATGTCTGCTCCCTCGGGAATAAGATCGATGAGCTGAGAACCCGGACTAGCGCTCAACGTGAGATCAGAGAGTGTTGTGTTTTCATTTTTACTGAAACCTGGCTGACGGAGGATACACCCAACTCGGCGATTGACCTGGAAACACATGTTGTCTACCGAGGAGACAGAACATTAGCATCTGGTAAACACAGAGGTGGCGGTGTCTGTGTTTATGTAAGCAAACAATGGTGCTCGGATGCACAGACTGTCGAGAAACTCTGTTCCCATTGAACTGCTGATGGTGAAATGCAGACCTTTCTACCTGCCTTGTGAGTTCAGCGCTGCGGTTGTAACAGCTGTTTACATACCACCGCGAGCTAACACCGCTAGCGCTCTAGGCCAGCTGCATGACGCCATCAGCAAACACGAGACCAAACAGCTGGACGCTGTATTCATTACAGCGGGGGATTTCAACCACTGTAACCTCAGGACTGTTCTTCCTAAGTACCACCAGCACGTAAGCTTTCCGACGAGGGAAAATAACATCCTGGACCAAGTCTACAGCAACGTGAAAGGTGCTTATAAGGCTGTCCCAAGACCACATTTTGGAAGGGCTGACCACATCTCCATATTCCTGTATCCGTCTTACAGACAACTTCTCAAGCAGGCTCCCCCAGTAAGTAAAGCTGTTAAAGTGTGGAATGAAGAAACTGACCTAGTGCTTCAGGACTGTTTCAGATGTACAAACTGGGATGTGTTTAGAACTGCAGCTATGAGTGAAGATACGGTAGATCTAGAGGAATATGCTTCTGCAGTTACCAGCTACATCAGCACATGCATAGAGTCTGTCACCACTACCAAGCACCTCAGAATATACCCCAACCAAAAGCCCTGGATAAACTGTGATGTGAGGGCCAAACTACGGGCACGCTCATCTGCTTTTGTGTCAGGCACCGCTGAGGACTACAAAAAGACAAGATATAACCTGAGTAGAGCCATCAGAGAGGCCAAGAGACAGTACAGGCAGAAGCTGGAGGGTTATTACTCCACCTCTAACCCTCGACGCATGTGGGAAAGGACTCCAACACATCACGGATTATCGGCAGAGGACAAAGCGCAGTCACACCAAGCAAGCCACACTGCCAGATGAACTGAATGAGTTCTACGCCTGCTTTGATGCCCAAAATCCTGACCAGCAGAGGAGGATGCTGGGCATGGAGAGCACACAGGACCCACCTCTCATGGTGACATCAACAGATGTGCGTAAGGTTCTGAGCAGAACAAATCCACGGAAAGCAGCCGGCCCAGACAACATCCCAGGCCGTGCACTCAGGGTTTGCTCATCAGAGCTAGCTGATGTGTTCGCAGACATCTTCAACCTGTCCCTTGCACAAGCCTCTGTCCCCACCTGCTTCAAGTCCACCATCATAGTGCCCGTCCCCAAGCAAAGCACTGTGACCTGCTTAAATGACTATCGCCCCATAGCACTCACTTCAATCACAATTAAGTGCTTTGAGAGGCTAGTCATGACCCACATCAAAAAATCCATCCCAGAAACCGTGGATCCCCTACAATTTGCATATCGTCAGAACTTGTCCACTGATGATGCATTCAATACCGCCATCCATACAGCCCTCACGCACTTAGAGGGCAAGGACACATATGTAAGAATGCTCTTCATCGACTACAGCTCAGCATTCAACACAGTCATTCCTCACAAATTGACAGATAAACTCCTCACACTTGGTCTGACATCCTCTCTCTGCAACTGGGTGCTGAACTTTTTCACAGGCAGACCCCAGTCAGTTAGAGTCCACAACTGCACATCCAGTATTAGAACTGTAAGCACAGGGACACCCCAGGGCTGTGTGCTGAGCCCCCTGCTCTACACACTCTTCACTTATGACTGTGTCGCCTCCCAGAACAACACCAGCATAATTAAGTTTGCGGACGACACTACAGTCATCGGGCTGATCACTGGTGGAGTTGAGACAGCATATAGGAGAGAGGTGGCAGATTTGGTGGCTTGGTGTCGCAGCAACAACCTTCACCTCAACGCAGACAAAACCAAAGAGCTGGTCATCGACCCAAGGAGAAGGAAGGAGCTGCACATACCATTATTCATCAATGAGACAGAGGTGGAGAGGGTGAAAACCTTCAAATTCCTCGGCACTTACATCAGTGAGGATCTCACCTGGTCTCACAACACCCGACAGATTATCAAAAAGTCCCAACAGAAATTGTACTTCCTGAGGAGACTGAGGAAATTTGGCATGTCAGTCAAGATTCTCAGTAACTTCTACAGACGTATGATCGAGAGTGTCCTCACCACCTCTATCACAGTCTGGGGCGGTGGCTGTACAGCACAAGACAGGAAGGCTCTCCAGCGTGTGATCAAGACTTCACAACGCATCTGTGGAACAGCCTTCCTCTCACTGCAGGACATTTACCACACCAGGGTTCTGTGGAGGACGCGCAACCTCATTAGGGACAATACTCACCCACAACATAACTTGTTTACACTGCTACCATCAGGTAAACGCTACAGGAGCCTGAGGGCCAGGACTACGAGGTTGGCTAACAGCTTCTACCCATAAGCCATCAGAATTCTGAACAATTCCCTCATACATTAATCCCCTCCCCCTCACCTGTCACTTTACAGCATGCATACATGCACCTTACAACTCCTGCACACCGCCTGCTGCTGTAATTACAGAATATTTTTGCACTGTTACATGCATATATATCTACTCCATCCGCACATAATATCTTCATAATGTGAAGATTGCCTTATTATTGTTTTTATTGTTTTTATTATTGTTTTTATATCGCCTCATTATTGTTTTTATTCCCCTATTATTGTTTTTACTGCCTTATTACTCTTTTGTTTTATTTTTATGCAAGTTTGCTCAGGGAAATGAACAGAGTAAGAATTTCATTGTGTAGTGCAACTATGCATATGACAATAAAACTCTTGACTTGACTTGACTTGACTTGACTTGACTTGTCCTTTAGGACCTCTCCAGAGGCACATTTTTTCTCCGTCTACTGAGATTTTAATTTCCTCACACACAGCTCCTGCCTGAGCCCATTCTTCCTGTTCTTTCAATGTTGCTTGCGCTTGCGTGTGCCCCCAGTCCCCAAATGCGGAGGGTCTTACTCCAGCTAACTGTTCTTCTTCTACTGTGCAGGACACCATTATGTGCTCTAATTCAAGTCCAGCTGCTCTTTTGGCAGCCTGATCTGCTGCAGCATTCCCCTTACTATGTACAGTCCCATCACTCCTGTGTGCTGCTACTTTTCCTACAGTTAATGTTTTTGGTCCCCATATGAGGTGCTGTATTAATTTCAACACACCTTCATGCCTTGGAGGCCCATTGGAGGCCATCTTCCAATCGTTCCTTTCCCATGCCCCTAAGTCTCTATGTACAACAAAGTAACAAAATGCAGAATCTGTATAAATATTTACACTCTTCCCTTCAGCATATTGCAATGTTCTTGCAATGCCATCAATTCAGCTCTTGATGGGCTTACTTCTCCTTGTTTTACCACTGTGAAGGTGTTGTTGTCATCTCTTTGTACTACTGCAAACCCTGCTTTTAATCCTTGATCTGTTTTGTGCCAACTTCCATCTCTATACAAATCTATACTCTCTGTCTGGGGTGTGGAGTTTGTGTCCGGTCTTACCTTTACTGCCATCCATGTCATGTTCCTGTTGTTCCTCACTCATCCCTTTTGCCATATTTACTTTGGTGTTCTGGAAGGTAATATGTGGTTGTGTTAAGATTTCGAATGTTTTCCTTTCTCGTCCTGGTGTAATAGAAAATGCAGACGATGCAATGAATGCTGCCACTGCGTGGCTCGTGTTTACCACCAACTGATGTTTTTGAACAACCATTTCAGTCTTCTGAATTAATTTAGCCAATGCTGCCACGTATCTTGTGCAGGGAGGAGTTTTTAGTTCAACTGGATCCAAAATAATGCTATAATAGCCTAATACATTCCTCTCCCCCTGTTGTTGCTAAAAAAGGCATGCCGAAGCGGTTGTTGCCTTCTTAGCAACATCCAAAAAGAATGGAAGATGTAATTGGGCTTGGCCAATGCAGCTGCATGTGCCAGAGTAAGCCGAATACAATGGAAGCTGTCTTCGGCAGCCAGGGTCAATTTAAGGATGGCCTGTGGGTTGCCTAAACCCTCCTCATTCATTATCTGTCTCAAAGGTTCAGTTTGCCTAGCATAGTCTGGGATAAAGTGCCTGGAGAAATTAATAAGACCCAAAAAGACCATCATTTCTTTCACTGTTTCAGGTTTTTTATGGGTAAAAATGGCCTGATGTTGATCTGTGGTAAGTTCTGTCCCTCTGCCCGAGATCAAATTTCCCAAAAAAAGTGACTCGTTTGCGCACCAACTGCAATTTGGACTGCTTAATTTGGAACCCAATGTTTCCTAAAAAGGTAAGGAGGTTGATGGAGGCCGAAAGGCATGCAGAACGGGAAGTGGCAGCCAACAAAAGGTCGTCGACATATCGGATCAGAAGGACCCTCTCCGGCAAAGTTGGGGAGGTCTGCAAGAGGTTTTTTAAGACAGTGTTTAAAATACCTGGAGTAAGCAAAAACCCTTGTGGCATGCAAGTGTAAGTATGCTGTTGTCCCTCAAATGTAAATGCAAAAACAGGTTGAAGGTGTTTTGCTAATGGTAGGCAGAAAAAGGCATTGGCTAAGTCTATGACGGTAAACCATTGATGTTCTGGCGTGAGGTGTGCCATTGCAGTAGTGGGGTTGGGAACAGCCATAGTTGGGTCTTTATGAACTGCATTGATCCCTCTGAGATCATGTGCCATTCTATAAGTTTGGCCATCTGCTTTTAGTACTGGGAGGATTGGTGTGTTCCATGCTGATTGAGTAGGATAAATCACTCCTGCAGCCAATAAACCTTGAATGGTGTGTCGTATCCCTTCAAGGGATAAAGGACTTAAGGGGTATTGTCTCATGTTAACAGGATTTTCAAGATCAAAGTGGAATTGTATGGGAGGAATGTTCAAGAGTCCCACATCAGCCTGATGCGCCATCCACATGTGGGCGGGTAATGCTTTAAGCATTTCTTCTGCTTGTGGGTTATTAGTGTTTTCTGCTCCATGGTGTCTCTGTAACTGCTCATGCTGAAGGGTAACAGCCAATTCTACAGGTCCCCTAAAATCAAGAACCTGAGGGTGTTGTTGTGAGGAGTACACTCCATAACAGGAGGTCATTGTCCAATCAGTATTTTGTAATACTGTTGTTGCTCAGGGGTAAATATAAGTGGGGCGGCCACCCCCTGTGGGCCTGCAATAATTCCTGGGCAGGTGATCATCCAATTTTGACCATCTAGATTTTCAGTAAACCAAGTCTGATATATAAGATCTTCTTCTGGGTCGTAGAATAGAGTAACATGAAGTGGGTCTAGTGGTGGAGCGTAAGCACGCACCCCCTTGATTAAGGGCAACCAACAGTGGTAGAGGTCAGTCAGGGGATTGAGATCAGGCGAAACAGCAACGCCCCAGTAAATGTTTGCAGTGAGCATGTCCCCTGGAGCAGCTGTTCCGAGCCACATCTGCTTCAGGTGCTGAAAAGAAGAGTTGGAGTCAGTGCAGATCATGACATTGTCTCCATGGAGCTGTACAGTTGTTCCTTGGGAGTCAAGGGAGACTGTAGTCCTCAGCTTGGACATTAAGTCTCTGCCCAGGAGATTGGGCAGCTGTCTCCATACAGGTACTGATGGCGAAGAGTTTGGTTCCCGACCGTCACGATATAGGTTCAGTGAAATAAGTCTTTGTGGGCTGGCCTCCAAATCCCAACACTGTCACAGAATTCGTGGAGAGCGGTGTCAAGCTTGGATCATTGACAGAGGAATATGTGGCTCCCGTGTCTATGAGAAAGAAGAGGTCTTTTTCACCAACTCTCATCTTCAAGAAGGGCTTGGCCGTCTTCCCTTCCTGTGCAGTGGGGCACCCCTAAGGGTACATCCCAAAGCCACCTGGTGGAGGAGGAGGTGGATATGTCGATGGGCCCCTTGCTGGAGGACCTGATATTGACTGATCACGTGGATCCCCCTGTGGCGGTGGTCGCTGCTCCCCATATCTTCCAGGGCCGTAGCTAGGGAACCTGAGTCGACATTCTCTCACCTAATGACCTAGTCCACCGCAGTGGTTGCACCTGTCCTCATGGCGTGGACCACGTGGTCCTCCACCTCTGCCCCTTCCTGCAGAAATTTGTCTTTGGGGAAAATCTCTGCATTGAAGTTGTTGAGTAACTAATGCACCTGTGGCACTCATTTGGAGAGTGGGGTCTGTTTCTGTATTCTTTTTCTGTTTTTTCATTTGTTCCAATTGCATTTGTGTGAGTGTCTGTGACGCGGCGGCCGCTGCAATCGCTTGTTGTGATTGTTTGTTCTGGTGTTTCTGTAGAAGAGCAGCAAGGCACTGTGAGCACTGAGCCCAGGCTGCACCTGTCAATAAGGAATTATCTAGCATTTGAGCTTTCACTGGTTGCGGGACATTATTAAGCAGTTTGTCCTTCAGCATGACCATAAAGGGAGTGCCATCCCCTGGCAACTCTCCTGTGAGCTGCACCCATTTCTGTGTGGCCATATGTAACCACGATTCTGGTGTGTGTGTGCCATTGTCCTGCCATGGTTGAGAATCCTGCTAATGCAGCCACTCTAACAGGGAAATGCAACCGCAGTGCATCACAAAAGGGTCCCACATGTGCTGTAAACGGCGCACCATCAACCGCGTTACCTGTCCCTGCCGCCTGTATAATTTCTGCCAATTTAGTTGTTTCCACACAGGCCGCCACAGCGCCTCGGACATCTCCCATTGCTACAACAATGCCCGTAGTTAGCACTTGAAAAGCATTTAACCAAGGAGCTGCTCCATTTGGCAAGGGTGGCAGCTCAGTTCTCAACCCTGTCAAATCACTCAGTTTCCATGGTTTATACTGCTGTTGTCCACCTGGTGTCGCTACTAACGGCATCTGAAGTCCTCTTATGTTTGCTTGCGACCTAGTCTTCAATCTCGCTACACCTGCTTCACTCGTTTTCTGTTTTCTGTTCCTAAAATACATTTCCTCATTGCTCTCCTCATTCAGCCCTTGTGCCGCTTCTCTCCACCCTTCTTTATTTTACTACTACTTGCTGTTTTCTCTTTCAACATCATCTGCAATTCAATCAGCTTTCTTTCTACCCTCACATTCACATCCTCTTCTCTCTCTTGTTTTTCTCCTGTCTGTGCCTCTCTCTTTGTCCAATAAGCATCCGAATTATCTTTTGACTATAAGTTAAAAGGATTGTTTGATGACAACATGCTTGTTCTAGTTTGAGTGCCAATTCGTAACTCTGCCACTCTTTCCTCTAGGGGGCGGCCTTCCATGCCACTCCTCTGTGATGCAAAATCTATCTCTCCACCCACTAACTCGATACGCCCCTGTGTTTTCACTGGGTACAATGATGCATGTGCTCTGGAAGGAGCCACATCCTGATATGCAGCCGCTTCCTGATACGCTGGCGGCGTTGTGTGGACCATGTGGGAGAACAGCTTCATCCACGACATTGTGTCCTTTTTCAGGCAATGTTTTCACATCTGGGTTCTCACCTTTGCCCATTCGTTTCTCTTGCAAAGATTTATCAGCCACCTGTGACATCACAGCAATATCCCGCAGCGCCTGCGCCATACATTTATTTCCATCTGCCATTTTAGCCGTTTTGCACCATTTCCTGTGCAAACACACTGAAGCTGTTTTCTCATTTGCCTCAGCCTTATCTTTTAGAACCTTCTGCTCTACCACAATATTCAACAAAACTTGGAGATTCACCTCCAATGAACCCCCTTCTTTAAATCTAACCCCAAAATCCCTGCAAAACGCTTCCTGTTCACTCTGAAGCCTTTTCCTCTCTCCCTCTGGAGTTCTATTCAACTGTTTCCCAAACCAGATTTCTAAAAAACTCGGGCCCCGTGGACCTGCCAAACTCGGATTCACCTGATCCGACATATTCGGGCTTTGTGAGCCTACCAGACTAAGATTCAGGCTCTTAAGGAGCCTACCAGCATCAGTTGTCTGTTTCTTCAGTGGTGCATGTCCAAGCGTGGGAGAAATAGCAGAATTGAGTGACAATTTGAGACCAAATTTTATTCAAAGCTTTGGGCGAATACAACTCTCAGCATGCACGCCGGCAGCTGACCAGTCGAAAGGCAACAAACAGGAAAACCTTTTTGTTTTTATACACTTTTTCATGGTTTCATGTTTCATTACCTCATAAGCTCAAAAAAGCAGCTGATTATCTGGATTGGCCTCCCACACTTTGTCTTTCCACTCCTTCCTTTATCTGTCCTGTACCACCTGGTGCCCATCTTCTATCTTGTGTTTGCTATTCTGTTATCCCTGTATTCAAGGCCATGATCCCAAAGATCTACCTCCCTTCATCTAGTCTCCAGGCACCGACTCACTCCAGGCCTCACTGGTACAGATGTGATGTACTGGTGTACATCACATCAAACAATATAAAACAACTGAACAATATATGAGTAATATGAAAATCCCACATGCCCGATGACTCAACCTGGTCTCTTCTGCACAGCCAGTCACTCTCCTGACTTTCGGGCAACTCCTGATGTTGAGGCCTCAGTCTTGAGGGGCTGAAAAAGGGAAAGCCCAGTCCACTTCTCAGTGGGCAGATGGCCCCTGTGTGTTGAGTCATTAATCGTTGTTGTTGCTGTTCACAATCTTAACTTCCAGTTCCAATTCTTCCCGGGAGCAATCAACCCACAATGTTGCTTGCTGTGTTTTTCAATTATTCTTGATTTCTTGCTTGTTTTCTTTGCTCCCAATCCAATTATTCAGCAGTGTTAATCTATCCAAACCGTCGGTGCTGAAAAGCACAAACTTCAGCCATTCCAGCATGATCCTCTTGCTGTGTCAGGGTCTAGCCCGGAGAGTGATGATGTCTCAGATGGGCAGAAAAAGACCTTGAGCATCGCACAACACACTCCACCTGATCTCCCTACTTTCCGCATTCAGCTATGGTTACCTTACTGTTCTTTTAAAATTCCAGGAACTAAATAATCTCAATTATGTACTCAGATTGTTACCTCTAAATTACATAAACCACGAACCACGAGCAGCCCTCGGTCACAAATAACATGAACAACAACATCCATTAATACTGCATTAAAACATTCTTAATAATCACCTTTTACAGAGTAACAAAACATTGTGTTCAATTCAAAATTCAAGATTCAAAGCTTTATTGTCATATGCACAGTAAAGAAGCACGTTTCCCTGTACAATTAAATTCTTACTTTGCTGCCTACACAGGATGTCAAGAGAATAAAAACCAGGTATAAAATGGATAACTAATAAGACAAAGAGAGGCATGCAAAAATACAATACAATAGGAACACAAGCTTTATACTATGTACATATCACTGCAGATAATGTGCCACATTTGCTTTTATGTGCAACTGTCAGTAGTAAAGTGGTGTGCAAAATGTGCAACTGTATGTAAACAGGTTAGCAGCCAGGAATAGTGCAAATTATTCATGTGCAAGTTTATTCAAGTTTATAAGTAGATGTCCAGGAGAAGGGGGCTATCGCTCAGTAGTTCAATAATCTGATGACCGTAGGAAAGAATTAGTTCTGAATTTTGGCAGTCCTGCATTTCACACTTCTGTACCTCCGGCCTGAAGGTAGGAGTGTGAATAGTCCATGTTGGGGGTGGGTGGGGTCTTTGATGATGGAGGCAGCTCTCCTGTGGACTCTGTGATGAGGGTGTGTGACTCTGCAGAGAGGGTTGGGGAATCCTGGTGATCTTTGTGGTAGTCTTAACCACTCTCTGCAGGTGTTTGCGGTCCTTCACGGTAGTGCTACCATACCACACAGTGATGCAGCTGGTCATGATGGACTCAATGGTGCAGCTGTAGAAGTTGCTGAGGATTTTGGGCGACATGCAAATTTCTTCAGCCTCCTCAGGAAGTGCAGACGCTGTTGAGCCTTCTCCACCACTTGGGTTGTGTTAAGTGTCCAGGTGAGGTCATCACTGATGTGGACCCCCAGATATTTAGAGCTGCTCACTCTCTTTACCTCAAGATCCCCGATAATGATGAGGTCTCCTCTCCTTCCTCATGTCCACTATCATCTCCTTAGTCCTGTCTGTGTTGCGAGTGAGATTGTTGTCCCCACACCATGTCACCAGATCTGTAGGTCGCCTCGTCCTCGCCTGTGATACGACCAGTCACAGCGGTGTTGTCAGCAAACTTAAGGATGATGTCCTCGGGGTGCTATGCAACACAGTCGTGGGTGAACAGGGTGTAGAGGATGGGGCTGAGGACACAGACCTGCGGGGTGCTGATGTTTGTGGCGATGCTGGCTGAAGTTCTGTTTCCAATCCTGACAGACTGGGGCCTGCCAGTCAGGAAGTCCAAGAGCCAGTCACAAAGGGTGGGGTGTAGTCCCAGTGATGACAGTTTGTGGGTGAGTTTCTGGGGGATAACTGGGTTGAACGCGGAGCTGCAGTCTATAAAGAGTATCCTGATGTAGGAATCTTTATTTTCCAGGTGGGAGAGGGAAACATGAAAGGCAGCGGCAATGGTGTTGGAGGTGGAACTGTTGGGCCTGTAGGCATACTTTAGGGGTCTGTAGTGTCCGGTATGCTGCCCTGAATGTGGGACAGTACCACTCTCTCGAAGCACTTCATAATGATTGGAGTAAGTGCTACTGGCCTGTAGTCATTCAGGCAGGTTGGAGGATTCTTCTTAGGGAGGAGGACAACAGTGTAGCAGGTGGGGACAGTGCGTTGGCTGAGTGAGAGGTTGAAGATGGAGGTGAAGACATCAGCCAGCTCGTTAGCACCCACTCTGAGGGCCCGCCCAGGAATACTGTCTGGACCTGGAGCTTTGTGGGTTTGATCCTCCTCAGGGCTTTGTGTACCTGGGCTGATGAGACTACAGGCGGGGGGGAGGGGGGTAGAATGGCCGAGGCGTGTGTGTGCTCTGTGGGGGTGGTGGTAGTGGAGGTCTCAGAGCGGGTGTAGAATGCGTTGAGGTCGTCTGGTAGGTTGTCTGAGGCTCTGGTGGTGGTGGGGCTGGAGCTGGTCCTGAAGTCTGTGACATGGTCCAGACATTGCCACAACCCTCTTGGGGTCAGCAGTAGAGTAGAAACCCTCCGTCTTCTCTCTACATTGCCTCTTGCCTTATGGCCTTCTCCAGTCGGTACTGTGCAGCTTTATACTCAGCCTCATCGCCAGATCTAAATTCTACAGAGCGAGCATACAACAAGTGCAGTACCTCACTGTTTACCCAGGGCTTCTAGTTGGGGAACTTCCTGACTTGTATGGTGGGTATGATTTTTCAACACAAGTGCTAATGTACCCACTCACATACTCAGCATAGTCATTTACACTGACAGAGGAGTCCTCCCTAGTAGCTGCAGCTCGAAACACATCCCAGGTTCTCTAAAAGCCACATCTAGGAGAAGATGTAATCCTAGCTCGTGGCTCATCCAGTTTGTTTTCCAGAGACCGTACGTTGGCTAGCAGGAGGCTGGGTAGCGGTGGTTGGCTCTCTCTTGCCTCGCTTGCGTCGCTGTCTGCGGAAAAATTTCCTGAGGTCCGCTTGCTCACTCAAGGTCGAGTCTAACCATTATGACATTTACCAAATCAACCACTTTTAGGACTTCATTCTTTGTGCTTTTACAGGCACTTTAATCAACTAACCAGATTAATATCATTTAAACATGTTAAAGCTCATAAACAGATGAGAGAACATAGTAATGCTGACTGTTGCAAATTTGGGGTCCGGGCGTGTTCGTCAAAGGAACTCACAGGAAACCAGAACTAGCAAGCAAGATTTATTCTGCACAATCGACTGTGGTCTCTCTGGAACTCTGTGGCAACTCACACAGACCCGCGGGGGGCCAGAAGAGCATCTCTTCTTCCGCGCACAGGCCTCTTGAACATTCGGCGTATCTGCTATTTTCGTGAGAACTATGCAGCATTGACGCAAGACGCCTGATCGGCGCCGCTGTGTATGGTCTATCGCAAGTGATCCACGGCTCCATACGTGATTGTCCTTGGCGAAGTAAGATATGCGTGGGTCACGTAGACACAGGACAGAAAAATAAAGCCTTATGTGATTATGTACATCAACAATAGAACAAATGTTCATTTTGCTACATGACACAGTGTTATTAATACACCAATGCTAACATAGTTCTGTCAACATAAGTAACATTACATACTAATCCTAATGTACTACTTAGAAATGGATTAAATGGATAAAAAATAAAAGAAATAAAAAAAAGAACAAGACATCAATACACCCTATGATCATCAGAATTCACTGTGTTGTTGGGGTCATTGTGACATTCATGTTTGCAGCATGAATCACCCAAGGCCATTACTGTCTTCCCCTCTCTCTCTTCTGATCAGGAGATCGTTGGACTCCGCGTCTTAGTAGCTTGTTAATCTTCAGGGAGGCACAGCAGACCTCAACTTTTCTTGATACAGTATTCAAAACCAGACTTAAAACTTTTCTTTTTGATGAGGCTTTTCATTGTGGTTTGAACAGGCCTGCCTTTGGTTATGCTGCCATACATTCAGAATGTGGCGGGGTTCCCATGATGCACCAGGCACCATGTTTGATAATAAAAAAGTAAAGAATATATAAATACTTTAAAAATACTATAAATACTCATTATTTTGTGGTATATTTTGAATTTCTATATGATTCAATTCATTTTATTAATTTTGACGGTAAGGATTGCTGATGTCCTTTCCTGGGCTGCCACCTTATCGTGGTGGAGGGGTTTGCGTGTCCCTATGATCCTAGGAGCTCAGTTGTCTGGGGCTTTATGCCCCTGGTAGTGCCACCCATGGCAAACAGGTCCTAGGTGAGGGACCAGACAAAGTGCAGCCCACAAATCCCCTTATGACGACTCAAAAATTTGGTCTCAAGTCTCCCTTGCCCGGACGCGGGTCACCGGGGCCCCCTCCTGGAGCCAGGCCTGGGGGTGGGGCACGCTGGTGGCCGGGCCTTTGCCCATAGGGCCTGGCCGGGCATAGCCCGAAGAGATGACGTGGGACCCCCTTCCCGTGGGCTCACCACCTGCAGGAGGGGCCAAAGGGGTCGGGTGCAGTGTGAGTTGGTTGGCAGCCGAAGGCGGAGACCTTGGCGGTCCGATCTCCGGCTGCAGAAGCTAGCTCTAGGGATGTGGAATGTCACCTCTCTGATGGGGAAGGAGCCTGAGCCTGAGCTGAGCTGAGGTTGAGAAGTTCCGATTAGATATAGTCGGCCTCACCTCAACGCATAGCAAGGGCTCTGGAACCAACCTTCTCGAGAGGGGTTGGACTCTCTTCCACTCTGGAGTTGCCAATGGGGAGAGGCGGCGGGCAGGGGTGGCGATTCTTGTCGCCGCCCGGCTTGGTGCCTGTACGTTGGAGTTTACCCCGTTGAACAAGAGGGTAGCCTCCCTCCGCCTTCGGGTGGGGGGACGGATCCTGACTGATGTTTATGCCTATGGCCCCAACAGCAGTTCAGCTTATCCACCCTTTTTGGAGTCCCTAGAGGTAGTACAAGAGAGTGCTCCTTCTGGGGGTTCCCTCGTCCTCCTGGGTGACTTCAGTGCTCACATCGGCAGTGACAGTGAGACCTGGAGGGGCGTGATCGGGAAGAATGGCCCCCCTGATCTGAACCCGAGTGGTGTTCTGTTGTTGGACTTCTGTGCTCGTCACAGATTGTCCATAACAAACACCATGTTCAGGCATAAGGGTGTCCATATGTGCACTTGGCATCAGTTCGATGGGCCGCAGTTCGATGATTGACTTTGTAGTCGTGTCCTCGGATTTGCGGCCGCATGTCCTGGACACTCGGGTGAAGAGAGGGGCGGAGCTGTCAACTGATCACCACCTGGTGGTGAGTTGGCCCAAATGATAGGAGAGGATGCCGGACAGACCCGGCAGGCTCAAACGTACTGTGAGGGTCTGCTGGGAACGCCTGGCGGAGTCTCCGGTCAGAAGGAGCTTCAACTCCCACCTCCGGGAGAGCTTCAAACATGTCCCGGAAGAGGTGGGAGACATTGAGTCCGAGTGGACCATGTTCCGTGCCTCCATTGTCAAGGCGGCTGACCGGTGCTGTGGCCGCAAGGTGGTCGGTGCCTGTCGTGGCAGCAACACCCGAACCCGCTGGTGGACACCGGTGGTGAGTGATGCCGTCAAGCTGAAGAAGGAGTCGTACCAGGCCTTTTTGGCCTGTGGGACTCCTGAGGCAGCAGACATGTACTGGCGGGCCAAGCGGGTGCGGCTGCGGCGGTCGCCGAGGCAAAGATCCGGGCGTGGGAAGAGTTCGGGGAGGCCATAGAGAACGACTTCCGGATGGACCACCATCCAGCGCCTGAGGAGGGGGAAGCAGTGCATTGTCAACACTGTGTACAGTGGGGATGGTGTGCTGCTGACCTCGACTCAGGATGTTGTGGATCGGTGGAAGGAATACTTCGAAGACCTCCTCAATCCCACCGACATGCCTTCCAGTGAGGAAGCAGGGCCTGGGGACTCGGAGGCGGGTTCTCTTATCTCTGGGGCTGAGGTAGCCGAGGTTGTTAAGAAACTCCTTGGTGGCAGGGGACCAGGGGTGGATGAGATTCGCCCGGAGTTCCTTAAGGCTCTGGATGTTGTAGGGCTGTCGTGGTTGACACGACTCTACAACGTCGTGTAGACATCGGGGGCGGTACCACTGGATTGGCAGACCGGGGTGGTGGTCCCTCTTTTTAAGAAGGGGGACCGGAGGGTGTGTTCCAACTACAGGGGGATCACACTCCTCAGCCTCCCTGACAAGGTCTATTCGGGGGTACTGGAGAGAAGGGTCCGTCGGATAGTTGATTTAGGAGGAGCAGTGTGGTTTTCGTCCTAGACGTGGAACTGTGGACCAGCTCTATACCCTCAGCAGGGTCCTTGAGGGTGCGTGGGAGTTTGCCCAACCAGTCCACATGTGTTTTGTGGATATGGAGAAGGCAGTCCTGTGGGGGGTTCTCCAGGAGTATGGGGTGTCGGGCCCCCTGATACGGGCCGTCCGCTCCCTGTATGACCGGTGTCAGAGCTTGGTCCGCATTGCTGGTAGTAAGTCGAACTCGTTTCCGGTGAAGGATGGACTTCGCCAGGGCTGCCCTTTGTCACCGATTCTGTTCATAACTTTTATGGACAGAATTTCTAGGCGCAGCCGTGGTGTTGAGGGGCTCTGGTTTGGTGGCCTCAGGATCGGGTCTCTGCTCTTTGCAGATGATGTGGTCTTGTTGGTTTCATCAGTCCGTGTCCTCCAGCTCTCGCTGGACCGGTTCGCAACCGAGTGTGAAGCGGCCGGGATGAGAATCAGCGCCTCAATTTACCGGTCGGTCTTCGTTCCTACCCTCACCTATGGTCATGAGCTTTGGGTAATGATCGAAAGAACGAGATCGCGGGCACAAGCGGCCGAAATGAGTTTCCTTCGCAGGGTGGCTGGGCTCTCCCTTAGAGATAGGGTGAGAAGCTCTGCCATCCAGGAGGGGCTCGGAGTAGAGCCGCTGCTCCTCCGCATTGAGAAGAGCCCGATGAGGTGGCTCGGGCACCTAGTAAGGATGCCTCCCGGATGCTGCTTGCCTTGGCCTCGGCTTAGCGCATCAGTGACATTCATGCAGTGTGGGTGCATCTGTCGTGTGCGCAGTTCTTGTTGGACGATGTGAGGATGATCTTGAAGCCAAATCTGGCTTTTGCCGAAGGTGCTGGGGTCATGTTCCCCCATCAACCTGGCAGCATTCATCGCCCCACCTGACGAGCAACACGCTCGCGTGTTGTGCTCAGTTTGCACAGTGCGCGCTTACGTGGCCAGGACCAGGGGTTTCAGGAGGAGCAATCAACTCTTGGGCTCCTGGGCTGGTCTCCACAAGGGCAGACCTGTTACAAATCAGCGCCTTTCCCACTGGGTGGTGGAGGCGATTGCTTTGGCTTATTTGAATCAGGGTTTGCAGTCCCCTGGGGGCATGCACACTCGACCCAGAGATTGGCAATTTTGTGGGTTTTTTCAGATTGGTGGACCTGCAGGAAATTTATGCTGCAGCGACCTGCTCTTCGCCGCTCACTTTCGTCCGGTTTTACATGCTGGACCGTTCCGCACCGTGTGTGATGTTGTCCTTTTGCCCTGATGTGGTCAGGTCCTGCCAGTTGGTTGGTGGACGTGAGATAAGCTTGTATGGCAATATGGGATCTGCGAAATCCCATAGTGATACATCAAGCAATGTATTATGAAAGAGAATTCAATTCAATTTTCAATTCAATTTTATTTATATAGCACCTTTTACAATAAAATTGTCTCTAAGTGCTTTACAGAGGTAGAAACCCAGAGCCTGAACCCCCAGGTAAGCACAGTGGCAGGGAAAAACTCCCTTTTAACAGGAAGAAACCTTGAGCAGGACCAGGCTTACAAGGGGGAACCATCCTGCTGAAAGTTGGCCGGGTAAAGGAGGAATAAAAGAGGGAGACAGGACAGAGAGAATAAAGAGAGAGACAGAGAGAACAGATACAATCATAAAACCAAAGAAATACAGACAAAATACAATCATAGAAATACAAACATATCAGACATATATACACATAATACAGCATAGCAGGTTGTTATAAAGAGATGAACAGTATAGGCAGGTGCCGACAGCGGACCCTGAGTTTGCCATAGGCCAAAGTCCGTACAGCACGAAGGCCTGGAGACGGAAAACCTGCAAAGAGAGAGAGAAAGAGAGAGAGAGAGAGAGAAGGGGGGGAGACACACAGAACGACAAGGAAGACTGGACCCAGATAATCCCGGTGAAAATAAAAGGAGGAGAAAGAAGAAGAAAAGGAGGAGAGGACGTGAGGGAGTGGTTGGTGTTGAGGAAGTGGGGAACTGCTCAGTGGATCATGTGTTTGTCCCCAGCAGCGTAGGCCTATAGCAGCATAGCTGTGCTAAAAATTGAAGAATAAGAGTCTGATGAGCCTATTCTAGCTATAACTGTGAAAACTGACTAAACTAGATCTGTCAGCCCTACACACTTGGTTTGAGGCTAGCTATATGCTTTAGAAAACAGAAAGGTTTTAAGTTTGATCTTAAAGGCAGACGTGGTGTCTGCCTCTTGGACCCAGGTTGGTAACTGGTTCCACAGTAAAGCTGCCCGATAGCTAAAAGCTCGTCCTCCCAGTCTGCTTTGATGAATTCTAGGAACTACAAGTAAACCTGCACTCTGTGATCTGAGTGTTCTTTTAGGTATATACGGAACTATGAGATCCTGCAGGTATGATGGAGATAGTCCATTTAGAGCTTTATATGTTAGAAGGAGAATCTTAAAGTCTATTCTAAATTTCACTGGAAGCCAGTGAAGAGAAGCTAAAACTGGAGAGATATGCTCCCTGGTGCTGATTCCTGTCAGGACTCTGGCTGCAGCGTTCTGTATCAGCTGCAGGTTTTTAATGGAATAATTTGGACATCCTGACAGTAATGAGTTGCAGTAGTCCAGTCTAGAGGTAACAAAAGCATGGACCAGTTTTTCAGCATCACTTTGTGACAGGATGCTCCTGATCTTGGCAATATTACGGAGGTGAAAGAAGACGGTCCTAGAAACCTGTTTAATATGAGGGAGAAATGACATGTCCTGGTCAAAGATAACTCCCAGGTTCCTTGCAGCCGTACTGGAGGACAAAGTAATGCCATCCAAGGAGAGAATGCTATCTGATAATCTAGTCCTCAGATGTTTAGCTCCAAGAACAATGACTTCAGTTTTGTCTGAGTTTAAAAGAAGGAAATTGGAGGTCATCCAGTCTTTTATGTCTTTGAGACATGCCTGGAGTCTGGCTAATGGCTCTGTTTCATCAGATTTCATGGATAGATACAACTGCGTATCGTCGGCATAGCAATGAAAATTTATGCCGTGTTTCTGAATTATATTCCCTAGAGGGAGCATGTAAAGAGTGAACAGGATTGGCCCAAGCACTGAACCCTGTGGAACACCATGATGAACCTTTGTACACTCAGAGGAAACATCATTAACATGAACAAAATGAAATCGATCTGATAGATAAGATTTAAACCAGTCTAGAGCTGTCCCTGTGATCCTAATCTCATGTTGTAGCCTTTGTAATAAAATGCTGTGATCTACAGTGTCAAAGGCAGCACTGAGATCCAGTAAAACCAGTACGGAAATAAGTCCACGGTCTGATGCCATGAGGAGGTCATTAGTGACTTTAACCAGTGCTGTTTCTGTGCTGTGATGAGCTCTGAAACCAGACTGAAACACTTCAAATAGACTATTCCTGTTTAGGTGATCGGTTAGCTGACTGACAACCAGCCTCTCAAGTATCTTAGAGATGAATGGGAGGTTGGATATCGGTCTATAATTTGCTAAGACGCCTGGGTCAAGTGAAGGTTTTTTAAGTAAAGGTCTGATAACAGCAGTTTTAAATGCCTGAGGTACATAACCTGTTGTCAAAGATAAGTTGATCTGATCTAATACTGACGCCCCAATTAGAGGAAAGACATCCTTGAAAAGCTTAGTTGGGATGGGGTCCAGGAGACGTGGTTGGTTTAGATCCATTAATGCTGGAGGTCAGCTCAGGGAGATCTATGGGCAGGAAGCTGTCCAGAGGTGGATCAGGACTAGATGGGGTTGCTAACAAGGGCAGCTCATCAGTTTTCATGGAGCGACCTTGATCGATCTTTTCTCTAATGTTAGTGGTTTTATTGGTGAAGAAACTCATAAAGTCTTCACTGCTAAGAGCTGCAGGAATAGAAGGCTCAACCGAGCTGTGACTCTTTGTCAACCTGGCTATGGTGTTAAACAGAAAACGCGGGTTGTTCTTATTTGCATCTATTAATGAAGTGTAGTAAGCTGTTCTGGCTTTACGGAGGGCCTTCTTATATGTTAATAAGCTGTCTTTCCAGGCGCTTTGGGAATCAGCTGATCTGGCTGAATACCACTTCCTCTCCATCCGTCTTGATGCCTGCTTAAGAGTTCGGATATGTGTGTTATACCACGGAGCCAGTCTTCTATGGTGTGTGAACCTTCTCTTCAGTGGGGCAACCGAATCTAAAACTATACGCAGTGTGGCTGCAGTGACATTGACAAAGCAGTCAATATCTGCAGGAGTAACATTTAGATCAGAATGATCTGTTGCACCAGTAGGAGGCGCTAGAGGGGGCACCGCTGCAATTTCAGCTACAAATCTGTCTCTAGTATCTTCAGAGAGACACCTGCTGTAGTAAACCTTCCTGTCATGTGCTGCTCGGGCTGCTAGAGTGAAGTCAAAGGTTATAAGTGAGTGGTCTGAGAGGAGGGGGTTTTGGGGAACAACTACCAGGTTCTCAGTTTCTAGACCATAGGTGAGAACCAGATCCAGAGTGTGATTATGACAGTGCGTCGGTTCATTTACTAACTGAGAGAAACCTACTGCATCTATCAGTGAGTTAAACGCCGTCTTAAGACTGTCAGTATCATCATCCATATGGATGTTAAAATCACCCACTATAATGACTTTATCTGTACTGACCACTAAACTAGACAGGAAATCTGAAAACTCCGCCAGGAACTGTGTGTAAGCAGCTGCAGGTGGCCGATACACCACAACTAATAAAACTGGCTTTTCTGACTTCCAATTGTGGTGAGAGAGGCTGAGAGTGAGACTTTCAAAAGAGCTACAGGTAGCTTTAGCTTTGGGATTGACTTGAAGGCTGGAGCGGTAGATTGCTGCCACTCCACCTCCTCTGCCTGCACTTCGAGGAACATGATAATTAATATGACTTGATGGAGTTGCTTCATTTAAACTAACATATTCTTCATCCTGCAACCAAGTCTCCGTGAGAAAGAAAATATCAGACAGATGATCTGTTACTAAATCATTAACTAGAAGAGATTTAGACCGTAGAGATCGTATGTTCAACAGACCACATCTAACTGTTCTATTTGTTTCTGAGTGTTTACTGCTGTGTATTTTTATAAGGTTATTATTATTAACACCTCTAGACTTATTTACTAGATGAACTATGGGAGGACGAGGTACTGACACTACTTCTATTGTATTATTAAACTTAGTGTTACTGTGAGCGTTTTTAGTTTTATTGTTATTTTTATTTTTATTGGATGGCGGCAGTTTTACAGACGCAGCAGAGAAGCGTGTAAGACAGCGACTCTGCCTCCTGGCCTCCACCCTGGGTTGTCAGAAGGTTGGTTGTCCAATCAACTTTGCTATATTGCTAGAAATAAGAGCTGCACCACCCCGGGTGGGATGAATGTGGTCTCTGCTAATGAGGCCAGGTTTTCCCCAAAAAGTCTCCCAATTATCNTGAACGAGTAGGACGGAGCAGAAACAGGAAATGACGCGATACGTTACCGATGACGCCAATTCTGGACAATTCTGTCCAAACTGATCAGAGCATCAGATGGCAAGAAGAAAATCAGCACAGTGGTCACCACCAAAGAAGTAATCAAGTTTCAGATGGCGTACTCCAACCTCAGAGAACCTGAGGTTATTTGCATAACCCCAGGTCTCTGAGTAATATGAGTGAGATGTCTCACCGGACAACCCAACTTGCCTGGGCGAGTGAGAAGAGGTGCTTATCCTGAATGAGGAAGTGATGTCCGCGTGTGACATATTTGGCAGCAGCAGGCAGTTCCACTTACCGCGGACGGACAGATTCACCAGCCAATCAGAATTGGCGTAATGAGATTAGTGCTTTTATGAGGGCTGACGAGCGTGTGCATCGTTATGTAACTACTGCCTGTGCTATTTTAGAATCAGCACCTACAAACTGAGCCCAAGTGTTTGACGAAAGAGAACAGCCTGTTAGTCCAGGCTTCTTAAACAAGATGCTTAGACTGAATTATCTTTAAAGAAATATTAGTATGTCTAGTCAACAATACAGAAGATTGCATAACACAAGTTAGATTTTGGGATTTTTTTCATGTAAAATTATATGAGCTTTACATTTTTGGTTAATTTTGCTGACTATTTAACTTTTTTATTGTTTAAAAAAAATGTAATTCTTGTACATGCACTGGTGTTCAAAAATACAGCTCTCATATTGTTAGGAAGAAATTTGGCACCTCTTTTCCATGCTTTTTTGGTGCTTTGTCTTTTGGTTCCTTGTGTGTTTGTTTTTTCCAGGCTAGGTGGAGCTGCTCCACTGTCTACTCCACTGTCTGTCTCACCTGCAACCTGATTGCCACCCTCCGCCTGGGGTTGCAATGCCGGTCTCCTCTCCACGTTCTCTGCCAGTTCGTTGCAATCCTATAGCCATTCATCTGATCACAACCATTTCCCCTTCAAAATATCCACCTTAATGTCACATTAAAGAACAGTAATGGGTGCACAAATGCAAAATCAAAGACATTTCCACTACAGACAACCACAGCCCATGAAATTCAACATGACAGAAGATGCTGCATTAATGTCCTGTAAGCGATGAAGAATTGAAGGCATCAAGTATGCAAAAAGTACCTTTTGTGATTTTACACTTGTTCTCACTGGAAGATTTTTACAAGAGGTTTTTATAGAAGATTTTTATAAGAAGTTTTTTTATTTTATAAGAAGTTTTTTATTTTCTTAAGAACAATATCAACCTTTCTGTCAACAGAGACCATGGTATCGAAAAAAAAAGGTTCACTTTGGCTCAACAAGACAAAAAGGTTCACTTTGGCTCAAGAGTGAACATTATTTGCAGGCTGAGTACACTTGGATCGAAGTCTTCTCAACAGGAACAGTCAATAGCATGCTTTCAGTGTATGATTGGATGCCGTGCATTTCTCCTTTATGTATAATGTCAGTCTTTCCAGCTTTTTTGTTCAACTAGCTATAGCCAGCAAGTAAAATGTTGGCCGACCAGTGAAAAGTGCGAGCCAACTCCTGCTTCGCAGCGTCCCTGGCTTGCCCTCGTAGCTAGACCTGGGGGCCTCCGCTATGGCAACAGGCCAAGGGACATCCAGCCAGGCAGCTGTGCGTTTGCACGCTTCTAGCATCACTGAACTGGGGGGCGGAGTGGCTGGTGTGCCGCTTCCCTCGTTGGCCAGCGAAGCAGCGGGGACCAAGGGCTGCACAGCCCCGGCCATGGAGATGAAGACATCGTCCCTCCTTATCTTCAGAGATGAGGAGGTTAAAGATGACGTAGTCCTCCTCCCCGTAGTCAAGGCCCAGGATATCCTCCTGGGACCCCGTGAGCAGGTCTCGCTGGGAGCCCCAGCTGGCGGATGCCAAGGGAGCTGCAGGAGAGGCATCTCCCCACCCCTTCTCCTCCTAGACGCCTGGCGTGGCGGAGGGGAAACGGGGTCCTTGCCAGACAGGCTGACTTGGCATGCCAGACGACTGCGCAAGCTCTTGGTCGTGAAGACTGAGCAGTGCTGGAATGAGCCCGGATTGTCGGCGTGTTCCAGCCCAAGGAAGATTGAGCAGGTCTGGTGCGGTCTGGTTGGGGTCTCTGCCCCAAATAAAATTGCCACAGCGACAGATTCGGGGCTTGATATCAGCTTGTCTTCTGGCGTGGGGAACCTTTACGGCCATTTCTCTGAGCTGGAATGCGACAGACAAAATGGAACGAGTTAGCACCTGAACAAGTGACGAAGGCCAACCTGCAATGCTTGTCATGTGCTCAAGCCGTGGTGGGGTCTCGAGCGCTCCGTCTGCCAGGAATGGACTGGCGAGGAAACGAAGCCGACACCAAAATCTGCAAAGCAACGGCATAAGCTAGCATCGAGAGCAAAATAGTGCCCAGCGACTGAGTCGAAAAGCTCAGTCTGCGGACCGTTAAGCCACTTACCCTCAGACACCAGAGATGCTTCAGAGTGAGAAGAGGTGTCTGAATGAGGTGTGGACGCCCGCGTGTGAGACATATAGCAGGGCGTTCCACCTGCCGCAGACAGGTTCACCAGCCAATTAGAATTGGCGTAATGAGATTGGTGCTTCTATGAGGCTGACAAGGGCATGCATCCCATAGTGAGACATCAAGTGATGTTTTATGAAAGAGAACTCATTTTAGGTTTTCTGCATCTGAATGCACAGGAGTGAGCAGGCTGGCCGAGACGATTACAGGTGGCTGCCTGGAAAAATTGCAGATAAATAGTCAATTACACTGAGTGGTCTGAATATGGAACGAATAACACCCCTCTGAGTAAATCATCATATTTACTTGATCTGTGCAGGTTCTTCTGTCATTAAGCTTTGTGAGTCAATTAAGCTATGTTGTTGTGTTTGGTGCTCTACGGACACAATAACCATTATGATAGATAAAATAAAGTTGAACTGATGTAAATTATATAGGCTCTGAATCACTGTGGCCCCAAGACAACTATGCTTCCCGAATTTGCATGTCATCCTCCACATACAATTGATTTCGAACCTGCAGCTGCCAATGTCCAGAGACATACAGGAGGTAAAAATCAAGCATCTCAAGTACAGTCAGAGATCAAGAGAAAATAAAAGATAAAAGGCAAAATAAATAATATTTCCTATCTGTTAGGTGATTCAGAATGTTAAAATCCAGGTATCAGGTAGCAAAGTACACACATACCAGGCATACAGCATACAGTTGTACTGGACAGGAGAGGTGGGCGTATCGATCTGTAAGCGCCAGGAAACCCTTTTCTCTCATTTCCGTTGTAATGAAACTTAATTGTTTTCAAAGTGACGAGTTTGCCTCACAGAAAATCAAATGATCTGGAACTTTTTCCAGTTGTCCAGTGAGTCAGACTCCCCCTGTTTGAGAGAGAAAGAGAGAGAGAGAGAGAGAGAGAGAGATTGAATAAAAAATAGAAATGAACAAGATTATATGTGAAGATTTCGCAGAAGGCTGTGTTGCATCTGCTACTACAACCTGCAAACAATACTTTTTAGCATATTTGCACATTTGGAAATTGCCTTCCAGGTCAGAATCTGTCTGTGTAGGAAACAGGAAACAGAAATGAAGACAATATAGCCATGCACTATGGGAATAAGAAGCAGAGCACTCACCAGACTGCACTGTACACACACTCTTCTGCTGCTGTAGCCTTTTTTTCCACAGAGTATATAGAGTTTGTTATCTGCTAATGAAAGGCAAGGTATTACAGGTGATTCTACGACAGCCCTACAACATACAGAGAAGATCTCATATCCAGAGATACGAGAGCCCGTCCCCAAGTTCCTTCCTCACCGGAAGGCGCGTTGGTGGGATTGAGGAGGTCTTTGAAGTATTACTTCCACCGATACACAACGTCCTGAGTCAAGGATAGCGGCACACCATGAACTTCAAAACACTCTATACACCCCTTGCTCCCATACTCCCGTCCTTGATTAACACGTTAATCAAGGAACCTCCATTCGTGCCCCCTTGATCCTGAGGTCTATGCCCAAATGGCAGTTTGGTGACGTAACCCGGATGGCAAGAGACTTTTGCGGAGACTCCTTTTTCTAGACCAAGGACGCACCAGTAACCTGAGAATCCAAATTTCACCAAATAGGTAAGATTTTTTGAAAACCCAATTTCTTGCTGAGTGTTATCAGAGGTCTGAGAAATTGGAGTCCCAAAGAAATTGATGCCATCCTATTTTTGACGTAAGTTTGCTGTGTGGGTGTTACGAAAAGAGGTTGGAAACATATTTTTAAGGATTTGAAAATTGTTTGGGGAAATGTCTAGGTAAATGCTGCATTTTGTAACTTTACAATTTAAATTATTTTGTGAGAGATATTTTATTTTCATAAGTTGGGAACTGTATGATTTCCTAATCTTGGAATCTGACTCGCTCTTCTAAATGATCAAGCATTACCTCAGACGAGGACAAGGATAAATGGCCATAATAGAGACCTTGAGATGGTCTGAAGGGCTTAAGGGTAGCCCCTAGTGTTCGGTAAAACAGTAGTATAGGCATATGCAGGACCTGTTGGATAGTCCATAGTGTTCGGTAAAACACTAGCATGGAATAGGCCTATGCAGGACCAGTGGGACGAAGTAGGGATCTGATTCACTCTCCCAGGGATGACTCACTCTCCCAATACTTAGAGATATTAGTCATTTTTGTAAGAATCTGACTCGCTCTTCTTACGCAAAAGGGAATGATTTCTATCTGCTCAGTAGAATGTTGACTGATATAAGTAAGTAATTCAGGAAGGGTGAGGATGTAAAAGTGAAGGAATGCTGAAAGGAAATAAAAGGAAAATGGGAAGTTGTATTATTATTAATTGTCAGAGACAGAGTTTACTTGTCCTGTTAAGTACCCATCCATCCATCCATCCATCATCCATCTTCTACCACTTATCCGGGGTCAGGTCGCGGGGGCAGCAGCTTAAGCAGGGAAGCTCAGACTTCCCTCTCCCCAGCCACTTTATCCAGCTCCTCTGGGGGGATCCTGAGGCATTCCCAGGCCAGCTGAGAGACATAGTCCCTCCAGCGTGTCCTGGGTTTTCCCGGGGGCCTCCTACCGGAGGGACGTGCCCTAAACACCTCACCAGGGAGGCATCCGGGAGGCATCCTGACTAGGTGCCCGAGCCACCTCATCTGGCTCTTCTCAACGCGGAGGAGCAGTCTACTCCAACCTCCTCCCGGATGGCAGAGCTTCTCACCCTATCTCTAAGGTATAGCCCAGCCACCTATGAAGGAAACTCATTTTGGTCACTTGTACCCGCAATCTTGTTCTTTCGGTCACTACCAAAGCTCATGACTATAGGTGAGGGTAGGAACAAATAGAGAGAGCTTCGCTTTTCTGCTCAGCTCTCTTTTCACCACATCGGACCGGTGCAGAGTCCGCATTACTGCAGATGCTGCACAGATCCATCGGTCGATCTCCTATTCCATTCTTCCCCCACTCGTGAACAAGACCCCGAGGTACTTGAACTCCTCCACTTAGGGCAGGATCCCCTCCCCAACCCGGAGAAGGTACTCCACCTTTTTCCGGCTGAGAACCATGGCCTCATATTTGGAGGTGCTGATTCTCATGCCGGCCACTTCACATTCGGCTGTGAACCGATCCAGTGAGAGCTGGAGGTCACGGACTGATGAAGCCAACAGGACCACATCATCTGCAAAGAGCAGAGACCCGATCCTGAGGCCACCAAACCGGACCCCCTCAACACCACGGCTGCGCCTAGAAATTCTGTCCATAAAGGTTATGAACAGAATTGGTGACAAAGGGCAGCCCTGGCGGAGTCCAACCCTCACCGGAAACGAGATCAACTTACTACCAGCAATGCGGACCAAGCTCTGACACCGGTCATACAGGGAGCCCGTATCAGGGGGCCCGACACCCCATACTCCCGGAGCACACCCCACAGGACTCCCCGAATGCCTTCTCCAAATCCACAAAGCACATGTGGACTGGTTGGGAAAACTCCCATGCACCCTCAAGGACTCTGTTGAGGGTATAGAGGTGATCCACAGTTCCACGTCCAAGACGAAAACCGCACTGCTCCTCCTGAATCCGAGATTTGACTATCCGGCAGACCCTCCTCTTTAGTACCCCTGAATAGACCTTACCAGGGAGGCTGAGGAGTGTGATCTTCCTGTAGTTGGAACACACCCTCTGGTCCCCCTTCTTAAAAAGAGAGACCACCACCTTGGTCTGCCAATCCAGTGGTACCGCCCCCGATGTCCACACGATGTTGCAGAGTCGTGGACATTTCCATCACCATCTCCACTGTACACAGTGTTGACAGTGCACTGCTTCCCCCTCCTCAGGCGCCGGATGGTGGTCCAGAACCTTTTCGAAGCCATCCGGAAGTGGTTCTCCATGGCTTCCCCGAACTCTTCCCATGCCCAGGTCTTTGCCTCAGCGACCACCACAGCCGCACTCCGCCTGGCCCGCCGGTAGTGTCCACCAGCAGGTTTTCACTTTGAGGGCTTTTGGGTTTGGGGATGTGTTTTTTTTTTTTTTTTGTCACTGTTAGGATTGTTGTACAGAGATGCTTGTGTGGCGAAGGTGGCTGGTGGGCTGAGCTGCCCGGTCGAGGTTCAACGAGGAATCATGCAGGGGTGTCCTATTTCTGGACAGTTATATTCTTTGGCCAGTGAGCCTCTTCTGGCTGTATTGAGAGTAAAACTGTCAGGTCTTATACTACCAGGTCTATCTCATTGTCCCCAGCTGGTAGTGTCTGCTTATGCTGTTGACATTAGTGTATTTGTTAGGGACCAGAGGAATGTTGTCAACCTGAGCCTTAGTTTAGAGCTATATCAGAAAGCATCCTCTGTGAAGGTCAACTGAGGAAAGTGTGAAACCCTACAGGTAGGACACTGGATGGACAGGGACAGACCGAGGCTACCAGGAGATCTCAGATGTTGAACACAGGGACTAAAGGTGTTAGGTGTGTTATTTGGGACAAAGGAGTTTGAGAGGAAGAACTGGGAGGGTGCTGTGGAGAAAGTGTGTACCAGACTGTATAAATGGAAATGGCTGCTACCTCAGCTTTCCTACAGGGGCAGGGTCCTGATCATGAATAACTTGATTGCCTCGGCCCTTTGGCACAGACTGACAGTCTTACTGCCACCAGGGGGTCTGATCCAGGAGATACAGAAGGACAATTGTGGACTTTTTTTTTTGGTCAGGGCAACACTGGCTAAGGTCAGCGGTACTCTACTTGCCATTACAGGAGGGAGGACAGGGACTGGTGGACATTGCCTCTCGGATCACAGCCTTTAGACTGAAGACAGCTCAGAGACTGCTGTATAGCTTCGGCCTGCCATGGACTGTGAGGAAGAAAACAAAAAAAAATGTATTGTATTTGAAATACCTATACCTCTGTATATGAGAATGTTTGTTCTTGTATTTAGAATGTCTCTGTATATTGGAATGCCTTATTGGGGTCGTTGTCCAAATGGCACTGACCCCCTCCTTAGCACCCATTGTCTCCCCTATCCTCCTGGTTCCTGTGTATTATAATACTGTATTTACATATGTGATCACTGCCTTTTGTTTCCCTTGTATAAATGTACCCTGATTCAACTGTTCTGGGTCACCTCACCGACTCAGACCAGCTCTGTGTCTGTCAGTTCACCAGTGTGCCGGCATACTTTAAAATTAAACTCACACCACCACAGCAAACCTCAAACTTGGACTGAGTGATTTCTTCGACAACTGACATGGCTTGCCTGCTGAGGAGGGCCAGACGACTGGGCTACAACAAACACCTCTTCCTGCTTCAGCCTCAGTGCATCGATCTGACTGGTCTTACACCCTTCTACCAGTCGATGCTGCAGCCATGGCAAACCCTAACAATCAAATGCAAAGCTGTGTCGACGGCAGGGATGTGGATCTTCGAAGAACCACTGCTGGGGAACAGCTTCATCACCTCCCAGGTCCTGTCTTCTGCTAACCTGAGGTCCAGACTGCAGGAGGCTGGAATTGTTAAGCTGGGCCATCTGCTGAAGACCTCCATCCCTCACCTTGCCGACCTGCTCAGCATCAGGTCCCGCTGGCTGCTGCTCCGGTTGGTGGAAGAGGTGTATGCTTCCCTGCCGGAGGCCCTCAGGGCATTCTCTGTGGACTCTTCTGACCTTTGAAAAAACAACTCTGAATACATCTTTCCCTCCTTGACTCTGTCCGGCTATGGGACAGTGGCAGCCTGAGGAGGATGGCCTGCTGTCTCTGAGGACCTCTGTATGGACAGACTTTGAGACTGTTGGGAAGAAGAATCTGTATCTCCTCAAGGTTGCAAACCTGCACTTCTTGGCTGAGGTAAAGGCGTTAAGGTGGACTGAGTTTTTTGGCGGGGGATCTTCCCCGGGGGGCTGTTAGCGATCCCTGTACAAGCCTCCTGTTGACAAACGGACAGGAAACCTCCAGTGGAGGATTGTGCATGGTGCCATAGATACAAACAAGTATCTGGCACACCTTGATCCTAGCCCAGGGAAGGCTGCCCTTCCTGTTTAGAGTCAGAGACAGTTTACCACCTATTTTTCCAGTGTTCCAGACTGGAGAAGCTGTTCAGACAGCTGCAGAGGTGGTTCAATGACCTAGGTGAGAGGTTCTCCTACAACTCCTGGAGAGTGAAAAATGTTTTGTGTTTAGTCAGAGACAACTCTCTGATCCTGAATCTTTAATTTGCTTGTCAGTGTTGTTGGTGTTGGTTTTTGTTTTTTGTTATTTGGGAGAGACAATATTTCGAAGGTAAAGGTAAAATAAAGATTATTTTTAAAACTCCACTCTCTCTTTCATTCTCTTTTGTCCTGTCTCCCTCTTCTTCTTCTCCTCCTTTACCCAGCTGGCTTTCAGCATGATAGTTCCTTCTTGTAAGCCTAGTCCTTCTCAAGGTTTCTTCCTGTTAAAAGAGAGTTTTTCCTTGCACAGTGCTTACCTGGGGATTCAGGCCCTGGTTTCTGCTTCTGTAAAGCACCTAGAGACAGTTCTGATCATTAAAGGCACTATATTAATAAATAAAATTGAAAATTGAATTGAATTGAAATATTTCTTTAAAAAGCTTCTCATGTTGGGGGAATATGAACCAGTTTTGTTAGATAGGTAATGCACCATGCCACATATTTATACAATATTTTTTCAGTAAAACCCATGTGTATATGTACTTGAATTCATATTTTGACTGTAAGGCACCATGTTTATTTATTATAACTCAAAAAGTCATCAGGAAAAAAAGAAAAAATAAAGGAAAGAAAGAGTCAATTTAACGATAAATAGTTTATGTGAATTTCACATTGTATTTACCTTTACTCTATACACATAGTTTTAAACATGAGGGTTTTTGTTTTGTTTTGTTTTGTTTTTTTTTTTTTAATTTGACATAATGTTCGGGGTTTTGTTTTCAGCATGCACATTAGAATGTTAACATAAGGCTTCACAAATACAGACTTTAAACCAGAGTTTTCTTCACAGTTAGAACATACAAAACATGGCCTCGGTTCAAAAGCCAGACAGTTACAAGACACTGTGGGGAAGCACATCAGACTACCATTAATTTTACAGTAAAGAGCAATGCACTCATTAGTAGACACAAAAATACATTCTGGATTAAAAAAAATAAATAATTATTTTTTGCTATAACATTGTCCTAGAGATACACATATAGTGGTACCCTTTTGTATCTTCAAAAAGTAAAGCAGTGTCAGAACTACAGAGAAGGATAGTGGGAGGATAGGATTTGGTTTCACAGTTTGCTAATATACTGCAGATCACGACCAGAAACAACACAAGTAACGCCACCTGCTGGTATTCATTGTTCCAGTCCCTCCAGGATTTCACAAACTATGACTGTATTTTGAAATTATTTATTTTTTTGTTAATTTTTTTTGTTTGTTTTTTTTTTGTTGGGGTGGGGGGGGCAGAGGGGCTGCTTTTTTTAAGGTTTTGGGTTTTTTTTGTTACAATTAATAATAGACAAGAAAACTTAAAATTGAAAATGAGTCAGAAATTGGCTCTAAAAAATAAGAGATTCAAAGACTCTAAAATAAGTCTCTCTCTCTCTCTCTCTCTCTCTTTTCTCTGTCCTGTCTCCCTCTTCTTCCCCTCCTTTACCCAGCTGGATTTCAGCAGGATGGTTCCTCCTTGTAAGCGTGGTCCTGCTCAAGGTTTTTTCCTGTTAAAAGGGAGTTTTTCCTTGCCACTGCGCTTACCTGGGGGTTCTGGCTCTAGGTTTCTGCCTCTGTAGAGCATCTAGAGACAATTTTTATTGTAAAAGGCGCTATATAAATAAAACTAAATTGAATTGAATAACTTTTATTTTGCATTTAAACAAATGTATGCACAAAAATATGGATACACATTAACAAATTTTCAAATAACTGTTTTAATAGCAAAATTATAACATGCTAAAGTACACTAAACATTAACATTGTAGATGTGCACTGGTTGTGCAATAGGTCCAGGCACAGTGATCAGTCTGTACAGTCTTTGTATTACATTTGTTGTCCAGGTAACTTTTGGTTGAAAAGTGTGTGGCGACCATATGTGTGTTACGTCGTGATGTTGCAAATCGGGCGTTTGTTTCAATTGAAACATTATTGCAAATAATTGTTGGTAATTGTTGCGCTGCTTTCAAGGAAGGGATTGGTTAGAGCCGAAATAGGGAACGGTAATGGGAAGGATGGTTAAATGTGCAGAAGTCATGAATGGTTACAGTTCAAGCTATTTCTGTGGCTTTTGTTAACATTTCATTGAGTACGATAATTGCAACACTGCAAATTCCTGTAGGGACCGTCTTTTGCCATCATGTTCTAACCGGCTGCTGAAATCACAGTGTGGGTCCTTGCTTTCTGGTTTTGAGTGATTATTGTGAGTCTGATCAAATTGGTTTGACTTAAGCGAGAATGCTACCGTGAGATGCAGCCCATGTAGAAGCTCCTATCTGGAGCTTCTGCTACACTTTTGCTCTAACCGACCAGGTCAGAAAAAAAAATAAACATTTGGAAGAATCACATTTTCTATTTTCTTAGCAACCAGAAGTTGTGAGAGGAAAAAAAGATGTTATCCAATTTGTGAGAAGATCTGCAGCAGCATGTGCAGTGAAGTTGCATGGTTTTAATACTCGCCACCTTGGGTAGGGGTGAGGAGCTTCTACAAAGGTGACTGCATCAAAAGGAAGGTCTTTTTTTTTTTTTTTTTGCTTAAAGTTACTGAAAGAGTAAAAGTATCAGTTCCGCTCATTGGTATCTGCTGAAGGTGGCCTTTCAAAGTGCAGATCCTACCCTAAAGATTTATTTTACCCAAGCACACTGACACGCACAATAACACACTGAAGAGCAATTAACCTAAGGAAAATTACCAAGGGAAACAAACAGAGATGACCACAATGTCACATTTATTCAACAGAATTTTTTTCTCCCCCTACTGTATATAAAGTATGTAGAATTTCATATACATATACAGTTTCTTTTTAAAAACTAGGTACCTCAACTGATACATCTTAATACAGTTATTATGAAGGTGGGTTACCACAGCGAGGAAAGTGATGAAGCGTCACAGCACAACCAACCACTGCTTTACCTGACTTCTCATCAAAAAGACAGATGTGTGGACGGGGCTGCTCAGCCCAGATGCTTCCATGTCATTTCCTTATGTACAGAAGCGGTTGTGTACAGACAAAACAAACCAAGAACTAACCGGTTCTTAAAAGACTGTTTTTTTGTTTGTTTGTTTTTTGTTAACTCTGTAGTTCCAAAACAGTTTAACAAATCGGGTAAAAGCTCGACCTTGGTTATCGTAAACGTCCCACTCCAGCTGAGCCGTCCCTCCTTGACCATTTAGTCCTATAGGCGTGGCCTTATGGTTCCAAAAGGGGTCCTCCTACCACATCAGGCGCTCTGATTTCATCCCACCGTCACTCAAAAAGGAAATGATGGTCTGGATAAAATATAATATAAACAAATCTATAAACATCAAAAACGCATGATCTGTATTTGTTGATCAATGTTTCAGAAGCACTTGCTATGTACACGATGAATATTTTCTACATGTGCAGACAGGTAGGAACACAGTACAAACATGTTTCACTCCATACTGTACTAAAGTACACTGCAGAGGGGTAAGATCTAATAACTTTCTCCAGACAATGTTTATAGGAGCTCCTTTTAATTCTTTTTTTGTGTCAAGGATGCATCTAGCTGTGAGCCAGTTGCTTAGCAACTATTTGCTCCTAGGATGTGCATGAAGAAGAATACAGTAGTACATTATAAGACAGTACAGTGTAAGGTGAAGAACAGCTTTCTGTGTGAATCTCTGCCTTCCCCAAAGCTGTATAGCATCCAAAACTGATCTGTCAGTCATGAAGCCCAGGAATGAGCGACAATTTTTTTTTTTTCTATGACAGCTGACATGACCTCTTTCAATATAAGCTTTCAATACTCATATTTTTGGCAGAAATTGGGAGGGAATAAGTTGCACAAAATAAACAATGCAAATCAAAATTTTGATTTGACTTCCCTAATTATACTTAAATCCACTGTGCGAAACATCTGAATAACAATACATTAGTTATCAACTGTTTAAAGTAGAAGATTTTTCAAATGAGCTGCAACCCCACTTGCAAATTGTTACATGTCATATGCATACACACCCATTTCCTGCACTTAACTTTAACTACTGTTTTTTTATTTAATTTAATTTGTTTAATAAAGGGGGGGCGGGGGGGATCACTTTGAACTTTGATGAACTTTGATGTCTGGAAATTGTCACATGTCATATGCATACACACACATTTCCTGCACTTAACTTTGACTACTGGTTTTGTATTTAATTTAATTTGTTTAATAAAGGGGGGGGGATCGCTTTGAACTTTTATGGATTAGGACTTAGAGAACTTACAGTTCCCTGTTATGAATGCAAAACTCAAATTTTCACCATTTATTGGTATAAAGCACAGAAAAACGTGAACGTTTCAAATGATCAAAAGTGCAGGTGATCTCTGTTATTTGTCAGTTTGACCTTTGCTTTACCTGATCACAATGTCATTTTTCTTAAGTCAACCACTGTAATAAGACACTCTGAAGAGCTTCCAGAATTTGTCAGAAAAAAAAAAAAAAAAGCTAAATTGATGGTTTTATTACACAGTGTCTGACATGCATCATTAAAAAAACTGATCTGTGCCATTTCAGGGGTTAAAAAAAAAAAAAAAACATAAAACAGATTCAGGCCACTTGGACTGTGTGAACATAGCAGTTTCTTCTGTCCTAACTTGTATATACGTTTCACGCCACAAACAAACCAAATTATGATTGATACAGACCGACATCACCATTTAAATCAAACAAACCTTTCAAAAGGTCCATGCCAGGTGTGAAGGCATCCCTAAAATACATGCACATCTGTTCAATTGTTTCATGGTTTCCTTTCAGGATAAGCAACTGATTCCTAACTCAATCAAAACACACAAACACACACACACACACACACACACACGATCTAAAGCACTTGTCTTATTGCCCACAAAGTGGAGAGGGTTATGCATTATAATCTGACCCTCACTCATCCAAAAAGTTACCTTTCCAACACGGTAGAGCATTCTCCCAAAGCCTTTAGGATAGAATGCTTCTCTCTGCTTGTGTGAAACCAGTAAAGACAACCCCTCTGCAGATATCTGTGAGCAGACAACCAGAAACATGACAGCAGCTTTGTTGGCACTATATTTAAAAAAGGCAAAACAAATAAGTAAATATAAGGACCTCAGGTAAAAGCCATGCATGCAGAGGCACCCACTTGGCATACCATATTTTAAGTATATCGGGTTAAGCCGGTGGGAAGATGAGACCCGATGCAATCCTTTCAGTGATGATGTTAACAAAAAAAGTCCTTCAAATATACATTTGTCTCTGTCCAAAGGGAGGAAAAACTAGCAAGATTAAGAAAAAACAAAAACCTCATGAGGTTAAACTGAAAGTGACTCTGTCCTTTTATTGGAAGCACGCCTTTTTCAAAGTGTCTAAATATAGCAACATCCACCCTCCCTAATGTGTCCTTTTTTCAAATATTATGGCTGCTACCGCTAAAAGCAATTTTTTTTAATTTTATTTTTGTGTGCCTCTTAGGCCTAGACAGGTTACTATTCTACCAGCCCAGGCACAAAAAAAGGAATAAGTGTGCGCCCACAGGGCCCACACAAAAGATCTATACACCAAAACGTGCTTCCCGATGAGGCGGTCATGTGAATATTCTAGGCCTTTAGTCGAACGGGCCCCAAAAAATTGGCAAAAAAGTGAAAAAGCTACCAATCTCACACCCAGAGCCCCCAAAACACTAAAACCACTAAAACTCAGGCCCCGTAGGTCAACACTAATAAAACAAACACCGAAATGTGTGGCTCGGTCAGATGGACGTGGACATAAGCATTTAGCTTAATAGCTGTTATGGTCTCCGGAAAATCCCAGAAAAAGCCCCCAAAAAGAATGGAAAAAAGTATTATGTATGGTGGGTGGGCATGAGGGATGATGCAGGGACGGGCGAGAGCAGAAGGCACACAATCACAATTTCTGTGGAATTGTCTAGTTTATACTTTGTTATTGCAAGTCTTACAATGTCAAAATAATAATTAAAAAAAAGCTCCGAGTGACATGAGAGAACAGATATCTAAGCACTTATCCCTTTTTTTCAAATTTGGTCAATCTGCAAAAGCGACTGATCAGCGCATCACGATATCAAGAGTTCGCAATGATAATAATACAAAATGGAGGTGGTTTCTAAGGGCGTGGCTCAAAGCTGGACATCTCACAGGATGGAGGGGATGGGGGAGCGAGATCGCCGCAGCGGGCAAGGTGATCCGTAGGGTGTGGTCACAGGAGACACCCTCAGGGTGTTACCGGCTATGCCAGCTATGTTGTTTAAGCTCCGGGATTTCTCATAGCCTTCAGATGAGGGGAGCAACAAAGAGGTGGTGGTGGTGCAGGAACAGGACATGAACACACAGAGGCAGGCAGGCAAGCAGGCAGGCAGGAAGGCAGGCAGGCAACGATCCGAGTCCAAGCCAGCCCAGTCAACCGGGACAAGACAGGAGACAAGAGTGAGACAGAGCAACATACCGAGTGCATGCACACTGCTTTTCCTCACACACACTGAGGCCAATTGAAGTGTAGTTTGGACAGAAGAATAAGTGAGTAGAACAAATGAAGCAGAGGCTGTTTCTCTGCTGTAAATTCATATTTAAGATATTTAGCACAAGATACTTGTACGATAACATTCACAGCTAACTGGGTTAGGCAAACTTACTTATATAGCATAAATTTACTAATTAGCACAAGGAAAGAAGCCTAACTTCCTGATCTATGACTTTTACTGAAATATATTAATTTTATAACATGTAGAAATGCATATGCATGTAGAAATGCATATGCATGGACATTTATGAGTGATTAAATTGTAGTCAAAATGTCACCATACCATCATCATCATGAGTATTTATTCATCATGTCTTACTAATTTGTCTGACTGTTGACTCGTTTTACAAATTACAGCTATTCATTCACACTGAGGCACAATAGTAAAGACTAGTGAATTGTTCTGATTCTGCATTCTGGAGATGACGATCTAACTATTAATGTTCCTACCCGTTGTGCAATTTCACACTTTCCAACAGCTCTAAAAAATTGTAATAACAGATACCATATCATGTGCACCTGGCCACTTGGCATAAGATAAACAAGAAAGCAAAGCAGTCAGATAATCGGTGAAGCATAGTGCAAGTGAGGATCAGCTAATGGAAACTCATCTTCACTGTCGTCCTGCATTTGGTACCATTTATTCCACAAAGGACATAAAAGTGTGGGAATGAAATCCAGGCTACCTATTTAAGGGCCCAGACCTCAGGTTGCCATCCATCCATCCATCCATCCATCCATCCATCCATCTTCTGCCGCTTATCCAGGGTCGGGTCGCGGGGGCAGCAGCCTAAGCAGGGAAGCCCAGACTTCCCTCTCCCCAGCCACTTCGTCCAGCTCTTCCGGGGGGATCCCGAGGCGTTCCCAGGCCAGCCGAGAGACATAGTCCCTCCAGCGTGTCCTGGGTCTTCCCGGGGGCCTCCTACCGGAGGGACGTGCCCTGAACACCTCACCAGGGAGGCGTCCGGGAGGGATCCTTACTAGGTGCCCAAGCCACCTCATCTGGCTCTTCTAAATGCAGAAGAGTAGCGACTCTACTCCGAGCTCCTCCCGGATGGCAGAGCTTCTCACCCTATCTCTAAGGGAGAGCCCAGCCAACCTGCAAATTCATTTCGGTCGCTTGTACCTGCGATCTCATTCTTTTGGTCACTACCCAAAGCTCATGACCATAGGTGAGGGTAGGAGCGAAGACCGACCGGTAAATCGAGAACTTCGCCTTTTGGCTCAGCTCTCTTTTCACCACAACGAACCGGTGCAGAGTCCGCATTACTGCAGACACCACACCGATCCGTCTGTCGATCTCCCGCTCCATTCTTCCCTCACTCGTGAACAAGACCCCGAGGTACTTGAACTCCTTCACTTGGGGCAGGATCTCCTCCCCGACCCGGAGAAGGCACTCCACCTTTTTCCGGCTGAGAACCATGGCCTCAGATTTGGAGGCGCTGATTCTCATCCCGGCCGCGTCAAACTCGGTTGCAAACCGAGACCCGATCCTGAGGCCACCAAACCGGATTCCCTCAACACCACGGCTGCACCTAGAAATTCTGTTCATAACAGAATCGGTGACAAAGGGCAGCCCTGGCGGAGTCCAACCCTCACCGGAAATGAGTTCAACTTACTACCAGCAATGTGGACCAAGCTCTGACACCGGTCATACAGGGAGCGGACGGCCCGTGTCAGGGGGCCCGACACCCCATACTCCCGGAGAACACCCTACAGGACTCCCCAAGGTCGAATGCCTTCTCCAAATCCACAAAACGCATGTGGACTGGTTGGGCAAACTCCCAAGCACCCTCAAGGACCCTGCTGAGGGTATAGAGCTGGTCCACAGTTCCACGTCCAGGACGGAAACCGCACCTTGAATGCTCCACCTTGCTCCTCCTGAATCTGAGATTCAACTATCCGACGGACCCTCCTCTCCAGTACCCCCGAATAGACCTTGCCAGGGAGGCTGAGGAGTGTGATCCCCCTGTAGTTGGAACACACCCTTCAGTCCCCCTTCCTAAAAAGAGAGACCACCACCCCGGACTGCCAATCCAGCGGTACCGCCCCCGATGTCCACGCGACGTTGCAGAGTCGTGTCAACCACGACAGCCCTACAACATCCAGAGCCCTAAGGAACTCCAGGCGAATCTTATCCACCCCTGGTCCCCTGCCACCAAGGAGTTTCTTAACAACCTCGGCTACCTCAGCCCCAGAGATAAGAGAACCCGCCTCTGAGTCCCCAGGCCCTGCTTCCTCAGTAGAAGGCGTGTCGGTGGGATTGAAGAGGTCTTCGAAGTATTAATTCCACCGGTCCACAACGTCCCCAGTCGAGGTCAGCAGCACACCATCTCCACTGTACAGAGTGTTGACAATGCACTGCTTTCCCCTCCTCAGGCGCCGGATGGTGGTCCAGGACCTTTTCGAAGCCATCCAGAAGTCATCCAAAATAGATCTCTCTGTGTCAACTGGACTGAAAGGTTTCTTTGAAAACATTTCGCCCTCTCTCCAGAGAGCTTCTTCGGTTCTAAGTTTGCTGGGGCAGAGCTTGAAAATATAGCCCTGTGGACCATTGGCATGTTAATGGCCCGGGTGGTCACCTGAGAGTCTTTGGCAGCTGCACTCCACTTGGCCCGCTGGTACCTGTCTCTGCTGCCTCAGGAGTCCCACAGGCCAAAAAGGCCCGTTACGACTGCTTCTTCAGCTTGACGGCATCCCTCACCGCCGGTGTCCACCAGCGGGTTTGGGTGTTGCCGCCACGACAGTCACTGACCACCTTGCGGCCACAGCACCGGTCGGCCGCCTCAACAATGGACCTCCTCCGGGACATGGTTGAAGCTCCCCCAGAGGTGGGAGTTGTAGCTCCTTCTGACCGGAGACTCCGCCAGGCGTTCCCAGCAGACCCTCACAATACGTTTGGGCCTGTCAGGTCTGTCCGGCATCCTCCCCGACCATCAGAGCCAACTCACCACCAGGTGGTGATCCGTTGACAGCTTCGCCCCTCTCTTCGCTCGAGGGTCCAAGACATACGGTCGCAAATCCGAGGACATGACTACAAAGTTGATCATCGAACTGCGGCCTAAGGTGTCCTGGTGCCAAGTGCACATATGGACACCCTTATGCCTGAACATGGTGTTCATTATCGACAATCTGTGACGAGCACAGAAGTCCAACAACAGAGCCCCGCTCGGGTTCTGATCAGGGGGGACCACTCTTCCCGATCACGGCCCTCCAGGTCTCACTGTCACTGCCGACGTGAGCATTGAAGTCACCCAGGAGGACGAGGGAATCCCCAGAAGGAGCACTCTCTAGTACTTCCTTTAGGGACTCCAAAAAGGGTGGTTACGCTGAACTGCTGTTGGGGCCATAAGCACAAACAACAGTCAGGATCCATTTCCCCACCAGAAGGCAGAGGGAGGCTACCCTCTCGCTCAATGGGGTAAACTCCAAAATACAGGCACCAAGCCGGGGGGCGACAAGAATCGCCGCCTCTCCCCATCGGCAACTCCAGAGTGGAAGAGAGTCCAACCTTTCTCTAGAAGGCTGGTTCCAGAGCCCTTGCTATGCGTCGAGGTGAGGCCGACTATATCTAATCGGAACTTCTCAACCTCTCGCACCAGCTCAGGCTCCTTCCCCATCAGAGAGGTGACGTTCCACATCCCTAGAGCTAGCTTCTGCAGCCGGGGATCGGACCGCCAAGGTCCCCGCCTTCGGCTGCCACCCAACTCACACTGCACCCGACCCCTTTGGACCCTCCTGCAGGTGGTGAGCCCATGGGAAGGGGGTCCCACGTCATCTCTTCGGGCTGTGCACAGCCAGGGCTGCCACGTTATATGCAACCTCAGGCATATAATTTATTCACTCTTGTCAGGGTGGCATGACCACAGCAGCAGAGCTGACGGCACAGCTGCTCAGTAAGAACAAACACCTCTCGCCTGCTAAACCATTTTGGAGTGACCCCGAAGGCATCGCATCCCACTAATTAACATGATGAGTTCATGTCTTTCTGCTTATTTCAGGGTTAACTTATAGATAAACAACAATTTACAGGAATAGTTTTCCGTCTTTATATGGGTATTTAGGTTATCAATTCATTCTTTCTCCTCCTGGGAATTCTGTGGACTCCCTGATGATTTTACCTTCAGTGTAAAGTGTTTAGAAGGCCTGATTGCCATTGACGGACTGTTACTCGAGCAACGGTGATCAGTGTTGATTCAGATGAAGGTTAAATGATAATTTATTAATAATTTCTCATTTCATCAATGTCTATATCAAGCTGTAACCTAATATAATCTTTGTTGTGCCATCAAATATTAATCTACAGTATACACTTCAACACAAGTATCCTGACTTAAACAATATATGACAGGTGTTATGTAAACACATTTAGTTATGGCAAATGTGTTTATTAAAAGGGTCTGAAATAGGACTAAATAAAGACAGAACTATTATTAAGAAATAATATACAAAAAACACTAGATAATTTGGATTAATTTGTATGACTGGATTAAAACATCTTTCCCTTGATGATGACATCATGGGAATGGTTTGTAAGCACACTGACATCAAAATTTCCAAGCAGCATGTATGTAGCAAATCAATAACATCCACATGAACTTGCAGGGGAGCTGTCCATGAACCCGGCAACAGCCCAACATACAAAAACCAAAACCACAGGCTTAGAAATTTATTCAAGTGTTTCCAGGCAACAAGAAAACCTGAATAAATTGCAATGACAGCCAGAGTTTGGAGTTAGCTGCCACTGAGAACCACAGGTTACTTTACCTGAGTGGGCTAAAACAGCCTTGCCCTCTCCGAGGATGTTGGCGTCCCCGTTACTAAGGATAGGGATCAGCCGTGAGTGCTTTCATATATTTTGTTTTTGCTTTGACATTAGTGTAAGAAGAGCTGCCTTTATTCAAAATAGTGGTGACGAGATGAATTTTTTTTTTTTTTTTAAACATACATACACATGATGATGCTGAACAATACGTGCAGCCAACATTTACCATGTTAAACCTTTTCATTAAAACTAACTTTCATGCAGGAGGTTGCGCACGTGGAGGTACCTGTTTTTCGTAGCCCTCCATCTGCTGGGCAGGTGTAATCACTAGCAGCAAGCAGGAAGCATGTGCCCCCGCTTCGGCGGTCCTGTTCACGTGTGCTGGACCTTCGGATGGAGGCCCTCTCCTCTGGAGAAATGGTCAGGTCGCTGTCCCCACTGCAGTCTGCCGACAGTACTGAAACAACACAGATAAGCAGGCTGCTGGTGCCAACAATGCCTTTGACATATAATTTTCCACAAGTTATTTGATGATTAGTGGTTCTCTTTCCTAATATTCTCTTGATGTCTCTAGTGTCAGCTCTTAGAAGCATTAATCTCATTACGCCAATCATAATTGGCTGGTAAACGTATTTGTCCATGGCAGGTGGGGACCACCAGCTATAAATGCCACTCGCGGATGTCACCACCTCATTCAGACACCTCTTCTCGCCCAAAACTCTCCTGGCGGTGAGTGTGAGCTTAACTCTCCACAGACGGAGCTGAAAAAGCTTGGTCGACAGGCACTCACTCCCCGGTCGCCAGTGTTACGCTTGCGCTATTATTAGGTGTTCCGCGTTCCTCTCTACCTCGTTAGCTTGTCGAGTGGCGTGCCCGGCACCCCACCACGGCCCGCGAACATGAACGGCAGCGTGACCACACCTTGCTTTGTGTGTCATACTGCTCAGTTGCCATTTTGTTGCATGCCAAGCATGATGGCAGAGAAGGACTCCCGCACCAAGGGACCTGCAGACTCTGAGCCACATCTATGCTGCTGTGGGACCCTCATTTGCAGCAGTGACCCACTCATTCTTCCTGCCTGGGGCTGGAACATGCCCGCCAGGCAGTAGACATTCATGGTTTGTGTCGGCTGTGTTTAGTCTTCACGCTCAAGAGTCTCCGCAGTTGGCTCGCACGCCAAGCTAGCCTGTCTGGCATGGATCCCTTCTTCCTCTCCGCCACTCCAGGCGTTGAAGAGGAGAAGGGATGCAGCTGCAACAGCTCCGTCAGCCACCGCCAGCTGGGGCTCCCAGCTCGACCTGGCCATGGATCCCCTGACAGAGGAGGATAATCCTCGACCTTGAGTGTGGCGAAGACGAAGACATCGCGTCGGACTTCCTCATCTCAGAAGACGACGACGAGATCGACATCTTTGTCACGCTGGCCAGGGCTGCGCAGCCTGCAGCACTCCAGTCTCTCCCCCATCTCCCCTGGTTATGCTCGACGTGCGCAAACGCACGGCTGCCCGGCTAAACGTCCGGTGGCCCTCTGCTGTAGCCAAGACCTCCAAATCCCGCTACGACGGGAAGACTTTCCCACCGGCGAAGCAACCCCACCCGGTTTTCCCAGAGCTGCTGGAGGTGCTGGGGCGCTCCTGGAAGGACTGCCCTTACACCAGTAGGAATGCTATTCCCAGCGCCGTGTCCCTCGACTGCGAGGTGATGGAAAGGGTCTCCTCCAGATGCCTCCGATGGAGCCATTCGTGGCTGCCCACCTGCACCCCAAGCAATCTGCGCTGTCATCCCACAGCCTGGCTCTTCCTTCCAAACCAGACTGCTTCCAGTCGGTGCTAACCGAGAGGGTCTACAATGCAGCGGCATTAAACGCCAGGGTGCTCAATGTGCTCTCCCTGCTCATGGCTTACCAGGCGGAGCTTTGTGGGGATTTCGCCCAAACCCGCGACCTAGCAGTGTTCGCTAACATCCCATGCAGGGATGCAGCGGCATACCTGCTCTCCAGGGGCATGCCGGTGTACGTTCCCTGACACGCTAGCACACGATTGGCCGTGCGTGCTGCTCTACGCGTTTCCTGTTGGCCCTGATTCCCCCCAGTCTCTCCAGAGTGAGGGAACACAGTCACACGCTGATACTGGTGTCTCCGCATTGGCTGGCAGAGATTTTCCAGCTGCTGTGAGCCGAGCCTTGGCTGCTCCCGCCATGGCAGGATCTGCTGTCTCAGGTGGCGGGGTCAGTCTTTCACCCGTACCCGGAGCGTCTGTTACTGTGGGTTTGGCCCCTGAGTGGCTCTCGCCGTGAGTGATTTTTATCATACAGAACGTTCAAGCGTCCTCTACTAGATCTTTATATGATTGTAAGTGGAGAGTGTTCGAGGAATGGTGTGCTCATGAAGGACACATCCCTTTCCAGTGCTCGGTGGGGGTGATATTGTCTTTCCTGCAAGAACTTATTGATAAGTGGAGAGCTTTGTCTACAATTAAGGTCTTCAATTAAGGACAGCCATCACTGCTTGTCACGTTGGGTTTGGCGGGTGGACGGCAAGCCAGCATCCATTTTATGAAGGGTGCACGCGAGCTTCTCCCTGTGTCCAGATCATTCATCCTTCCATGGGATCTGGCAGTGGTTCTGGAGGGGATTAAGGGCTCGCCATTTGGGCTGCTCCTGGGAGCAGATCTGAAGTTCGTGTCCCTTAAGGCTGTGCTGCTGCTCTCTTTGACTTCGGCAAAGCATGTCAGTGACATTCATGCGCTGTCGGTGCACTCGTAGTGCATGCAGTTTTTTTCTGGAGATGCGAGTATGATTTTGAAGCCTGATTTCGAAGCAGCGCCCGTCCCACTGGTTGGTTCAGGCGATTGCTTTAGCCTACTTGAGTCATGGTCTCCAGCCTCCTGAGGGGTTGCGTGCACATTTCACCTGAGGCTTAGCCACGTCGTAGGCTTTGTTTCGGGGTGTGGACCTTCAGGAAATATGTGCTGCAGCGAGTTGGTCCTCACCGCTCACTGTTGTCCGGTTTTACATGCTGGACGTCTCCGCGCCGTGCGTGGCAATAATGGTTCAGTTGCCCTGAACAAGTGTAGGGGTTCTACCTGATGGATGGTGGACGCTGGGTAAGCTTGTCTGGCAATACGGAAGCTACGATTTCCCATAGTGAAACATCGAGTGAGTATTAGGAAAGAGAACTAGAGGTTATTTACATAACCCCAGTTCTCTGAGTAATATGAGTGAGATGTTTCACCAACCTGGGGGGGCGAGAAGAGGTGCTTCTCTTGAATGAGGTGGTGACGTCTGCGGGTGGCATTTATAGCGGGTGGTCCCCACCTGCCGCTGACGAATACGTTCACCAGCCAATTATGATTGGCGTAATGAGATTAATGCTTCTGAGGGCTGACACTAGAGGGCGTGCATCCCATAGTGAGACATCTCACTCATATTACTCAGAGAACCGGGGTTATGTAAATACGTTTCACAATACTGCCACATGACAAAAAAAATAAATAAATCACAAATCTCCCTCCTCTATTCTCTCTGCTGGCTCACAGAACATTTTTTAATGATTTTAATGCTGAGTTTTAAAACCATCAACCCATCCTGTTTGTTTGAGTTCTCAGGTTTATGGCAATATAAAGGAGTCTATGTGATTACCTAGCCACAATTACCTTCAAACTCTTAATATTGAGGTATATAATAATGGTTTATACATTAAAATTATAAATTACCACCTTTTCACATACAAGACTTCTATTGGAAATGTGCAGTAACAGTAAATGGTCAGGATAAAGTTATTATAAAGAACAGCCATATTTTTATAGGCCTGTAAAGGACATGGCTCTTTCTACCTGTAATCTCAATTTTGGATTCATTTATGTGCGATGCTAATGATACATTCTCATTCTCTCACTACCAAATTAGTTCAAAATAACACTGACAGGTGCTCGGAGCTTTTTATGGGGGATTTCCATGTATTTCCGTCCTCTTCTTCCTGAAGTCGATCACCATTTCCTTGGTCTTGGCCACATTCAGAAGAAGATGCTTCCTCCCAGATCACTCCACAAATTCACTCACCAGTGCTCTGTACTCCTCCCGTCCACCACCTATACACCCAACCACTGCAGAGTCATCAGAGGACTTCTGTTGGTGGGCCGACTCAGAGTTGTACTGAAAGTCTGAGGTGTACAGGGTGAACAGGAATGGAGGCAGCACAGTCTCCTGCAGTGTCCCCTGCGACGTCACTCAACACCACATCAAAAAAAGCAGCGCCAAGACAGACAAAGTGCAGCCTGTCTGTCAGGTAGTCAGTAACCCAGGAGACTGTGGGTGAGTCAACCATCGTCATCTGTAGCTTCTCTCTCAGTAAAAGTGGCTGGATTGTGTTGAATGCACTAGAGAAATCAAAGAAGGTGATTCTCACTGTGCAGACAACACCATCCAGATGTGAGTGAGCTCTCTGCAACAGGTAGATAACGGCATCCTCAACCCCCAAACGGGGCTGATAAGCAAACTGCAGAGGGTCCAGAGAAGATCTCACCTGCGGACGGAGGTGGGCCAAGACGAGTCTTGGGCTATCGGTCAGTAGTCTTATGGGTTGGAGGGGCCAGACTTCTTGGCACAGGAACCAGACAGAAGGTCTTCCACATGGTGAGCACCGTCTCACCAGTAGACAGCTGGCTGGCACAGGTCTTCAGTACCTTAGGGCTGATACCATCAGGACCTGCAGCTTTGCCTTGGTGAAGTCTCTCCAGCTGTCTCCTCACCTGGCCAGTAGTCACAGTCAGTGGGGGGGTGTGAACGTTGAAGGTGAGGGGAGTGAGTCCAGGGGAGGGGGTCAGTGGCTGGGTGTTTGGAGGCCAGAGTGTGTGGGGGAGGGGGACAAAGCTGAGGGCTGTGAACTAAATCTGTTAAAGAAGCAGTTCAGCTCATTCGCTCTGTCTGGGCTGCTAACTGGCTGTCTGTCTTTTACATTGAAGCCAGTTATTTCCCTCATCCCAGTATACACGTCTCTTGTATTGTTCTGCTGGAGTTTGGTCTCCAGTTTCCTCCTGTAGGAATCCTTGGCCTTCCTCAACTCTGCCTTCAGCTTGCGCTGTATCCTCCTCATTTCCTCCTTGTCCCCCAACCGGAAGACCTTCTTCTTCTGGTTGAGAAGAGCTTTCTAGTCACTGGGCTTGTTGTTTGGGAAGCAGTGACAGTCTTGGCAGGGTGGTGTGCTCACAGAATTTGGCTGAAGGGGGGATGTAAACAGCAACGACAATGGTGGAGGTGAACTCCCTAGGCAGTAAGTATGGACTCATCCCCACACATAGCAACAAAATATCTGCCCTACATAGACGTTCCTTCACTGTAACATGTCCGGGGTTACACCACTTTTCATTGACAAACAGCGTAACCCCCCTCTTTTCTTCTTACTGGTCCTCTTCACATCTCTATCCGCCCATATTGTCGTGAAGCTGGGTACAGCAGCACTGGAATCTTGGAAACACGAGTAAATCCACGTCTCCGTGAAACACATGACGCTCGCAGAATTCCCTCTGGGTCTTTACAAGCGCCGCTAGCTCGTCCATTTTGTTGCCCAAAGATCTCACGTTTTCCATTATGATCGCTGGCACCGAAGGTTTATATCTCCTCCGTTTAGCCTTCAGCTTAGCTCCAGCTCTGCATCCTTTTTTTTCTGCTACATATTAATGTCTGTTTACAGGGTGTTTTAGGCGAGTTTTTGCCTGAAATCTGGCATGCTATTGAATGATGATTAACTGAGAGCATGCCGTTCACAGTACGTTCATTTCACGTTCTCCATGTTCATTCAATGAATGCGTTCAGAGCTGTTTAGGTAGTACCAGAGAAAGCAATACGATATTAGAGTGAGAGATTTTTAGCAGACTTTGTGTCAAAGGTCAACCGATTGTGTGTTTGAAATGACCTCTGAAGAAATCACACAGGTGAGTGTTTGTTCAGTTAACTCAGCTGTGACATAGAAATGACTTTATGGACAAAGGCACCAAATTTGGACTTTCACATAGAGCATCAGGTTTACAATTCAAAGAAACCCAGTACCCAGACTTCACTGCTGATATCCATCTGACATCGACCTTGAGGGGGTAAAAAAATGCATCTGATCAATAAATTAACAGAAGAATAAACCAGATATTTAGATTTAATTAGTTTAATTGTTTTTTTTATGAACGGCCATCTTTTGTTGGGAAAAAGTCTGGCCTGAGTTTTCTGTTTGAGATGCTATCTGTTCTAGTCTCATTCTTAACAGTTGAAATGGTGTTGCTCTGTAAGCTACTTACCTGAACGGTTGTGTTCTAGTACGCTGGTCCCTTTGATGTGGCACAGGTTGCCTTGAGTGCTGTTGCAGGTAGTGTTGAGATCAGCCTTGCAGTAGGTGGGCGATGCCCCCTGCACAACTTGAGGAATGTGTTTCTTCCTCTTTTTCGGCAATTTCTGTTTGGCCATGGCCAGCGAGTAGTACATCCCAAAGTTATTGACAATGACAGGTACTGGCATGGCTATCGTTAGCACGCCAGCCAATGCACAAAGTGCACCCACAACCATGCCTGACCAGGTCTCTGGATACATGTCGCCATATCCCAGTGTTGTCATGGTTACCACAGCCCACCAAAATCCAATAGGGATGTTCTTGAACTTGGTGTGAATGCTTGCAGTGGGATCATTTGGCTTGGCGCCGATTCGTTCCGCGTAGTAGATCATGGTTGCAAAAATTAAAACTCCCAGAGCAAGGAAGATAATGAGCAGCAGGAATTCATTGGTGCTGGCCCGCAATGTGTGGCCCAGCACCCTTAGCCCCACAAAATGACGCGTTAATTTGAAGATGCGTAGGATACGAACAAATCGCACCACCCTGAGAAACCCCAACACATCCTTGGCAGCCTTTGAAGAGAGTCCACTTAGCCCTACCTCCAAATAAAAGGGCAAGATAGCCACAAAGTCAATGATATTGAGAACACTCTTAAAAAATTCAAATTTGACTGGGCAAAAGGTCACACGCACAAGGAACTCAATGGTAAACCAAAAGACGCAAACACCTTCCACATAGGTAAGCGCAGGGTCTGTTTCGATCTCATACTGCGGGCCCAAGTCCGGAGCGCTGCTGTTCCGCAACAGGTCAGTCTTGTTGATGATGGTATTAAATGCCTCGTGAGTTTCCAGGCAGAAGGTGGTGATGGAAACCAGAATGAAGAACAAGGACGCGAAGGCGATAAACTACAGGAACGAGAAAGCAGAAACAGGACAGTTAAGACAGTTTAAAAAAAGGACATTTGTAATCATTTTATAACATAGTTTTATAGTTCTAATCAGTTGTATATAGTTATACTAATTGGATTTTAGGTACATGTATTCAGAGACATCAAATGATGCTACAAGCTTTGTGCCAAAAAATTGAAAGCATCAAAGTCTAACAGACAGATCAAACATAATCAAATAATTCTTCTATTTTCTTGGATAAGACTATCAACCCACAAGGTCGGATACAAAAACCTTGAATTGGAAACCAGTGCCCTTGCGTGCTATGAGGTAACCCCAGCATTCATGTTTATTGCCAATATACAGGAATGCATTAAATGAATTTCTTTATTGGGACCCCTTGTGCTCCCCAAAGGCACCAGGGAGAAGAAAGTGAGCTCACGCAATATCCAGTTTGTTAAAATGTTACTGGAAACAAGGGAAATCAAAAGGTAAAAGAGCACCAGGGAGCTCTGTGGTACAAAGAAAAAAGTGCAAGTTTGTAGCCACAACGGAATTTTTTTACTGTTCATTATTAATAAAAAAATAGCAATAAAATAAAATTGCAAAAGTAACTGTTCTATCTTGCTTACTGTATTAATTAAAAAAAAAAAGAGTAAAAAAGGATTTATAAAATGGAGCTTCTGTACTGAGCCAACACCTACAAAAGCAAATAATTCATATAAAGGACATAAACGATTCAATAAACCAAAGTGAAAACATACTAAAACTCTTGTAGTATCTGTCGGTGTGTTTGAAGTGAGCAGCTTCACACATATCTTATTACCGTATTCTTGTTTTTTTTTTTTTGGTATGGGGAGCTAGACAGATAAGATTTAAGGGGCGCTAGACGGATACACAATTTTCCATGCATGTGCAATCTACTGCGCTCCATTTTCTCAGACTTGGCCTGCGCTGCACGTCTCTGCCCTGTTAGTTTAGAAATGAGAATCTTTGTCTTCCTCAGTCGACTGGAATGTTATAGGGGCCGTTTAAAGTGTGCAATCAGCCACCGTGCCGTCTGCTCCATAAACACTCCCTGGTATTCATGGGATCCTTCTTTAAGGATAACACAGAATACGACAAAGATCCTCAACGAGAGAGCAGAACCAAAGAATTGTGTCATTTGTTGGTCAGCTACTGTAAACGCAAAAAAAAAAAACAAAAAAACTTGCTTTCCTTAGTCTCCAATGATTCAAAAGCTCCTAAACATAGATTTAAGTCATTAATAAACTGTCAAACTCATTCAACTTGTCAACAGATGTCTCATGCAGGGCCCTAATTCAGTTGTGTTGCCAATATTTGAAATGTGTCTGAATCAAGTCACGTGGCTTCAACAGACGCACGTACCGGGTTTTCAGACACCATGGTTATTTATGAGGAGCATAAAAAATGCAAAGGTGCCACTCTGCCATGTGTTTGCAACAGACCCCCACTTCTTGACGTCCGCCTTTCATTCTGCATACAAAGTATGTCCTGAATTTTTATGCAGCTCCTTGAAGGGCCGAATGGAGCACAGATGGCTCAACGCTGACCAATGCAGGTCTCATTTATCAAGAGCACATGCTACCTTTTTTTCTCCAGCCATTTTATTTGCCATATAATAATAATAAAAAAATATTTTAGAGTTTCAAAATCAGAATCAGAAAGGGGTTTATTGCCATTGTCAGTGAACAGAATTCACAGACTAGGAACTTGCTTTGGCGTAAGGTGCAACATAAAGCACAAAATCTAAAATATAGTCTCTTAAAATAAATACACAAATACACAAAATCAGAACAGTGCAACTGTAGTGCAAATGTTAAAGTGACAGTGAAAAGGTGGTCAAGTGTTCATTAGTCCAACGGCAGATGGAAAGAAGCTCTTCTTATGGCGTGAGGTTCTGGTCCGAATGGACCGTAACCTTCTGCCCGAGGGGAGCGGCTCAAAGAGTCCGTGACCAGGGTGAGAAGGGTCAGCTGCTATCCGACCTGCTCGTCCCTGAGTCCTGGAGACATACAGGTCCTGGGGAGATGGGAGGCTGCAGCCAATCACCTTCTCGGCAGAGCGCACAATGTGCTGTAGTCTCTGTCTGTCCCTGGCAGTGGCCCTGGCGTACCACATGGTGATGGAGGAGGTGAGGATGGAGTCAGTGATGGCCGTGTAGAACTGCACCATCATCTGGGCTGGCAGTTTGGCTTTCCTCAGCTGCCGCAAAAAGTACATCCTCTGTTGGACCTTCTTGATCAAGGAGCTGTGTGATGGTGGTGCCGAGAAAGCGGACAGAGTCCACAGTGGAGATGGATGTGTCTGTCAGGGCGAGGGGGGGCAGGGGGGCTGTGTCTTTCCTGAAGTCCACAATCATCTCCACTGTCTTCTGAGTGTTGAGCACCAGGTTGTTGCAGCTGCACCAGGACACCAGCTGGTCCACCTCCCACCTGTAGGTCAACTCATCACCGTCAGAGATGAGCCCAATGAGGGCGGTGTCGTCCGCAAACTTAATCAGTTTTACGGCGTTGTGGCTCGAGGTGCAGCAGTTGGTGTAGAGGGAGAAGAACAGGGGAGAAAGTACACAGCCTTGTGGAGATCCTGTGCTGATGGTCCGAGTGCTCGAGACATTCTTCCCCAGCCGCACACACTGCCTCCGGTCTGTCAGGAAGTCACTGATCCACCTGCAGATGGAGTCAGGCACATTGAGCTGAGAGAGCTTGTCCTGGGACAGGGCAGGGAGGATGGTGTTGAATGCAGAGCTGAAGTCCACAAACAGGATCCTTGCGTAGGTTCCCGGGGAGTCCAGGTGCTGCAGGATGAAGTGGAGGGCCAGGTTGATGGCGTCGTCTGTAGACCTGGTGGCTCTGTAGGCAAACTGCAGAGGGTCCAGGAGTGGAGAGGTGATGGACTTGAGGTAGGACAGCACCAGACGCTCAAGGGACTTCATGACCACAGACGTCAGCGCCACAGGCCTGAAGCCATTAAGTCCAGTGGTCTGGGGCTTCTTGGGGACGGGGACGATGGTGGACAGTTTGAAGCAGGCTGGGACGTGGCATGACTCCAGAGAGGTGTTAAAAATGTCTGTGAAGACAGGAGCCAGTTCTTCTGCACAGTGTCTCAGTGTGGCAGGTGAGACACCATCCAGGCGGGGAGCTTTCTGGGGATTTTGCCTCCTGAAAAGCTGTAGCACGTCCTTCTTCGAAACTGAGAGGGCAGTGGGGAAGGAGGGGGATTGCAGGGTGGGCATGGCGGAGTCCACTGTGGCCGGGGGAGGGGTGTGAAACAGAGGTGGCTAAAGTGGGGGTGTGAGGCTTCAAACCTGGTATAAAAAGTGTTCAGATTTTCAGCCAGTTTGAGGTCATCAGCAGAGCGTGGGGCTTTTGGTTTATAGTTTGTGAGCTGTTTTAGGCCTTGCCATACAGATGCAGTGTCGTTAGTAGAAAACTTTTGCTGCAGACGTGCCTTGTACTTTGATCTAGCAGCAGTAACCTCTCTGCTAAACCTGTACTTAGCTCCTCTGTAGCTGTCTCTGTCTCTTGCCTTGTATTCTGCCTCCTTCTGTTGTCTTAACTGTCTAAGTTTGGGTGTGAACCAGGGTTTGTCGTTATTGAAAGTCACCTTGGTGCGTGATGGAATAATGTTATCCTCACAGAACTGAATGTCTGTGTCTGTGTACTCATCCAGACTTTCTGTGGCAGAGCTGAACATGTCCCCGTTTCCCTGCTCATTGGCAGTGATGATCAAGTTGATGAACACAGGGGTCAGTCCTGCATTGCCATTCAAGTCAAATGTGGTTTCACAATTATATCTTTATTTTTAATATCTCTGTAACCCCCTGTATGACTGAACTGTCCTAAGCAGAAAAGATGAGTAGAATTTTTCTCCAACCATCTGTTGGCGGATTCCATCCAACTGTTTAGGGCCACCAGAGCCGATGAGCCAGGGTACTGACGCCTCAGTCATCTGCAGCCTCAAAACATCTCATTTGTCTGCCTGGAAATGGCATCCACACAGCAGTGGAAGGGACATGCTCCCTGTTCCAGAGCTCACAACAGATTACCTGTCAACAAGCTGGCTGGTCTTTCCTGCATCTGCAACAATGTTGTCTATAAATAAAGGAAATGCCACTCTAACATCTTAGCCAGGAATAAATGGTTGAAATGCCCTTATGTGTTTTGTGTGCCCACATGTGTAGTAACGTGTAAAAAAAAACAATTTTGTCTTTTGTAGCTGAGCTGTGCTAAAACAACCAGTTCTGTTAAATCTCCAGTCGATCTCAACTTCTCAGTCACAAAGCCAACACCAGAACAACCTTCATGTGGGGGGGTGGGGTTACACATTTTTTTCCATATATTGTAACGTTTCCAGTGTGATGCTTTTATTTTGGTGTACTGTTAGTTCTGTTTCCTGTTTTGTTGCTGTTATTGCTTTTTATTTCCCAGTCATTGTGGCACAGCTGTAGCCAATCTAATTAGCATCAATAAAGAAGGCCAGGCCCTTCATATCCCTGTTGGGAATGTTTGTTTCAAGACATTCTCCTAGAGTTTTCCGGTCGGTTTTGCTGTTGTACCTTTTCAAGCTTCTGTCAGTTTTTGACTAGTTCATCTATCATCTTTGGTTTGTAGCTTCGTGAATTTTCCTAGTGTATCTAGCGTCTTTTGTTTGTTATTCTTTAGAGGTTTCTTCCTAGTCAATGTAGTGTCTTTTGTTTCTCCTAGTTTATCTAGTGGCTTTTGGTTTGTAGTTCTAGTGTTTTTTCAATTGTGTCGTTTTCCGATCTCTTGGGTTCCAGCGTCCTTTGTTCTTTCTTTAGTCACCGTCCAGTCCAGAGATGTTTCCTCATTGTTGTAGATTTTTGCTTTCATACTTAAACTTTTCATATTCCAGCTGTTGGGATTTCTGTCTCCGCTTGTGGATCCAGACTGTTTAATTGGGCCGCCACGGTCGGGGGAATCCTCGGCCCGGCGTAGCACACTTGGGCCCATCGGACTGCTGACACCAGTACTGACCTGGCTGGTGCAGAAGCAGAAGCTAACTTGGCTAATACAGGAGCAGGGGCAGACTGGGCTAGTGCAGGAGCAGGTACTGACCTGGCTGGCGCGGAGGCAGGAGCTAACAGGGCTAATGCAGGAGCAGAGACTAGTTCGGATAATGCAGGAGCGGGCTGGGCTAATGAGGGAGCAAGGACTGACCTGGCTGGAGCGAATGCAGGAACCAAGTCAGGGAGAACCCTGACCAACGGGCAGAGCGCAGGAACTCAAGACACACGCGAGACTGCAGCGTGCCTGTCTCGACCCGGAAAGATGCCCGAAGCATCGGGGCTGGGCCACCTTAGCCCAGACACTGCGCCAGAAAGACCAGGAAACACAGTCAGTCCGGGACTCACGGGAAGTGGGGGAACCCCGGCAGGATTCCATGGCAAAGGAGTCTGTGGGAGTGTTCCAGGCTGGTAGTCGCCGTCTTGTCACCCGCACAGGTTGATCTGGATGCGGCTTCGATGTCAGCAGGAGCAGCAGCGGCAGGTAGGAGTGCAGTAGCAACAGAAACCGGAGTAACAGCAGGAGCGGAGTCAGGCAGACCCTCCAGACAAACAGGAGGGGCAGGAACAAAACCAGCTGGCGCAGAGACAGACACACGTGCTGGTTCAGACGCTGGTGGCTGCAACTCAAGCCGGAAAGCACGTTCAGCTTGCTCGGCCTGCAAAAAGCTGCGTAGCTTCCATCCGAGCTCTACTCTGTCAGAAGCTCCTCTGGCGCCAGTCCAGCCAATCCGAGGGTGGAAGTTTATGCACTGGGTCCATCTTGGTCAGATCGTTCTGTCAGATTGGGTTTAGGTGTGGGACCCAAGAGCAACACAAACGTTGAATCAACTAAGGTTAATTCCAGACGGGCAGACGGAGGATCAGGCGATTGTGTTGTCTCAGTTGTTGCGTTGACTCAGGTGATCTCAAGCAAAAGACAGACAGGTCTTGTCTTTTGCTTGAGATCACCTGAGACAACACAGGATCGGTTCCGATACAGCAGAGTTGAACACAGGCAATCAGATAACAAGACACAGAAACTCTCTGTACCAGAAACACAGGCAAATGAGTGATGATCTGACAAACGGGTCTCACAGAGTCTGCAGCTTAAATGGCTGCACTGATTACCAACAAGCAGCCGGTGCTGCTTGCTTGGGGCTTTGGGGGGGTTCAGCTTGAATGCGGTGTGCTTTCCGTTTGTGCATAATTGCTCAGATTAGTGTGTAATCTGGATTTAGGTCTTTTTTATATATACTGTATGTTCAGTATACATGGATTCCTGTGTGGGGCTCCTAATATTATTCCTTAATATTTTATAATGAATTTTTGATATTTGATGGCATCATCACAAGGCCAAACAACGCATTCAGCATCACGAGTGCAGATGAAGACGACGATTATTAAAACTTCTTATTTCCCGGCCAGCAGACTGACACTTACAGCGACTGCTGTCTTCTGTGTAAAGGGCTGCGAGGCTGTCACAGTTACAAGACAGCAAGTGTGCTGAATCATCCATGTTTCACATTTGGGGAAAGTCATAGCTTCACTGAACACAATGTCGTATTCACATTATTTTCAGTAAATTACTACATAAGTGAAGGAATAATAAAGATGCTCTCTCCAGGATATTCTGTATTTCTTCTATATCTCATCTCCAGCTGGAAGCAAAGACCAAAATATATCCTCCATCTGCTGCGATGTGATTTTGTTTCTCTTTAAGGGACACTCACCCATATCTTCTATCTTGGTGAGGACTTTCATAGGCAAAATGTATTACCCAGCCCCTTACCATAGCCCTAACCATCTCAAATGACCCGTTTGTCTTAACCCTGACCTAAACCCAATTCTAACCCCAACTTTAAAACGGCTTCTTAACCCTCAAACAGGACTTTGAAGTTGTGAGGACCAGCCAAAATATCCTCACTTTGCTAGTGGAATGCATATTTTGGTACTCATTTTGTAGCAAGTACACACACACAGACACACACACACACATGCTATGTCTATGTTTGTGAGGACTTTCATGGGTATAATGTATTGCCCACCAAGCGAGAGAGAATCTACCTCGGAGAAAATGTACCAATCAAATAGAAATAGAAGTCTAAAAAGGGTGGTGTTCATATTTTTTGACAATTATTTACGTTAAAGCTCAAAGTTGTTCTCACTTTAACACCAACTAAAAAAGGTTAGCAATAACACAGAAAAGACCGCGCACTAGTGATGCAGCCATCTTTCCTGTTCTGTGGACAACAGATATCTATTCTGTCTCCTGGTGATTTTACCTTCTGAAGAACAGGCATATTTTATTTATCCAGCTCAAAAAGAAGGCCTTTTCACCCCTCTAATCCAAAGCACCTGTTAATGAGCATTACTATCGCAATCCCGGGTTTGCCCTCATGGTGCCCCACACATGCAAATGTTTTTAAAGGTCATCAGAGGAGAATTTCTCACTGGCAATTGCATGTTATGCTACGAATGTGCCTTGCCAGGTGTCCTTAACCAGGAACTCACAGGACAGCTCGATACAACGTCCATGGTGTAAATGACGTAAATCAGAGTCAGAGAACCGAGATTTCTGACCTGCCAGCGAGATAATGCTGTAAACAATTAAAGAGCGATTTCAGGTGAAAGTCTTGTCTACCTGGTAGGACAGAAAACATGGCTGGGTTGCGGGGAGGACTTTAGGACTGGGTTTAGAAAAACAATTCTCAATCCTCAATAATATCATGTAAATAGAGAAAAATGCAAGACAGAGATCCATGGATGCTCATATGTGTATGCTCCCCATACACATATGTGGAATGAGCAATGTTTTAAGTGAAACAGTAAAACAAGCTAAAATGTATAATATTCTAAGCTAGTATTGTTGTGTCTTTGAGGGGAACAGGGATTTTAAAATATTAAGGTGAACAGCAGGCAGACAGAGCATGAGTTACATCTTGTCTCCACATCACTCAAAATCAAACGAAAGCTGTGTTCAACCCCTGCAGTCAGATAAAAATACGTCTGCTTGAAGTTCCCAATGAGACTGTGATGCTAAAAATAAGCACGCCTCTCTCACCGTCTCGTACTTTCATCTGCTCATCTGCCCATCAATATTCCAGGGCTCTGCCTATAGGTCAGACCTGCACTGACTTGAGAAAGCTTATGCAAATGGGTCTTTACAATCACATCAATGTCTCATTAGACACAGATAAAGGGCTGTGTAGTTGAAATTGGTTTTATATTCAGCACCACACCAGGAAAACTTTACACTGTATTAGTTTATTGAAATATTTTAAACGCTAGATCATAAAAGTTTTCAAAATATCACATTTTGACCATAAAAAAAAGTAAAAAAACATTCAATTTTCCTAACAAAAACTCAGATGCAGTGGTGCCGAATTGTGTGTTGCATGAAAACAAGAGATGAAGTGCAGCCTAGCACCTGAGTTATATCGCTGGAGGTAAGAAGATATTGCATGATCTATCTCCTCTCAATTTAATTGGTATATCCTGTGAGGGGCGTGGGGGGGAGCAGTGTTTTCACCCTGCATCTGCCAGGGTTGTTGACTGTGTTGCTGACTGTCTTACTGAGGAGTGACTAGGTTCTATGCTGTGTCTGCCTGCCTGCCTGCATTAGATATCAGATGTCTGTCCTCCCCCTCCTGGGCTGCCACCTAATTGTGGTGGAGGGGTTTGCATGTCCCTATGATCTTAGGAGCTCAATTGTCTGGGGCTTTATGCCCCTGGTAGGGCCACCCATGGCAAACAGGTCCTAGGTGAGGGACCAGACAAAGTGCAGCCCACAAATCCCCCTTATGATGAGTGACGATGTTGGTCTTGGGTCTCCCTTGCCCAGACGCGGGTCACCAGGGCTCCCTCCTGGAGCCAGGCCTGAGGGTGGGGCACGCTGGCGAGCGCCTGGTGGCCGGGCCTTTGCCCATGGGGCCCGGCTGTGCACAGCCCGAAGAGATGACCTGGGACCCCCTTCCAGGGGGCTCACCACCTGCAGGAGGGGCCAAAGGGGTCGGGTGCAGTGTGAGTTGGGTGGCAGCCGAAGGCGGGGACCTTGGCGGTCCGATCTCCGGCTGCAGAAGCTAGCTCTAGGGACGTGGAATGTCACCTCTCTGATGGGGAAGGAGCCTGAGCTGGTGCGAGAGGTTGGGAAGTTCGGATTAGATATAGTCGGCCTCACCTCGATGCATAGCAAGGGCTCTGGAACCAGTCTTCTCGAGAGGGGTTGGACTCTCTTCCACTCTGGAGTTGCCGATGGGGAGAAGCGGTAGGCAGGGGTGGCGATTCTTGTCGCCCCCCGGCTTGGTGCCTGTATTTTGGAGTTTGCCCCGTTGAGCGAGAGGGTAGCCTCCTTCTGCTTTCGAGTGGGGGGATGGATCCTGACAGTTGTTTGTGCCTATGGCCCCAACAGCAGTTCAGCATATCCACCCTTTTTGGAGTTCCTAGAGGGAGTACTAGAGAGTGCTCCTTCTGGGGATTCCCTCGTCCTCCTGGGTGACTTCAATGCTCACGTCGACAGTGAAAGTGAGACCTGGAGGGGCGTGATCAGGAAGAATGGCCCCCCTGATCTGAGCCCGAGCGGTGTTCTGTTGTTGGACTTCTGTGCTCGTCACAGATTGTCCATAACGAACACCATGTTCAGGCATAAGGGTGTCCATATGTGCACTTGGCACCAGGACACCTTGGGCTTTGTTGTCTACTTTGTAGTCGTGTCCTCGGATTTGTGGCCACATGTCCTGGAAGTGTCCAGGAGAGGGGCAGAGCTGTCAACCAATCACCACCTGGTGGTGAGTTGGCTCTGATGGTGGGGGAGGATGCCGGACAGACCCGGCAGGCCCAAACGTATTGTGAGGGTCTGCTGGGAACACCTGGCGGAGTCTCCGGTCAGAAGGAGCTTCAACTCCCACCTCTGGGGGAGCTTCAACCATGTCCCGGAGGAGGTGGGGGACATTGAGTCCGAGTGGACCATGTTCCGTGCCTCCATTGTTGAGGCGGCCGACCGGTGCTGTGGCCGCAAGGTGGTCAGTGACCATCGTGGCGGCAACACCCAAACCCGCTGGTGGACACCGGCGGTGAGGGATGCCGTCAAGCTGAAGAAGGAGTTGTACCGGGCCTGAAGAAGGAGTTGTACCAGGCAGCAGACAGGTACCCGTGGGCCAAGCGGAGTGCGGCTGACATGCCTTCCAGTGAGGAGGCAGGGCCTGGGGACTCGAGGGTGGGTTCTCTTATCTCCAGGGCTGAGGTAGCTGAGGTTAAGAAACTCCTCTGTGGCAGGGCCCCGGGGATGGATGAGATTCGCCCTGAGTTCCTTAGGGCTCTGGATGTTGTAGGGCTGTGGTGGTTGACATGACTCTGCAACGTTGCGTGGACTTCGGGAGACGGTACCACTGGATTGGCAGACCAGGGTGGTGGTCCCTATTTTTAAGAAGGGGGACCAGAGGGTGTGTTCCAACTACAGGGGGATCACACTCCTCAGCCTCCCTGGCACGGTCTATTCAGGGGTACTGGAGAGAACGGTCTGTCGGATAGTTGAACCTCAGATTCAGGAGGAGCAGTGCAATCTTTGTCTTGGACTCTCGCTGGACCGGTTTGCAACCGAGTGTGAAGCGGCCGGGATGAGAATCAGCGCCTCCAAATCTGAGGCCATGGTTCTCAGCCGGAAAAAGGTGGAGTGCCTTCTCCGGGTCGGGGAGGAGATCCTACCCCAAGTGAAGGAGTTCAAGTACCTCGGGGTCTTGTTCACGTGTGAGGGAAGAATGGAGCGGGAGACCGACAGGCGGATCGGTGCGGCGTCTGCAGTAATGTGGACTCTGCACCGGTCCGTTGTGGTGAAGAGGGAGCTGAGCCGAAAGACGAAGCTCTCGACCGTGTCATGAGCTTTGGGTAGTGACCGAAAGAACGAGATCGCGGGCACAAGCGGCCGAAATGAGTTTCCTTTGCAGGGTGGCTGGGCTCTCCCTTAGAGATAGGGTGAGAAGCTCTGCCATCTGGGAGGAGCTCAGAGTACAGTCGCTACTCCTCCGCATTGAGAAGAGCCAGATGAGGTGGCTTGGGCACCTAGTAAGGATGCCTCCCGGACGCCTCCCTGGCGAGGTGTTCAGGGCACGTCCCTCCGGTAGGAGGCCCCCGGGAAGACCCAGGACATGCTGTAGGGACTATGTTTCTCGGCTGGCCTGGGAACGCCACGGGATCCCTCTGGAAGAGCTGGACGAAGTGGCTGGAGAGAGGGAAGTCTGGGCTTCCCTGCTTAGGCTGCTGCCCCCGCGACCCGACCCTGGATAAGCGGTAGAAAATGGATGGATGGATGGATATCTGTCCGCCTCCTCCTTTACCCAGCAGACCCCCCCCACCCCATCAACATCGGCATACTCAAGGTTTCTTCTTGTTGAAAGGGAGTTTGTTTGTTTAGTAGTCACATTTTGGGTCTCTGTAAAGTACCTGGACAAAATGAAGACTGTCACAGATGTCATATAAAATAGGTTGTGAAGAACAGTAGATGAGCTCCCTCCAGCCTGAAAAGTTCTGTCTGCACAAGAAATTAGCCTGAAGGCAGTCTTTTCACTGCTCACCACATTTTTTTGACCAAATGTGGCTATTAAACACACAATATTTTACATGGCATTATTAGTGGCTCTGTTGTTTGTTGCATATGTCCTGTCTCCGATGCATATGGGGGAAATACAATACCTGAACATTTAAACCAAAGGAAGAGTTTGGAAAAGCGCTAACTGTGTATTTGGCTAACGCTAAGTCATTTTCCTGCATGTTGTGTATTAGAGCTGCCAAAATAAAGGATTAAAATAAAAAACTCAGTGGCATTTGTTTGCGCACGTGATCTTTGCATTCCTACTCTGAGTTGGTCCACTTGTTGACCCATCCTACAATTATTAGCCTTGTTTTATGAAACAATCAATAAGGAAGGAGGCCCACACTCTAGAAAAATATGGAGACTGTCTGATGCAAAAAATCAAAACTTTATTTACATAGTGCTAGATGCACAAACAAAAAATTGTAGAAAGCAAAAAAAGAGTGAATGTTTCGGTCACCAGACCATCATCAACAGTTGCATTTGGTTACTTCAGTCTTTATAATGGCTGGCTGACAGTCAGGGCAGCCAATTGAAGAGATCCTAGCAGGAGGGAGGCATCAGGTAATTAGCAGGATCATGTAGGACACATTATAAAAAGCATAAAACATTTTTCTGCTTTTGATCAATTTAGCCTTGTTTTATGACAGATTTGTGTGAAGACATTAAAAGAAACGTATGAGCTGAGTGCAGACATGCAGAAAAGCACTACCACAAATGAGTTTTTGGGATTACTGCTACTACTTTTTTATTATTATTATTATTCTGGGAGTAAAATACTAACTCTACATGTTCATGAACATAAGCATGTACAAGTATGTTGCCCCTATCATCTAGCCAGTTTAATAAAGAAAAGAATGTTAAAAATATGTTAATATTATTTAGAAAAATTTTGATTGTCATGACACACGCCTGCAGTTTTTTTTTTTTTTTTTTTTTTTCTGAAGACTCTTAACTAAGTTATTTTATACAGCTGTGAGTGTCAAAGTAACCTGTCTGAAACCATCCTGAAACCACATGGCGTTATCAATTCCTCATGTCACATCCTACAAATTGCAAGCATCTATTCATAATTATTCCACTTTTTAATGTTTTGCATCTTTTCGCTGAAGAGTGGATCTCTCAAACCAATCACAGCTCCATTCATCCGTTCCTGCAACAACTCGACGTGATTCAACATCTTCGAGGCCAAGGCTCTCATTGAGAGACAAGGATAGGGCGGAAAAAATGCTGTTGCTATGGTGATAAGGAATGTGAAAGTGACACCTTGACAAAAGACAAGGCCAGTTCTAACAATGCCTGCACCAATCAGCCCTGAGCAGAATGCCAAAGGGTTTTGACATCACAAAGCTCTCAGAACATCCAACAAGGGATTTGTTCCATAGTTGCTACCCTCATTATGTCTCGAAGACTGGTATGCTTTATGTGACAGTCAGACAAAATAAATATGGTGCTGGCAGTCCTTTTACACAAGCTTCAGTTCTCGGACTTATATAATAAAGTTAGAGCATCATAAAAATCATGAAGCATTCCAATATTGGTATTTTCCTGATGTGTGCAAAGTGAATGAAAACATTTTATGGTAAAAATCACTTCTTGAAGTTCACCATATTTTGATTTGATTACACTCGCGCATTTAGTGCTGGGTGAGAGGGCTATAAAAATACACTGCACGAAAGCGATATAATTTGTATCTATTGCTGGGAATGATTATTTTGACTGGTGAATTTGTACAGCACAGTACATCATAATTATTGTGCTGTTTGGCCACATGGATACTAAAGCCTATTCTGGCACCACTAACTCCTAAAATACACTGGGTGTGATGCGGCTCCGACACGACCATGGAGCTGAATCGCTTCCATTCAAAACAACGCGCGTGTGAACACTGGCTGTGGCTCCAACTCCACCAGGGTTGTGTGCTCCGCTTGCCCTCAGAAAAAAATAAGCACCACTTCTATTTTGGTTGGATAGCGGAGCACGTCGCAACAATCTAGCACTGTGGGACAGGAAGTCGGGTGCGAAGAGAAAATAAAACATCTGGAAAATTGTCAAAATAAAACATCCCGTATTTGGAGTAATCATTTTCAATTGGGCCAAGGGTTTCCTCCCTGAAGTTAACAGGTCCTAGGTCTTGTGGGGGTCTCGCAATCATTTTAGACAAAGGCAAAGAAAGACTCGTCATCGAAGTACAAAACCATTCCATTATGGTGTCAGCCAGTGCCAGAGACGGACCGAAAGCCGTAGTCCCAACGCAAACACATTGGGCCTCATTTATGAACTGTACTTACAGCAGAAAACTGTGCGCACGGCTATTTTCACACAAGGCTCGACATTTATCAATCTCGACGTGAGCGTATGATCCGCTCAGATCTCACGTCAGGTCTGACATCGTACGCAAGTCAGAGTCAGTGCCGATCAATGTTCCCTCTAAGCTGCATTTGCGCACTACTCTCGTGTTCTCCGCGCACAGCAAACATATGCTGCGCAGAAAATAAAATCTAACCTGAATTGTAAATAAAATAAACACATTACAATTTATTCTGTGCCATTTTGCAATGCAACTCAGAGAGTGGCAGCCTGTCACTGACAAGCGACAACAAACGGTAACTACAGATAAAACTATGACTAACACAGGTGTCCAGCCAATGATATGATGCGGTTCACGTAATGCATTAGTTACGCAGCCAATCAATGTCATTAACAGCGCTTTATGCGTATGTGCCTGTGTTTTGCAGGTTAGCATGTAGCTAATGGTTCGGTGGAGCTAAGAGAGGTAAATGCTGCCAACCCTTTATCATGGCGAAACGACCGGGCTGTGGCACAGCCACTCAACAAGCCAAAGTAAAAAAGAAATGCGGTTCTTTTAAGATGGAATGGCTGTCGGAGTATGTGCGAATAGAAGAAGAAGAAGTAAAACTCAGTGAGATTTTTTCTTTTTCGAGTGAGAAAGGGCTGCTCTGCAAAACATGTTGCGAAGCCAAAGTAGCAAGCGAGTTTTCGAAGGGAAAAGTGTGGACTGATGGAAGTTGGACTATCTCAAGCGTCACACTCAGCAGAAAAGTCATTTGAATGCTGTTGGAATTGTACGAAGACGCAAGATGGGAATGGGGATCAGTACATTATTGCAGGAGAGCGCAAAAGATCGAGAGAAGAGGAACAAGCTGTCACACAAAAAGAAATCCGACCCCGGGATTTTGCTCAGAGTGGTCCAAGGAATTCCCAGAGTTTGTGTGTATGCTCAGACACATGAAAAATTAGGGGGAACATTGGTGCCGATTAGTGGTGCAGCGCAGTAAAATCATAAAAAATGTAAAACGAATGATTAAACAAATCTCAAACTGTTCATTAAGTACAGGCAGCCACATAATCTGTTAAGATTAAAACGTAAACGAATATCATTGAATAAAATAAATATATGTGTTTTTTACGGAAGTGTTTTGCAATTACCTGATAAAATATAACCATTTTTTCCAGAGAAATTTATGTTTGGTTTGTTTTTCAGTGTAATTATTTCTGTTTTTTGTGACTTAATTTCTTTTTGTTTTTTTTAAGCAATCTTGTCCTTTTTGTCCAAGTAAATGTTTTCTGTTTTTTCGTGGTAAATGAAGAATATCTAATAACTGGTAAACCTGCCATAGAACAGCAGCGCAGCTTCAACAGTGCGCGCACACGCGTGACTGTGTCAGGGCAGCGACACGTCTGTTGTCCATGGTGGCTCTGCTCACCCCGCTGTCATCAATCTCCAGACAGCGTTTTTTTTTTTTTTGGGGGGGGGGGGCTCCTTTAACTCCAGTTTTCATGCTTCCAAAAGCACGTCCTTGTTTAACTTCCACCTCAGACTCGAGGGGAACAACTTCCAGTTCTAAAAAGTTTAGATTGTTTCTCAGTTTTCTCCTCTTAAGGTTTGATTTCAGTGAGCGACACCACTGAAACATGAATATTTAAGGCCGGGACATGTTAATGATGATCAATTTCAGCCGCTGATTCATACGCTGGGATTGGCCATATACGGAATTTTCACAAATCACACGTGCGTCTTTTCGTACCATGATTCCTGCACTCAGATCTGCACACATTCCTATGCAAGACTGATAAATAAGGCCCACGCAGTGTATTTTCGGGGATCAGACAGGAACACACCAGATCACAGTGGATTCACACCCCAGTTAGACCTTTCAATCAATATGGTTTCTCTCCCCAGTTGGGGAAGGAGGAAGTCCCTCATCCCCTTATAAAATGCAGAAACTGCTTTGTTTGTTTTTACCAAAAATCTCCTTTATTTATCAACCGATGAAGGAACCACTGTTAAAAAAATCACTTCTTGGCAGTCTGAATCAGACTGTTTTGTCTTGCGCTGCCAGAGTTTAGCATTTGCATGACTCACACTGGGCTTGACTGCACCCTGCAACATAAACATTGTGATTATCTGTCATATCTTCACTGCCATGAACCGAGTTTGATAATTAGAAATCATTCAGAGTATATGTTTCCATAGTGACAGCCTGATGCTGGGTATCTGTCACAGCTGCTGCCCTGCTCTGCTTCAGCTCTCACCCTCCCCTCCAGGCACACCTGAACCGTGTTTCTGACGAGCAGCACAGTTGAAGCTGCGAGACCCGGTTGTCGGATCGTTTGTTTGGATTGTTCGGATCGTTGCTTGTTCTTCCTGTTCGTTTGGATCGAACAGACGAGGCACTGTGGCAGACGAGGGGAGTCAACGTGTTTGACAACATAATACTTCGACATTGTACCTGGATCTCAGAAGAAACGTGCCAGAAACTGTTATGAAAAACAAGAGTGAAGTTTAGAGTTCTGAGGACCAGATTAAATGGCTTCACTTCCCACTTTGCTAGTAGAATTAGTATTTTGGTACTCAGTATGGAGCAAGTACAAGAACACACACTCCTACACACACACACACACACAGAGGAAGCCATGAAAACTCCATGTTAATGTAAATAAAAGCCATAGCTGTGGTATTCCTTATTTTATCAGCTGGTCAGGGATCTGTTTCTGCTGACCGATGACTGTCCCAGTGCTTGAACCAGATTACCATATTCACAAACTGAGAACAGCCCCATTTTCCGTGTCACTAAGTGCTTTGTCACCCATGGGCGCTATGTACACAATAATACCAAAATATGAATTATCAGCCAGTTTTGACAGAGGTCCACCCTAAACCAGCTTTTTCCTGCATTATTATGTCCATTCAAGTGTCTGAAAATCATCAACACCCATGATGGTCTGGTGACCGAAACATTCACTTTGTATTTTCTGTTTTTCCCACTTTTCTTTTTGTGCACTTCACACTATGTAAATAAAGTTTTTGCTTTTTTTGTGAAACAGACAACCTCCATTTTGATTCTGCGTGCGGGCCTCCTTCTTCCTTGTTTGATGTTAAAAATGAGACATGACAAATGGAAGACTGGCAGAGAAACGAGAAATTAGGAGATAAATAAACATAGAAGGGGAATAATGAAGGCAGCTACTCGCTGGCGCTCGCGCATCACCACCAGCACCCTGCTCATCCATTGTCCCATCCCTTCGTTAAATAATAACGAAGGGATGGGAAAAGCGCTTGTCGCTGGCATCCATTTAGCCAAATCGTAGAAAAAAAATGTCCTTGATAATTCATGAAGCTGCTCCCATTACTATCGTGTGAACCTTCAGTGGAAATGTGAGCAATCAGTGGAGAGGAGACAGATGAGACAACTTTAGTAAACAAAAATAACAAGGCAGGATAAAATCATTTTAATTGTACCGTCGAGGCGACACTTTACATCTTTGTGAAACATTCGGTGGATCCGCATTTGTTGATATTCAATTTTTCTCCGATTAAGTTGAGCGCTAAAAGAACAGACTGAACAATGTCTTCTTCAATCCCGTAGTGACTCCTCTGCTCTATTAAAAAAAAAAAAAAATAACACTTCAAAAAACACATCAGTCTAATCTTCTGGAGCAAAACACATCAAAGCTAGAATTTATTCACCCAGTATATTCTATGGTTGAAGCTATCATTTTTTGGGAAAATAAAGGGCAGTTGCAGTTATGATTACTGCAAATATTAGAGCCTAAGGGGCAGAACAAAGCCAAAAGATATAGATCATTGTCATGACTTATCAAGTTCAACCTCTAGTGTTGCTGCAGGCTAACGATTGGAAGATTAGCTGATCTGTATCATAACCATCAGCAGCACTGAGAAGACAATGACAGCCAACCACTCACACTTATGGTCAATTTAGACTGATCAATTCACCTAACAAGCATGTTTGGGGAGTCTGTACCATTCCGATCATCATGACTGAGGAGAAGCACATCTCCATCGGTTTTATTTAGTCTCGCAGCGCTGCCAGGCAACCTTCACAGCACAAAGCAACATTTGGGAACAGCCAGGGTTTGATGTGTTCGCGCCGCGCCACACAGACAGTCTGGCATGCACTTGTAGACAGAAACACATGCCACTGCAACCAGGCACACGCGTTTCAAAGGTCGCCCGCCCGAAAGCTTGCCCGCAGGGAATGAGAAGAGCATTCACATAAGACGTTGCAAACATGAACAGACAAAGGTGTGAATAAACTCTTCAGCACTGCTTATAACGGTAAACGTGTCACCACTACAACCCGCAGCATCTCTTATCATGATTTTTTTTTTTTTTTTAATCTAAAAGAAAAATTTTAAATGGAGAATGGTGGGTTATTAATACCCACTCTTTGATTTTGATATAGAGTATGGTGCACTCTTGCACTAATCAGGTGAGAAAAAAAAAAAAATACTATTAAAAATAACCCTCTTGGCCCCTCGCTGACCTCTACCCTCACTAACTTCTATTATACATTTCCAATGTAAAGAATGTACTTAAATGTTAAATAAAACAGAAATGGCGGCAAAGATGTCTAGATGCAGAATATGTTTAAATGGTCAAACAAATAACTACAAGTACTGTATGTAAAGCAGGTACCGGTCAGCTCTTGTACAGTAGGGTGAGCAGCGAGGCCGGGTGGATATAAACATTTATTTTCCCCTGAAGGTGACTGAGATGAAGCAATAGAGGGATGGATGCGCAGAGTGAGAGAGCACCTCCGCAGATTGATATTGTGTTAACATGAAATGAATTGCCAGAGGGAGGGAAACGCTATGGTGTTCTGGGATCTGACAGCAGATGAAACGGAGATGGAGGATGTGTGTCAGTCGTTGTACACATGCGTGTGTGGGTGGGTTGGTGAGTACATGTTTATGAATCAGCCTCTCAGAGCGTAAGTGGCGTGCTGTAATGTCATAATAGTAGAAAATGTGTATTGTATCTGAAAAGCACTGTAATGATCCTGGAAACATGGATTTCAGTATGATGACTCTGCCACAGGTTTGTGATTTCCAAAACACCTCTACCGCCTAAAAGGTCGCAGGCCTGCAAAACCAGAGGAGGAATAGAACTGACAAGAAAATTCTGAGTTCCAGTGCTATGCTTAGTTTCTCATGAAAACCGGTGTGACTATTTTGAAAAGAGAGCTAGTGATGTCACATGGTTTAGATGTCGGCGGAGACGCAAAGGTGACCTAGGAGACTGAAGCCCGGAAAATAGCGATGCAAGGACACCAACATACGTAGGACTAGAAGGACAAATGTTTTGGCAACTACAAATGGATGCAAACTTGCCCTGGCAGCATGACAGAAATGGACAGGTACATGTGTTGGCAGCCAAAGTCCAATCAGACTGAAAATGTGCTACTGTACTGTATATATTCTAAGCAAATTGTTACGGAGCGTGTGGTGAGGACCCAAGCACAGACGCAAGGCAGGTTCAGGAACAGAAAATACTCCTTTATTGGGTGTACGCGAGAGGACTGCGAAAATAAACTGAAGCTCTGCAGCCAAAACAGGAACACAAAAACCCACAGTGGCAAACGGCGCACTGACAGGCACACACGGAGTCCAACAGGGTCAATGAGACAAAAAATACAAAAAGGCAAACAGAGTCAAAAAGACAAACCGTCCAACAGTCTGACAAACAGGCAGGCAGGCCAGCAGACAGACAGTGTCAAGCAGGGTCCATGAGGGCATGAAGCAGGCAAAAGGCACGTAAGGAAATAAGGCAAGTCCGCAAAAAGGCAAATCCGCAAATGATCCAGCTGGCAGCCTCCCCTATATCTGTCACTGATTGCCCTGATCAGTTCCAGGTGTGCGGTCCCTGCTGGATCCTGGTGATGAGCCACAGGTGCGTGGTCCCCGCTGGATCCTGGGGACCCGTGCCCTCTGCAGGGGAATGCGGGGCAGCTCCTGTAATTCTTAAAGGGCCAGCAGGCTGGACCCTAACACAAATTCTCCCTTCGGGGAGACACTTTTCTGATGTACAATCTGTGCTGAAGTTTTGTTGTCTCCATATTGCACAAAATAAGGTTTCCCTTCCAGATCAGTGTTTTGTGGTTTTTCATAAAAATATCCAGAGTGCTATTGATAGAAATCTTCCACAACAGAACGATGTCTACAAAAAGCATTTTCTTGTGTTTGATTTTAAGCAGCAAAGCTAGCAATACCAACAATAATGAAAACTGTAAGAATGCAGTTTATTAGTAAGCACAAAGCTTAATCCACAAAAATATATGAAATCAAGAACATCAATTCAAGAACATTATATTATTTGATTTCTTTTTGTGATTTGCATGGCTGGTCTATGTAATAGTGCTATGCACATAAATAGCTAATTAATTTTAGTATGATCATTAATGGACCTAGAACTGATTTCAAAAGAGCTTCTCTTTTTAAATTAATGGACATTGTTTGTTCAAGAAACCCACAGCTGTCAAAACAATGAATGTGAATGGCGCTATAATCGTACTTAAATACTGTTGATAAATACTTTTTATATTCAATAAGGATGGAAGTGATATCAAGCATCTCTTTGTGGAAGAAACTGGTTTTGTACCAGTTTGTACATTAGTTCATGAGAAGATATGTTAAGAGTGAAACAGAGTCTGAACCCAAAAGCGAAAGCAGAAGTCCCAACAGTTGCTGTAAAAGGTTTTATTACAAAAAATGACTAGAACAACAAAATAAAAATTAATAGATAAACTAGGAGAAAAATACAGAAAATAAACAAACAACTAGAACTATAAACTAAACATCACTAGACAAACTAGGAAAAAGTCTTACAAGATTAACAAAAAATACAGAAGCAGTGCACTGTCAACACTCTGTACAGTGGGGATGGTGTGCTGCTGACCTCGACTAGGGACGTTGTGGACCGGTGGAGGGAAAACTTCGAAGACCTCCTCAATCCCACTGACATGCCTTCCAGTGAGGAGGCAGGGCCTGGGGACTCGAGGGTGGGTTCTCTTATCTCCTGGGCTGAGGTTGCCAGGGTGGTCAAAAAACTCCTCGGTGGCACGGCCTCGGGGGTGGATGAGATCTGCCCAGAGTTCCTCAAGGCTCTGGATGTTGTGGGGCTGTCGTGGTTGACACGATTCTGTAACATTGCGTGGACATCGGGAACAGTGCCCCTGGATTGGCAGACCGGGGTGGTGGTCCCTCTTTTTAGGACAGGGGACCGGAGGGTGTGTTCAAACTATAAGGGGATCACACTCCTCAGCCTCCCTGGTAAGGTCTATTCGGGTGTACTGGAGGGGAGGGGCCACCGGATAGTCCAACCTCGGATTCAGGAGGAGCAATGCGGTTTTCATCCTGGCCGTGGAATTGTGGACCAGCTCTACACCCTCAGCAGGGTCCTTGAGGGTGCGTGGGAGTTTGCTCAACCAATCCACATGTGTTTTGTGGATTTGGAGAAGGCATTCGACCGTGTCCCTTGGGGAGTCCTGTGGGTGGTTCTTCGGGAGTATGGGGTGTCAGCCCCCTGATATGGGCCGTCCGCTCCCTGTGTGACCGGTGTCAGAGCTTGGTCCGCATTGCCGGTAGTAAGTCGAACTAGGGTTCCAGTGAGGGTTGGACTCCGCCAGGGCCGCCCTTTGTTCATAACTTGGACAGAATTTCTAGGCACAGCCATGGTGTTGAGGGGGCCCGCTTTGGTGACCTCAGGATCGGGTCTCTGCTTTTTGCAGATGATGTGGTCCTGTCGGCTTCATCAGTCCATGACCTCCAACTCTCACTGGATTGGTTCACAACCGGGTGTGAAGCAGCCGGGATGAGAATCAGCATCTCCAAATCTGAGGCCATGGTTCTCAGCCGGAAAAAGGTGGAATGCCTTCTATGGGTCGGGGAGAAGATCCTGCCCCAAGTGGAAGAGTTTAAGTACCTCGGGGTCTCGTTCACAAGTGGGGGAAGAATGGAGTGGGAGATCGGCAGGCGGATCGGTGCGGCTTCTGCAGTAATGCGGACTCTGCACTGTTCTGTTGTGGTGAAGAGAGAGCTGAGCCAAAAGGCAAAGCTAAAAGTAAGTGAGTGTAAGGAACAACGCATCTCTGGAGGTGGGAGGATGGAAAAAACATAGCCACGTGAGCTGCACGACAAAACACTTGAAAGAGGGAAAAAAAACACCAAAAAGGCAAAATCTCCCAGGATACGCATCCTTTAATGCACTTAAGCCAGGTCCAGACTACACAACTTTCCGAGTCGGCGAGGCACTTGGGCCAGTCACACTACAAGACTATCTAGTCATGTAGTGTGAACGCAAGGAGCATGGGTGTTGACATTACAAGACTCGTCTGAGACGGGAGTGTTCACACTACGCAATTTTCGCCGTCAGGAGGAGTGACCAACTGCAATGATATGGGAAGTATGTGGCTGCAGCGCGCAAGCCTTCTGTCCTGGATTTTGTAAAATAAACTTTCCCCACAAAATGCCACATATAGTCCAGTGCAATTTATTTCATTCTTTTCTTCATTGACAACGCCAGTGGGATTCATAGTCTCAAAAACACGATACTCAAGATGAATTTTTTTCAAGAACACCTACAACAACACCACTGACCGCCAGGAGTATACAGAGACCATCACTGCCTACATGAAGAGTTGCATGGATGACGTCTTCAGAACTACCTCCATTTGGGCCAATCAGAAACTATGGCTGACAGGGAACATCCACAGGCTCCTGAAGGCTCGGAACGCTGCCTTCACAGCTGGCGATGAGGTGGGCCTAAGGACAGCCTAAGGACAGGGCCAACCTGTCACGGGGCATCAGAGAGGCCAAGAGACAGTACTCCAGGAGGATTGCTGACAGCTTCAACGACAGCAGAGACACCAGGAACCTGTGGCGTGGGATCCAGACCATGACTGCGACAACTCCTTTTCTCTGCTGAATCAGCTGAATAACTTCTTTGCTCACTTTGAGGCAGACAATAACACTCCAGTACAGAAGATCCCTCCGCCTCCCAACGACCAGGTGCTGTTGCTGTCTCCAGATAATGTGAGGAGATCACTCAGGAGGACTAACACCAGGAAAGCTTTGGGTTATGACAACATTCCTGGCCGTGTCCTGAGAGAATGTGTTGAGGAGCTCACAGATGTCTTCACAGACATTTTCAACACCTCGCTGAGCCAAGCTGTTGTCCCGACGTGCCTCAAAGCCACCACATCCAGGTCCCAAAGAAACTGTCTCCCTTCTGCTACAACGACTACCGCCCAGTCGCACTCCCATCATCATGAAGTGCTTCGAGCGGCTAGTCATGCATCACATCAAGTCAACCCTCCCCTTCTCTCCCCTCTGCACTGGACCCTACCAATTTGCATATCGGTCCAACCGCTCGACTGATGATGCCATTTTCACTGCCCTCCACTCAGCCCTCACCCACTGGAGACCACAGACTCACATGTCAGAATGATGTTAATCGACTTCAGCTCAGCATTCAACACTATCATCCCCCAGCAGCTCATTCTCAAACTAGTCCAGCTGGGACTCAAAACTTCTTTGTGCAACTGGCTGCTGGACTTTCTGACTAGGAGACCACAGACAGTTCAGGTCGGCAGCAACACTTTTAGCACCATCACGCTGAACACAGGGGCCCCCCAAGGATGTGGGATTCACTCTGCTGACCCACGACTGCACACCAACATCCAGCTCCAACCTCTTCATAAAATTCGCAGACAACATGACTGTGGTGGGTCTCATCAACAACAACGATGAGACAATCTACAGGAGTGAGGTGAGCCACCTGTTCACTTGATGCAAGGACAACAATCTCCACCTGAACATGGAGAAGACGAAGGAGATTGTAGTGGACTTCAGGAGAGAGCATGCCCAGCATCCTCCGCTAACCATCAACGGTACCGCAGTGGAGCGGGTGAGCAGCGCCAAGTTCCTGGGTGTACACATCTCCCAAGACCTGTCCTGGAATGTCAACACCTCATCACTGGCCAAAAAAGCCCAACAGCGACTCTACTTTCTGCAAAAACTGAGAAGAGCAAGAGCCCCGACCCCCATTATGTACTCCTTCTACAGAAGCACTATTGAGAGCATCCTGACCAGCTGCATCACCGTGTTGTACTGCGCCTGCACTATCTCCTGCCGCAAGACCCTGCAGCGCACTGTGAGAGCAGCTGAGAAGATCATTGGTGTCTCTCTTCCCTCCCTACTGGGCATTTACCACACCCGCCTCACCCACAAAGTCACCAGGATTGTAGGTGACCCCACCCACCCATCCCTCACCCTCTTCAGCCTGCTGCCATCGGGGAAGAGACTGCAGAGTCTCCAGGCCAAAACCAGAAGGCTCAAAGACAGCTTTTTCCACCACGCAGTCAGGATGCTCAGCTCCCTCCCAGCTCTGCCCCCACTCCCCTATTCCACCCGGCCCCCACTACTGACTCTGGGCCACAGACTCTGTCCACACACACACTAATCTCAGGACTGCACAACTCACTTTACCCTGCTGATCTGCAGTATTTATACTTTATACTGTTCATACTGTATAACTGTCTATTTTCTTACTGTCCATATACCCCACACAACAATGGCCTACAACTGTGCACATTAACTGTAAATTTCTGTATTTTCTGTATTTAGTTTAGTTTAGTTAGAGTATTTAAATTTAGTTAAATTAGCTTTATTTATTATTTCTTGCTGCACCGTGGGTCCGAGAGGACTGGAATTTCAGTATGCTGTATGCCATGCATAGCTGACAATAACGATGACTTGACTTGACCTAATACTATAATGGAGCGGTCTCCTTGGGTCATTTGGTTCTGGGCCGCACAGAAAGAATAAATAACTTCAATTACTTTGTTTTTTTTATCATCTGAAAGTGAACAATGTTTTATTTTGAAAAATTTAATTACATAATTACAATAGTACATCACTATTGATGCACGTTTATTATTATATTTCTAAAATACCACAGTTCTCTTCATAATATTTCACCTGTCTCACTATGGGATGCACGCCTCTTGGCAGCCCTCAGAAGCATTAATCTCATTTAGAACCGAAACGATTACTCGAATAAGTCGAGTAATTTGATTACCAAAAAACTTTGATAAAAATTATTTGTGTCGAAGCTTCGTTTAAATTTGGTCCACTATACTTCGCACTGTGTTTGGCACAGATTGTCATTTCTGTTGCACAGCGCGCACGCTGTTCCAGCTGCTGAGACGTCATTGAACGTAAATGTGAGCGCGGATTGCAAAGCCATGGAGGAAGGCCGCGGATTGCAAAGCCATGGAGGAAGTGTGGGATCATTTTAAATTAAAAAGAAAAGAAAACGTTGTGCAGTGTATCTACTGCAATACGCAGTTAGCGTACCATAACAGCACGACAATGCTGCAGCACCTTCAAAGAAGACATCCAGTCTAGGCTAAAAGTCCAAAGTGCATTGCTTTCCGGTCCATGAATGGACCGGAAAGTAAAAAATAAGTAAAAAATAAGTATTCTCTGCCTCTTATTGATGCTGCGTTTGGTCTCCTCCACAAAGTCTGGTTTTTTACTAAGTTGGATTTACGGAGTGCTTATCATCTGGTGCGCATTCGCAAGGGTGACAAATGGAAGACAGCTTTTAACATGCTCTGGGGCACTTCAAATACCTCGTGATGTCTTTTAGGCTCACCAACGCCCTGGCTGTGTTCCAAGCTCTGGTTAACGACGTGCTAATAGATATTCTCAATCACTTTTTTTTGTGTATATTGATGATATTTTGATTTCGTCAGAGGCTTTGGAGGAGCATCTGCAGCATGTTCTCCTAGTGCTTTTCCGGCTGCTGGAGAACAAACTTCTTGTAAAAGCAGAGAAGTTGTTAGGGTCCGGCTTACTGGCCCTTTATTGTGTGTGTGGGTTGTTCCATGTTTTCCCTGCTGGGATCCAGCAGGGACTGCACACCTGTCGCTGATCAGCTCATTAGCGGCTGATATAGGGAGGCTGCCAGCTGGTCCCCGTTGCTGGATCATTGATTGTCATTGTCGTTTGATCACGCTTCACCAAAACTGTGAGTTGCCACATTTCTTGAGAAAAGCCTGAGTCCTGGTCATTCGGACACCCCGCAGTGAGCCTTCCCGTGAAGATTTGGATTTTGAGTTTCATGATCGCCCTTTTCCCTCTAGTTGGTGCGCTTTCAGTTGTGTCATCTCTGTTCACCCAATAAAGGGTATTTTGTTCTTCGAGAGCCTGCCTCGTGTCTGCGTTTAAGTCCTCAATACACGCAACATAACAGAATGATCCAGCCAAGCACTGACCCAGCAGACTCTCTATTCACGCTTTTGAGCCAGGGCTCCATGATCCTGGACTCCATGCTCGAGGCGTATAATCAACAGCACCACGCCTGGATGGCAGCGTTGACAAAGATGACCTCCCAGCTGGTGAGTCTCTTGTCCCCGCCTGTTGCTGCTGCTTCTGCTAACGCCAAAGCCGGACCGAGCCCTGTCTACGCGGGTGATCAGATGGAGGTGCGGTGGAGCCGAGGTGAGGACCATTTAACCAGTTTTGCTGCCACTCACCTGAACCAGCCGGGAACTCTCCCTCTGTCTCTTCTTCCATGGAATCCTGCCAGCGTTCCCCCACTTTCCGTGAGTCCCAGACTGGGCAAAGGTGGCCCAGCCCCGGTGCTTCGGGCGTCTCTCCGGCTCTAAGCAAGCACCCTGCAATCCTCACGTGTCTTGAGTCCCGTCGCTCTGCTCGTTGGTCCAAGGGTCCTTCATGATTCTGTTCCTGCACTGTCCAAGTCAGCTCCGGTTCCTGTATCCGCTCCAGCCAGGTCAGTCCCTGCTCCCGCATTAGCCCAGCCCGCTCCTGCATTAGCTGAGTTAGCCTCTGCTTCTGTGCTAGCCAAGTTAGCTCCTGTTTCCACACCAGCCAAGTTAGCTCCTGCTTCCGCACCAGCCAGGTCAGTACCTGCGCCTGCACTAGCCCAGTCTGCCCCTGCTCCTACACTAGCCAAGTTAGCACCTGCTTTTGCACTAGCCAAGCTAGCTCCCGCGTCCACACCGGCCAAGTCAACCCCTGGTCCTGCACCAGCCAAATCCACCCCCGCTCCAGCTAAGTGTCCTCCTGCAGCAGCCAAACCCGCAGCTGCACCGGTGAAGTCTGCATTAGCCCCAAGGCCCAGGGTGAGGGATTTCCCTGCAACTCCAGAGAGGGAGGGTCTGGTGTTGGAGTGCCCCAAGGAGCTAGAAGGTGGAGAGGCTCTGCTCCTCGGCGTCCTGCAGACTCTGGTGCAGAGAGGCCCATTGTTGGCCGCAGTCAGGCACCGAGTCACAGCCGACCCACTGTCAGTGGCTCCAGGTCTGCAGTCTCCGGTTCCGAGGGCAGCGCCAAAGCCGCCGGCTCCGAGGACAGCGCCGACGCCCTTGCCGGTTCTGAGGGCAGCGCCGAAGCTGCCGGCTCCGAGGACAGCTATGACACCCACGCCGGTTCCAAGGACAATGCCCCTGCCGACCACCACTACGGTCCCCACTCCGACGACACCGACAATCACTCCAGTCCCAACTACTCTGGCCCAGACAGCGACGGCCAGTCTGGTCCCAATCAAGACTGCGACGGCCAGTCCGGTCCCAAACAAGACGGTGACGGCAACTCCGGTTCCGACCAAGACGGTGACGGCGACCCCGCTGGCCATGACCCCAGCACCGGCGACCCCGCCAGCTTCAACCCCAGCGCCGGCGACCCTGCCTGCTCCGACTCCAGTCAGTGCTGACGACCCCGCCGGCCAGGACCCCAGTGCCGACAACCAAGGCGGTTCCGAGGACAGCACCCACGCTGGCTCCGACCCCAGCGCCAATGACCCCGCCGGCTCCGACCCCAGCGCCGGCGAAACCGCCGGCTCCGACCCCAACGCCGACGACCACGGCGGTACCGGCGTCATTGGAGATGACCGCGCTCAGGCTGACCCCGACTACAGCACCCACGTTGATGACCACGTCAGTCCCGACGACGGCGTCGACGACCACGCCGGTCCTGACGACGCCAGCATCCAAGGTTGCGGTTCCTGTGGCGAGGGCTGTAACCCCTGCGGCAAAGTTGTCGACCCCTGCAGCCAAGTCGCCGACACCTGCACCCAAGTCACCGTGAGTCCCAGACTGGAGCCAAGTCGCCAACGCCTGCAGCCCAGCCTCCGACTACTGCAGCTCAGCCTCTGACTCCTGTAGCTAGGCCCTTGGTCCCTGCAGCTAAGCTCCTGATCCCGGCAGCCCGGCCTCTGACTCCTGCAGCCCAGCCTCTGACTCCTGCATCCAAGCCCCTGGTCCCTGCAGCTAAGCCCCTGAGGACAGCAAGGCCTCTGAGGCAGGGCCCCGCAGCACGGGCTGCTGTCCCTGTTGAAGCTAAAGCTGCTCCTGAGCCCCAGGCCGAGGTTACCCCCGAGAAGGGAGAGACTCCCTCCGAGGTCATCACCAAAGCCGTCCCTGAAGAGGCTGAGGTTGCCCCAGAGTCCCATGCTGAGGCTGATCCTGAGCCCGTGGCAGCAGCCGCCCTCCGTAGAAGCAGAAGCTGCCTTCAAGCCCGTGGCTGAGACAGCCACTGTAGAAGCTGCAGCTGCCCCTGTATAAGATGGTTCTAAGGCTCCGATTCAGGCGAGGAGTCCGACACCCCTCCTCCCACCCTGGATGATGGACGTGGGGCCGTCCAAAAGGACCAGGTAGGGCGCCAGGTGGCGCCCATTGAGGGAGGGGTACTGTTAGGGTCCGGCTTGCTGTGCTTTTATTGTGTGTGGCTGCAGGAACGTCTGGAGGCAGGTCTGCGCCACGCTGACATGCTCCTCCCTGCAGTCCCAGAGACAAGACAAGCGCCACAGGGTTCCGGCTCCATGATACCGTGCGGGTCAGAAGGTCCAGGAAACTGGCGCCCAGGTTCGTGGGTCTGTTTGAAGACCCACGAACCTGGCTAGCTATAGACTTTGTGTCTGAGCACATGCTCGGCGCCACAGCGGTGCGCCTCAGACTGCCAGCATCCCAGAAGATTCACCCAACCTTCTATGTCTCACAGGTCAAGCCAGTGCGGGAATCCAAGTGGGTTCCGCCGCCCGACCTTTCTCCTCCCACTCCGATAATTGACGGTGCTCCTGCATTCCAGGTGCAGCGCATCCTGGATGTCCGTTGACAGGGGCGCGAATGGCAGTTCTTTGTCGACTGGGTCTGGCAGATTCTGTTTTTTTGGTTTTGTTTTGTGTTGTCCTTCTGCTTGTCCTCCAGGAAGTGTGGTGGTTTCAATTTTCACTGGTGGCCCACACACCTGTAACACATCTTCATCAGCCCCTCTATTTAAGCCCCAGGGTGACCGTCCACCAGCGTCGGATTATTGTTTCCAGCAAGGAAAGCATAATCCTGTACATGACTTAAATGTAAGTCATGTAAAAAAAAAAATCTGCAGCGTGCGCAGTAAATTTCTTATCAGATTACTCGATTAACTGCCAGATAAATCAATCGAATACTCGATTACTAAAATAATCGATTGTTGCAGCCTTAATCTCATTACACCAACTCTGATTGGTAAATGTATCCGTGTCAGGTAATGCCACTTGTCATAAACACTTGCCATAAATAGTCTTTGGTGTTTTTCCTTGCCACCCCATGGCTTGGTCAACACTGACCTCGATGCCCCACCACGGCTATTCGAGCACACGAGTGAGTAGCACACCAGCTACCCTCACTGCGTGTTCAAGGTTAGCATACCACTACCGCCTACAACTCACAAAGCACTTGCAAGGAATGGAGGGAAAGAATCCTCACATCAGAGGATATGGAGACTTCAGGCCCCGGCCACGTGGCTGCAGGAGTTTGATCTCGAGCAAGGATCCACACCAGGTCTGATCGAGCTGCTTGGGGCTGGAATACACCCGGCATGCTATTGACCACCTTGGTTCGTATCGACACTGTGCGGTGCCGACACGATGTTCACAACGAAAAGTTTCTGCAGATGGTTAGCCCGCCAAGCTAGCTTGTGTGGACTTGATCCCTGTCTCCCCGTTACCACCACTGAGGAGGAAAACGAATGGGAGAACACCATGGCAGCGGCTGCCGCCACCTGGGGCTCCCAGCTCAATCTAGCCATGGATCCCCCGCATGAGGAAGATGTCCTGGCTTGCATCCCATAGTGAGACATCTCACTAATATTACTCAGAGAACTGGGGTTATGTAAATAACCTAAAGTTTTCTTGCTGGTCATATCACGTTATTTTGTTGTATTTATCCACCACACCTTAAAGGCCGATCCCTGAAAACTGTCTGACATTAAACCAGTCCGTGGCACAAAAAAAATGGGGAACGCTGCTATAAGGCATCTGGAAAGCTGCTTCTTGTCAATATCTTTTTTTTTTTTTTTTTAGTAATTTTGAGACTTAAAATTGTGTCTTGATCTCGTCACAGCGTCACGGTAATGTACCGTGTCATTTCCTGTTTCTGCTCCGTCCTACTCGTTCACTTCTCCTGGTGTTTGCTACGGTGGATTTACTGTTAATTATTTTGTTAGCTTTTTATTTATTCTGTTTCTAGTATTACACAAGCACCTTGGTGAAAGTTTAGTAACCGCACGATCCTTTGGGTTCTATACTTCGCTCTGTCTGTTTTGCTCCACGCAGCTGCGCTCACTTCTAGCATGGCTAACTCCACTCCCTCTCCCACTGTTTCTCCTTCTCCGGTGTTCTGTGAAGTGTGTGAAACATTTAGTTACTCCTTGGCCTCCTTTACTGAGAGTCAAGCTTGTAGAAAGTGTAGCTTATTTATAGCTCTAGAGGCGAGGCTTAGCGAGCTTGAGGCGAGGCTTCGCACACAAGATAGCATCGTAGCCCCTGTAGCTAGCCAGCACCAGTTAGCCTGCGTGGACTGGCTAATGTTAGCTGTTCCCCCGCAGCCCACGAGCAGCTGGGTAGTCAGGGTGGTTGGGTGGCGGTTCGAAGGAAGCGTAGCCTGACACAAAGGCCCATGGTTCACTACCAACCGCTTCATGTTGCAAACCGCTTTTCCCCACTCACTGACACACCCACTGAGAAACCAACCCTGGTTATTGGCGACTCTATTCTCCGATATGTGAAGCCGACACCAGAGACGATAGTTAAATGTATTCTGGGGGCCAGAGTGGGCGACATAGAGGGTAACTTAAGCAGCTGGCGAGAGATAAACGCAAATACAGCAAAATTATAATTCACACTGGCGCCAGTCAGAGATTACTAAACGTAATATGGGATCAGTGTGTAACTTCGCCAAAATGATGTCGGACTCTGTAGCGTTCTCTGGTCCCCTCCCGAATCTGGCCAGTGATGACAGGTTTAGCTGCATGTCATCGCTCCGTCACTGGTTGTCAAACCGGTGTCCAGAAAATAACGTGGCCTTCATAGATAATTGGGAGACTTTTTGGGAAAACCTAGCCTTATTAGCAGAGACCGCATTCATCCCACCTGGGGTGGTGCAGCTCTTATTTCTAGCAATATAGAAAAGTTAATTGGACAACCAACCTTCTGACAACCCAGGGTTGAGGCCAGGAGGCTGAGTCGCTGTCTTACACGCTTCTCTGCTGCTTCTGTAAGACTGCCCCCCTCCAATAAAAATCTATTGAATCACTGTTGAATCACTGAGGCTTCTCTCAGTTAGTAAATGAACCGACGCACTGTCATAATCACACTCTGGATCTGGTTCTCAACTATGGTTTAGAAACTGAGAACCTGTTAGTTGTTCCCCAAAACCCCCTCCTCTCAGACGCCTCACTTATAACCTTTGATTTCACTCTAGCAGACCAAGCAGCATATGACAGGAAGCAGGTGTCTCTCTGAAGATACCAGAGACAGATTTGTAGCTGAAATTACAGCGCTGCTCCCTCTAGCACCTCCTACTGGTGCAACAGATCATTCTGATCTAAATGTTACTCCTGCAGATATTGATTGCTTTGTCAATGACACTGCAGCCACACTGCGTATAGTTTTAGATTTGGTTGCCCTACTGAAGAAGAGATTCACACACCATAGAAGACTGGCTCCGTGGTATAACACACATATCCGAACCCTTAAGCAGGCATCAAGACGGATGGAGAGGAAGTGGTATTCATCCAGATTAGCTGATTCCCAAAGCGCTTGGAAAGACAGTTTATTAACATATAAGAAGGCCATCCGTAAAGCCAGAACAGCTTACTACACTTCATTAATAGATGTAAACAAGAACACCCCACGTTGTCTGTTTAACACCAGGTTGACAGAGTCACAGCTCTGTTGAGCCTTCTATTCCTGCAGCTCTTAGCAGTGAAGACTTTATGAGTTTCTTCACCAATAAAATCACTAACATTAGAGAAAAGATCAATCAAGGTTGCTCCATGACAACTGATGAGCTGCCCTTGTTAGCAACCCCGTCTAGTCCTGATCCACCTCTGGACAGCTTCCTGTCCATAGACCTCCCTGAGCTGACCTCCAGCATTAATGGATCTAAACCAAGCACATGTCTCCTGGACCACATCCCAACTAAGCTTTTCAAGGATGTCTTTCCTCTGATTGGGGCCTCCGTATTAGATCAGATCAATTTATCTTTGACAACAGGTTATGTACCTCAGGCGTTTAAAACTGCTATTATCAGACCTTTAATTAAAAAACCTTCACTTGACCCAGGCGTCTCAGCAAAATATAGACCGATATCCAACCTCCCATTCATCTCTAAGATACTTGAGAGGTTGGTTGTGAGTCAGCTAAGCAATCACTTAAACAGGAATAGTTTACTTTCAATCTGGTTTCAGAGCTCATCATAGCACAGAAACAGCACTGGTTAAAGTCACTAATGACCTCCTCATGGCATCAGACCATGGACTTATCTCTGTACTCGTTTTACTGGACCTCAGTTCTGGCTTTGATACTGTAGATCACAGCATTTTATTACAAAGACTACAACATGAGATTAAGATTACAGGGACAGCTCTAGACTGGTTTAAATTTTATCTATCAGATCGATTTCATTTTGTTCATGTTAATGATGTTTCCTCTGGGTGTACAAAGGTTCATCATGGTGTTCCACAGGGTTCAGTGCTTGGGCCAATCCTGTTCATTCTTTACATGCTCCCTCTAGGGAATATTATTCAGAAACACAGCATAAATTTTCATTGCTATGCCGACGATACGCAGCTGTGTTTATCCATGAAACCTGATGAAACAGAGCCGTTAGCCAGACTCCATGCATGTCTCAAAGACATAAAAGACTGGATGACCTCCAATTTCCTACTTTTAAACTCAGAGAAAACTGAAGTCATTGTTCTTGGAGCTAAAAATCTGAGGACTAGATTACCAGATAGTATTCTCTCTTTGGATGGCATTACTTTGTCCTCCAGTATGGCTACAAGGAAACTGGGAGTTATCTTTGACCAGGACATGTCATTTCTCCCTCATATTTAAACAGGTTTCTAGGACCGCCTTCTTTCACCTCCGTAATATTGCCAAGATCAGGAGCATCTTGTCACAGAGTGATGCTGAAAAACTCGTCCATGCTTTTGTTACCTCTAGACTGGACTACTGCAACTCATTACTGTCAGGATGTCCAAATTATTCCATTAATAACCTGCAGCTGATCCAGAACGCTGCAGCCAGAGTTCTGACAGGAATCAGCACCAGGGAGCATATCTCTCCAGTTTTAGCTTCTCTTCACTGGCTTCCAGTGAAATCCAGAATAGATTTCAAGATTCTCCTTCTAACATATAAAGCTCTCAGTGGACTAACTCCATCATACTTGCAGGATCTCATAGTTCCGTATATTCCTAAAAGAACACTCAGGTCACAGAGTGCAGGTTTACTTGTAGTCCCTAGAATTTAACAAAGTAGACTGGGAGGATGAGCCTTTAGCTATCAGGCAGCTTTACTATGGAACCAGTTACCAACCTGAGTCCACGAGGCAGACACCACGTCTACCTTTAAGATCAAACTTAAAACCTTTCTGTTCAGTAAAGCATACAGTTAGCCTCAAACAAAGGTAGAATAGGGCCATCAAACTCTTATTCTTCAAATTTTAGCACAGCTATGCTGCAATAGGCCTATGCTGCTGTTCCTCACTTCCTCAACACCAACCACTCCCTCACCTCCTCTCCTCCTATTCTTCTAACCGGGATTATCAGTGTGTCCAGTCTTCCTTGCCGTTCTGTGTCTCTCTCCCCCTCTTCTCTCTCTCTCTCTTTCTGCAGGTGTTCCATCTCCAGACCTTCATGCTGCACGGACCTCGGCCTCTGACAAACCCAGGGTCTACTGTCAGCACCTTTCTATGCTATTCCCTTTTTTATTAAAACCTGCCTATACCGTTCCTCTTTTATAACAACCTGCTATGCGGTATTATGTATATATGTAATATATATATATATATATATATATATATATATATATATATATATATAATGTCTGATATGTTTGTATTTCTATGATTTTACTTTGTATTTCTATGGTTCTATGATTTTATCTGTTCTCCCTCTCTCTCTCTTTATTCTCTCTGGCCTGTCTCCATCTTCTTTTCCTCCTTTACCCAGCCGATTTTCAGCAGGATGGTTCCTCCTTGTAAGCCAGGTCCTGCTCAAGGTTTCTTCCTGTTAAAAGGGAGTTTTTCCTTGCCACTGTGCTCTCTGTAGAGCACCTAGAGACAACTTTTTTTGTAAAAGGTGCTATATAAATGAATTGAATTGAATTGATTTGAATTGAATTGAATTGTTGAATTATTACATTGGCATGTTTTGTGCCTGGATCCTCCTGGATTGAAGTACTTATAAACCACATATTAATGAGTATTCATGTCAGAAATGCTTTGCAAATGATTTATTTAGTATTTATTTAGTATTTATGAATGTTTAACTAATGCTTCCTATTGTGTACTTATTATGAAGTGTTACCACATTTTTAATTGTTTTCAAATTTTGCATGACGACAGACAGCTACAAAATAATCAGTGACGACCTGCACCATAATTCAACAAAAACAAAATAATGTCAACCTCCACAAGGAGTTGGACTGCGACGGTCACTAGGGCAAGGCATTATATTCATTGATGTCCAAAAACTACAGCAGTACTGTTTACACGGAATTTGGACCCCGAATTATACCCAACATAGCTTACATTAAACGAGAAAATTGCACTTACCCTGAGTGTGTTTCATTAGAGCCAATGGAATATTAAATTAGCCCGAACAACAGGATTTTGTCTACCCGTGGAAAAATACACTGTAAAAAAGCTTAAGAAAAAGTTGGAAAAATCCCTTTCGCTTCATCCCAGAAGGCATCACAGTCATCGCCCTCCCTAAAGAACTGTGTTCTGAGGATTATCTAAGAATAGACTTAGAATAGAGAATAGACTGATAGAAAATTCTGCTGATGGTAAATGTTGTTAGGTCAACGTCATTGAGACACAGCCAGAACATTGGGAGACATGTCTAGGCCACTGTCACTGTCCCTGACGGATCGTGCCTCTTCTTCCTTTTCGGTGAAACTGCCGCTCTTGCTGGAAATAGCTGCTGAGGATGGAGCTGGAAAATACAGGAGTTCCGAGAACTCCAACAACATTTGGGCAGAGCAATTCTGTGCACATTCAAGGAGGAACCATTTGGAACTAATGGAAATTGGGGGCATCCAGTGTGAGAACGTAAGAGGTTTTCTCTCCAGCCTATTTCTTCCAGAATTTCCTACCTACATTTTTCCTTCTACACAACTAATGCTCATTTCATTGCAGTTAAAAGACTGATGGATTGATGATAGACTGGTTTTAGGTCGTTTTTTACTAGTCATCTTTGTCGTTTAGAGCTCTTTACACATATACATTCTGCATTCACACTATGGTGCACAATCAGGTAGGAATTCCAATGCACCTCAACATTTGTTATACAGGGGTCTGGGATTGAGCCAACAACCTTTGTATTATTGGAGCGGCAACTTTTCCGCCCAGCCTTCAGCCACCTCAAATGTCATCAGAACCTTGAGGGAATTATGTAAATCATCTAAGAGATGAAGAATTTCATTCGTTGTCTTAAAATCATTGTTTTCCATCACACGCTAAAATAAACTGAGACTTTTTGTCTGTTACCTGCTCGCAAATACCTAAAAATAGGACTGAAAGGTTTCCTTGAAAACGTTTCACCCTCTCTCCAGAGAGCTTCTTCAGTTCTGGAGAGAGGGTGAAACGTTTTCAAGGAAACCTTTCAGTCCAGTTGACACAGAGAAATCTACTTTGGATAACCATGACCTGGATGATTGAGAATCTACACAGACATAAAAATAGGACGCAAACACGTCAGATATGGCAAGTTTTGAAGTTTCCTGAAAGCAGGTGATAAAAAGTAGTAGCTAATACAGTGAAGGGTTTTTCACTTCTACAATTAAAGACACAAAGGTATGGAAATATAAAGCACACCTATGTTATTAAATCATCAATCTTTTAGCAGGCACAAGAATCTAAATTTACCTGATGTCAAATAGTGCCTGCACGTTTTAAATTCTGCCAATGTTGGATTAACTGAGTAACAACCGTGAGAGTGATAGGGAGGCTAGATGGTGTGTTTAGTGGCCGTAGACATACAAGAATTCCAGTACAGGGTGGGAAAAAAAAAACCACATGAAGTAGTGGAATTTGATTCTTTGTACAGGTACGCAGTAGCTCCGACGTGATCCTAAGACAAAACCTCTCAACTGTGACTATAAAATTAAACTCCTCTGAGATAGATTTGTAACTGGTGGTGATGATATACTTCAGAAAAAATGCTATTAACAACAAACTATAGAAAAAGACTGAGTGACTGAACTCTGAGTTTCCAGGCAGGATAATTACAGAACGGACACAACGGTATTAATTCCTGCTTGCTACATATTTGACAACAATACAGAACAGCTGCACCACCCATATGTTTCCACAAAAGGACTTTCAAGCATTTGAAAGCAATGGCCAGAGATGATCTTAACCATTTGGGAGCTCTTGGGTTTATGTGCGGCCATTATTAATGGAACAAAGACTCAGCAGTAAGACAGTAGGTTGTCCTCTATGATCACCCTTATTTGGAGGGCCCGTAAAACATGACCTTTTCCGAAACTCTAATCTTGTCCATGTGGGGAGACTCCTTTACTTTTCCAACGTGACAGTTTTACAAGTCCTTTCTGACACAATTGCCAGTGTTCAGTGGACACTGAACATGTGAAAGTACAGACTAACAAGTCACAGGGAAAAGGAGGAATGGTGAGGATCCTTTGGAGAATTTAAAAAAAAAAAAAACAGGAAGAAATCTGTCAGCTATTTTGAAAATCAGTTTTGATTAATTAATTCAGTTTTAAATGACCTGTAATGACCTGTATGTATTTGTTTTCAAGTGCTTATAATGGGGTATAACACAATAAATAACCTTTTCTAATGTCATGTCGTATTATTTGTTTTTAGATTAGTTTTAGATAATAAAATATAATAATAATAACAATAACAATAACAATAACAATAATAATAATAATAATAATAATAATAATAAATAAACAAGATAAATCAAACAAGATAACTGAAATATTACATTGGTTATATATTCACGCAAACTCATTTAGTAACTTTGGTTAAACCAGTGGTTTAAAAAAACGAGCTTCTAATGGCTCTCTCTTCTGGCCAAAGCCAAGTCTTTCGAGAAGGTGAGCCATGTTTTCATCACTTTGCAGTTGGACTATTTAAAGGGTACACCCTGGCCAAGTCGCAATCTCATTGCAGGGCAACATATGCAGAGACAAACGACCATTCAAGCTCAGATTAGCCCGGTGTTCCAATATTGGTAAACAGCAGGTGCTTTCACAGCTGGAGATTGAAGAGGTGCAGCGTAGATGCTGCGGCAAGGGGAAGCCAGGTCAGGGGGGATGTGTCATCATCTCCATCTGAGATTGAATGTCAAGCCCCAATAATGATGATCATGACAACCCTAAAGCAGCTGATCTGAGAAATAAGATAATCGCTACTAAACAGGACACCCTCTGTAGTCAGTTAGTAAAAGTGAGTTAAGTTCCCTTTCAAAGGCTACAGGAGGATCCAGCACCGCAGATTATCCCTTTAAAAACCATCACTGACACCATGAAGCTGATCTTGCACAGGCCCCTCAAGCTCCCAGACATTATAATATATACATATTATATTTCTTCCTTCTTGTCTTATGGCACCATTTTCCTTTTATTATTCCTATTATTATTATTATTTAATTTACAGCTGGGCAGTTCTACTAACTTTATTTTATTTCGTTCCCTTAAAGAAGAAAAGAAATTATAGTCCTTCTTTGGAACCTGGTGCTAAAAAAAACAGAGGCCCATTTCAAAATACTAGGATTTATGTGTCAAATGTGTCCTGGTAGCAAAGCAGAGATCTTATAAACACATGCATGCATAATAATAATTGTGATAAGACAGGTATTGTGGAAATGAGCACTGCAGGAAACCTTTGCTGTTCCCCGCAAAATTGGATTTTTGTGGAGGCACCTTGAAGACAACCTGTTTGACTATAATGGGAAACTGAGTCATTGTTTGCGTGTGGGTAACACACACAGATGACTCACATACTCACCCATGGGGAACTCTGGGATAGATTTAAAACTGAAGACTTTGGCAGAAAATAGAAAAACAAAACAAAATTATTGTTGTTCTCAGGTTCCTTTTGTACGATAAATGGCAAATATTTAAGGGGTCTGTAACGGGTAAAGTCTTCAGGAAGTAAAGTTGAACTGCTTAGCGATCCAAATAGGCTTTATGATTTATTATCAGTAGGCTTCCTCACAGAATAAAGCTGACATTTCCAGTTGTTTTCATCAACACTCATGTCACGATCCTTTGAATAATGAATACCGCATCACTTGAGTAGTTTCGTTGGTTGAGAACATCTGTGGATTGTTGATAATATGAACACGAATGTGTGGCGTATGTGCATTCCTGTGTGTTAGTGTGGGTGTTGTCCTGTGAAGGCAAGCGTGGAGCGCCGGAGTTGCACAGATGGTGATCAGGCAGGATCAGGCTGAGCCTGCCTGTGGGTGGGATCAAAAGGGAGATCACGCTGGGGATCAAAAGGGAGATCAGACTGAGCTGGAATGTCTTCATGGAAAAATCCACAATCCTGTAATTTTTGCAAAAAAAAAAAAAAAAGCTCCTATCAGTGATGTTTGTTCTGATGGATTAATGCATAACTGTATAATTTTAATGATGACATTCAAAGCAAAATGATGAGCCTAGATGTTATACGGCACCTTGAGCCACCACCTTATTGTGATGTGTTTGTCTGTCCCAGTGATCCTAAGAGCTCAGTTGTCTGGGGCTTCAGGTAAACAGGTCACAGACTAAGTGCCCACCTCTGGATCTGGAAGTTGGGACACAACAATGGTCCTCCTCCACCACCCACGATGGAGGCCAACAGGGTCAGGTGGGTGTGAGGTGGGTGGTTGGCGGCCTGATCCTCGCCTGCGGAAAGTAGCTCCAGCGATGTGGAAGGTTACTTCCCGGGTGGGGAAGAAGCCTTAAACCTTGTTCACACTACACGATTTTAGGCCTCGGCCGACACAAAACTGGATATCAAACCTGCTAGATATCCACAATTGTTCCACAATCCACAAAGAGCTACAGCCAATAAGAGCATTGTGGCAAAATAAGGAAATGAAAAGGAGCAGCACAGCAGCTGTGGCAGAGCAGAGTAACAACTGTAAACAACAAGAAATTGAAGAATGAATTCAAGAAAGGTTTTGCGATCTCAGTGGACACAGCACTCGCTCTACAACAGTTTGAAAAAGAAAAGAGTGATTGAGAAGAAGATTCTAAATACAGGGCTAATTGCAAGTATTGCATACTATAATCTGATCTTTCTGTATTTCAGTTGAAGATGACTGGCAGCACGGTTGGCCACACCTCCTGGTGAAGAACATCGCGTAGTGTAAACGCTCCCATCGCTGTGAAAACCCAAGAATCCCAACCCCGACCCAGCTTCTTTTCCTCTTATTCACATTAAGATTTCAACGTTTTCACGCAAGGCCACTTGCTTGCGTGAAAAGGAGTGAGACCCTCTCCAGAACTCATCGAGTGCTTAAGAGAGTTCTAGTAGAACGAGTGCTGTGGTTCGAAGTAGAGCTTTGGCAGAGAGTGAATAACATAATTGGCTGTGTCTGTGGAGGGCACGAGTACGAGAGTGCTACAGAGGCGAGGATAATATTTACATACCCAGTTGTGAATATCAGTAGAGACAACACAGCATTTAAAACTGATTGCAGCCCTTCAATAGAGGTGCACGGTCTCTGTGCTTGTTGTCATTCCAAACAATGTGAAATTGAAGAGAAGCGCAAGAATTCACATTGTAAATTACTACCAAGGTGGAATAGTTTCTGGGAACCTGCGTTAAATCTCACAGCCCATGTAGCTTCAGTTAAACAGTATGTGGATATCTCAGTGTCCTTGCGCTCATCTCAGCGGCTGACACCGGAGTCTAGTCTGGCTGTCGGGGGGGGGGCGTGACTCAGTATTTGCTTCTGCAATCTCTCTGATTAAACTCCTCACCTCAGAATCAGAGCCAGTTCAGCATCTGTCTGAAAGTGATACCCAAGGTCACTGTGATAAAAGTCCACCAGCGCGGTGACTTTGCCGTTTTTCCTGTTTGGCTCGGCTCCTCTTTCTACTTTTTTCTAGAACTTCCTATGTCCTCACCACAAGACACTGGAGGTATTTTAAGGCACCGCTTTAGAAATGAATCTCCATCCGGCTTGACTTTAAAATGTCCCAAATAAAAGTGGCACCTCTGGCTGACAAATCGCCAAGGAAACTGTGTGTTGGAGTAAAACTTGGCGAGACCAAAGCGATAAGTAACAATATTGATAAGTTTAATCAAGTAACTAAGCAGGTTTTCGCCTTCAATTAAACACTAAAACCACACTGTTTAACGGGAATTTAGGTTGCTTTTAATATATCTTTTTTTTTTTTGGTTTAAAATTCATTGTGATTCTAATTATTGTCCTATTTAGTTATGATTTTTTTATAAATCTATTTATCATTTGAAGGGGCTCCATCATCAGGGGCAAAAGAGGACAACTTTCCTAAAACAATACATATAATATATATATATATATATATATATATATATATATATTATATATATATAATATATATAATATATATAATATTGTTATATATAACAATATCTGGCAGCCATGATTGTGTGGATTCCTGTGTGGGCAGAGTGGATGATGAACATTGTTTTGCTTATCCGCAGTCACTGATGTAATGCAGTTGTGGTGTTTATATTTTACGTTTCAAAGACGAAACCTCAACTGTGCATTGGGGGTCAGCATCAGTGGAACAACCAGAGACTCATCTTTCAATCCGACGAGTAAATTTCATGTCAGCGGAAATTTGAGCCATGTCAGATGCTGGCAGGCATTAGCTGCTGGCCCACAGCAGCATGCATCTGCTCAGACTCCCAAACCCCACCCCCGCCCCAGGAAAGTCCCTACGGGGTGCAGCAGAGCTTGCAAGGGCCGTGCCACTTTGGCTAGATTGGCACTGAAGACCAGCTCTTAAAATGGCTCCCTCGGCCAGGGGGAGCAGATGCCTGTTTCCCTCTGAACTGAGTTGATATGATTCACTCAGATTCCCTGTTAGCAGTCGGATCAAGGCCAACGAACAGATGGGAAAACTTCACACCGTCGAGTACAGTGAGAAATTGTACAGTGAGAAAGTGCACCTTCAAATTAGAGCTGCAGGATACAGATGCTGTGAAGCTATAGTCTGAAGTGTAGTGCTGTTTTCTAACTTATTTAAGCGTTACTTTTCAATTTACAAACTGTACTGGTAGCTTTCTATGCAAATTCCAGCCAAAATCAATATTATTTTATTTCTCTAGTTTTTCTCATAATCAAGAGTTCAAGTCACTTCAAATAGAAAGTAGTCAATAAGCACTTTTGAAAAAATAGAAAAAGGTTTTACATCCAAAGTGTTGACTTTAAAAAAAATTATAAACAAGGCAGCAATGCATGCCTACACAATGTGATGAACTGGAACTGATTAAAGCCTTCCTCTGGGTGGGACCAATCAGTGAAGACCCGCAGTGAAAGCAGGAACTGGCTAATATCAGATTAAGCTCATTTTAAAGTCATTTATGGAAAAGCGCCCAGGGTAATTAGCTCATTCCAGTCAGAATCTACTCAGGATGTGTGAGTCAGTGACAAAATTGCTCATGTGGGGGTGAATCAGCACTGTGCTTTGACACGCATGCTAAAAACCTCTTTTCTCTATTTCCCATCTGGACTGGAAAATACTGACTCCAAGATTAAGGCGCATACAAATGAGCATTTTTTTTTTCCACAAGCAAAAATAGTTCAGTATTATCTCCCACTCATGTTTTAAAAAAACGAGATATTATCCTCTACACCCACCAAGAGTTTTCACCAACAAGAGCTGATATTATGGATGGTATTCTGAGTCATATTGATACAGAAACAGATAACAGTATTAATAGAAAAAAAACAACTCACCTGACAGTTTAATGTAGATATTAATCAGTCATCTGAGTGCTGCTCGGTGTGTTATCAGTAATTCCTGAATGGGTGGGCCCAGACAGGGAAGTTTAAGTAACTGCGTGGGCTGACTGGAGTCAAATCTCTAGCCAACCACCAAAGATCCGTGAGCAAGAGCACCGAAATATATGAATACACTGAAATAACAAAACCAGTATTGATTACGGGAAAAAAACTGAGGAAAAGGTAGAAAATAAAATTTATGCTGGCTGGAAAATAGCAGCTGTATTAACTGTTTTATGTATATGCGCATATATGAATTCTGAAAATAACTAAAAATGGAGGGTTGTCATGATTCCACCTGATCAACCCAGCAACCCGTGACTGGAATACTGTGCCACAAGAGGGCACAATATAGAGCTGGTCAGTTAGCTTCAAGGGTTGTTGTAATCCTGTAGCAAGAGGAGACAGATCTCTTCAGGCATGGGCCCCTTTAACCTCCCCCACTCCAGAGACAGGACTCCATCTTTGTACCAGCGAAACCCTCTGGTGGCTTTTAGTGAAGAGCAAAGGCATCCTGCCATGAACATCCTGTTCTGTCTGCCATCCTGACTCCAGCTGAGAATCAGTAATGGGATTGATTCTGCCAGGTCAGACAGCAATGCTTTCGTCGCACTGTGGCATTGAGGGTTAGCTTACTTCGACTGATCCACATAATCATCCCAGCGAATAATGAAATCAAAGCATTTGAAAAATATGATTCCTGTTACGCTAATACAAGTGCTAGGTCGCTAGGACATCTTTGAAACATAGAAGCCTGAACCTAAAATTTGTTTTTCCCAAGACGAGTAGGAAAAAAACTGTCAGGGTCCAGCAGGCTGGCCCTTTCTCATGTGTATGGTTTGTTCTTTGTTCTCCCCATAGAGTGCGCAAGTCCCAAGGCGCCAGCGGTGGCCGCGCACCTGTCGCTGATCGGCTCATCAGCGGCTGATTTGTGGAGGCTTCCAGCTGGTCCTCAGTTGCTGGATCATTGTTTGCTCTTACCTCTCCTGCTAAGTGGTATCAGATGTTTACTGAAGACTGAATGTTCCTGTGCCCTGGAGATGTTTTTTACTCCTGTTTTTTTCTGCTTCCAAGGTTGTCACGTTACCTGTGAAACAGTCTAAGTTCTGGTCTCAGATACCCCACAGTGGAGCCTCCCCCCGAGTGTTTTTGGACTTTGAGTTTTCATGATCACTGTTTTTTCCTCCATCAGGAACGCCTTCTGTTTTTCCTCTTTTGTCCACCCAATAAAGGATTTTTTTGTTCTTGGAGCACCTGCTTGTATCTGCGTTAGGATTCTCGACACAATGTCACGTAACAAAAACTCTCTCTTACACTATTAAAAATTAATCTGAGCTTTCCTGGTGAACCCCAGGAAAGCAGTTGGGCCCGATGGTGTTCCTGGTAAGGTACTAAGGGCCTGTGCTGACCAGCTCTTTGAGGTCTTCACAAAAATTTTCAACCTGTTTCTGTCACAGGCACCGCACCCCTGCCTGTCTGAAATCATCCACCATCATTCCCATACCCAAAAAAATCATCCACAGCCTGCCTCACTGACTACTGCCCGGTTGCACTCACCCCTGTTGTCACCAGGTGCCTGGAACGACTGATCCTAGGCCACATTGAAGACTGCCTTCCTCTACCCTTTGACCCCCACCAGTTTGCTTATAAAGCGAACAGATCAACCGAGGATGTCATATCTATCACCCTCCACACTGTGCTGAGCCACCTAGAACACAGGTACACCTACGCTAGGGTGCTCTTTGTAGACTACAGCTCAGCCTTCAATACAATCATCCCCAACATCCTGGTCAGCAAACTGTCCAACATAGGACTCCACCCACTCATCTGTTCCTGGACTAAGGACTTTCTCACAATCAGACCACAGACAGTTAAACTTGGACCCCACCACTCCTCCACCCAAACATTGAGCACAGGCTCCCCACAGGGGTGTGTGCTGAGTCCACTGCTCTACACCCTCTATACTGCCGACTGCAGACCAGCCCACACTAGCAACACCGTAGTGAAGTTTGCGGACGACACTACTGTGGTGGGGCTGATCTCGGGGGATGACGAGTCTGCCTAGAGAGACGAAGTCTTGAAACTGTCTGTGTGGTGTCAGGCTAACAACCTCATCCTGAACACCACAAAGACCAAGGAGATCATCCTGGACTTCAGGAAGCACAGAGCAGATCCACCCCCACTCTACATCTACGGTGACTGTGTGGAGAGGGTCCACAGCTTCACCTTCCTAGGCACCACCATCTCGGCTGACCTCACTTGGACCATCAACACCAAGACCGTCATTAAGAGGGCACAGCAACGCCTGTACTTCCTGAGAGGGCTCAGGAAGAACAATGTGAGCCAGGAACTGCTGGTAACCTTACACTGCTCAACCATCGAGAGCATCCTGTCTTATTGTGTCACAGTGTGGTTCTCCCACTGCACTGAAGCAGAGCAGCAGAGGCTCCTGAGGGTGGTAAAGACGGCGCAGAGGATCATCGGCTGTCCTCTCCCCTCCCTGAAGGACATTTACCTGTCTTGCTGCCTCAACAGAGTGGCTGGCATCATCAGTGACTGCACCCACCCTGTCTTCCCCCTGTTTGACCTGCTGCCGTCTGGGAGGCGGTACAGGTCTATAAGAACCAGAACAAACAGATTCAGCAACAGCTTCTTTCCTCAATCCATCACCATTCTGAACACACACTAATCAGACCCCACTTCTAACCAGACACACAGCTCAACACACTGCACTATGCAGCTGAACTCCACTTCTCCATGTGCAATACTGTCTCCATGTGTTGTCACCTTTGTATTCTATTCTAGTCTATGTTTTATAAGTATTATTCTACTTCTATTTTTATTTTATTTCAATTTTATTTAGACTATTTGTACATACTTTTTTATTTATTTGAATTTGGAATAACACCACCTCTAGGCTGCTATAATTTCGTTGACAAATGACAATGACAAATGACAAATGACAAATGACAATGACAAAAAGCTTCTGATTCTGATTCTTTATTCATGCTCCGCTCATGGAGTCTTCCTCTGAAGGCCACATTTATGAAGAATTAAACTTCTGTCCAGATACTTCTTTAAATGAAACTCTAAAAGAACCTTCCTGTCTGCTTATAATAATGTGTCAGGCGTGATTCTGTCAATAAGCAATAACAATTCTTTGAATGTAAAATGTAATGCTTTTATTTTTATTCGGTTTCTTAAATCCAGCCAGTTCAGGAACTCTAATTCTCCAATTGCAGCACTTTACACAGACCTCTGCCATCAAGGCCATGTGTGCAGGACTCTACTGTCAAGCTAAATATCGCAAACGATGAAACGGATCAGGCACCAGAGAATGTTTAGTTGATCAGATACTGTAAGTAACAAATGCAATTTGCTATAAGTTAGCAATAAGCTAGCACATATGTAAACCCTGCAAATATTAAACAATTAAAAAAACTTACACTGCAGTATTTATGTAACTATGCATTGATGACATTGTGACTATATCGAGCAATCATATTAAAGGTGAAAACAAAGAAAACAAGATAGTTGAAGGTAAAACATGAGCAGATGGAAAAACAATTACAGTACATGCTTTGTGCAGCATCAGACACTGATAAGACCTGCAATAAAAGCAATAAAACACGGTGTTTAATCAGCCTTTATCCTGCTGGGGGGATCAGTAACTGACCTGCTGTTGCTAATTGCAACAATGGAAGCAATGGTACACAAAAAAGTTCCATGTTAAGTAATGCTTAAAAAAATATATCATATAACATGTTCAAAACAGCTTATACGTTAATTTACTGCATGGTAAATGAAACATTCCAGATAAATTAAGGTTCAAAAGGTCACAACATTGGGATCATTGTTAATGACCCAACAGTTTGTGTTGCATGAGCGTCTGGGACAAGGGAGTTTGCAGCAAGCGGTGGATTTTACAGGCTACAAAATAAAAGTCTGAGCTTCAAATCCAGCAAGAGATGTTTCGATCAGCACCACAGCATGGAGAACATCTTCTCTACTTATTCCTCTTCAAAAATATCAGTCCAATAACTGCCTCGTGGTCTTTTTCAAGATTCAAAAATGCATTTTTCAGAGCTGTAGTCAATGTTGGCCGGAGCGGAGGCTCTTGTGGCAACCTTGTGTATATTTAACTGTTGTTTCAAGGCCAGAACCTCCTGGAACCTTTATCCTCGCTGCTGTGTGTTTGTTGAAGCAGGACAGCATGTGCTGTAGCTGTATGACACAGTGTAATCAGGTACCCTATATCCAGATACAATATCCACAGTTAGGTTGGGTTACATTTGGTCCTCGATTTCAAATTTTTCAGACTCATTTACCATTCTGCTGGATCTTCTGGGTTCTCAGTTGAAACCTTTTAACTTTAGGTTCTCACTTGGTGTGGTTCCGATCAAATCTTTCTTCTAATTAAGCCACGTACGCATGAAATGGTGTCTGCACTTTAAAGTCTTGGCTTTGAACCGGTGTGAATGATCGGGGGGGTCAAGTGGTTGCTTAGGCAGACACAGCGGCACACAAATACAATTGGTCAAACTCGCCAAACGGCAACATCCAGTTCATGAGCGTCATTAGCGACAAAAAAAATCAAAAATTTTAAAGCTGTGAAAGCTGGTAAGCAGTAATACAGTAATCGGGTCTCTGAACCCACCGCCTGGCTTCTGCCTGGGATGTCTGGAAGCTCCTGCGGGTGTGGTACTACCAAATGAGTTGATCTAAGTAGTGGGGGAAAAAAAAATCATCACTTCGGTTCTCTGGTTTAAAAGGCATGATCTTATTAGATCATGCAGCCTTCAGTTGCCATGTGACAGGATAACAAAGCATGTAGAGGAGGAAGATAATAGCATTTAGGCTAGATCATAACACTTCATCTATCAGGGAGGAAGATTTTTCAAGTCTTACTTGGAAAATTGAGCTTTTAGGCCACACCACGATTGTCCCCCCCACCCCCCACTGGCCAATAAAATGAGGATAATAATATAGAATAATAACTAAAGCCTTTGTTCCGCGAAAACAAGCCTGAAAACAACTTATGTAATGGTGCTCCAGCTCTGATTTGACCTTTGACCTCCTCCCTTTGGTCACTCAAACAAGGATGGGGAAACACAATGTAAAATTCTTTTAGTTTTGTTTCTTTTAGTTCAGCCTCCTGTTCTGAAAGGTGGTCCATCAGCTTGAATATAGCTCATGCCAAACCACTTTTCCATCTCATATAACAATGTCATGTTCCTCATAACCTTTTTCATTCGGAATCACGGTTCTCTCCTCCCCAATGCTAAAGCTGGACCTCCTGTTGCTGTTTACTTGGTTCTTGGTTACTTGCTTCATTTTAGACTTAAGGTTGCCGTCCTGTTGTGGGTGAAAACTTGATAGAGTCAGAAGTATATGAAACACGTTAACATCAACAGCAACTTTACATGAATTAATGCTTCAGACAGCCCTCTCGCGTCAGTCACACAGCAGACTGTCAAAGCTGCAACACTGCTTTATTAATTATCATTTTAAACTACAAATGCTGACAAAACCTTCAGTAAATCCATTGTCCCTGGGAAGTTCTGGACCTTTGGAAAGTGTCTGCATGATTACAGTATTAATTATTCATCATTAAGTCCATCATGTCCATTAGGAGGGGAGTGTGAAAGACATCAGGAAGCAGGAAGCGCACCTATAAATGCACTTCTGAAGCCAGGATGCAGTGGGGAGTTTTCCCTACTGCGATGGATATAAAAGAACAAGGCCCGTCTGGTCTTTGATCCATTACAACTACGTCTTCAATCTAACAGTCCTTCACCCTGACATCAGTTTGTACATTGAGTGATAAGTCTGATCCAATTTAGTTAACACTAAATCAATCCACATCCAAGCCCTCCAACGGAACCTGCTGCAACCTCGCATACATCTTAAACTGTAACACAACACCAGTAACGACTTCATGGATTTTTTTTTCTTTGTTTGTTTGTTTTTTTCCCCAAACATACACCTGCAGGAATCTAGCTAGCAAATCAGAAGGATAGTGCAACCCTTTAAATGCATGTCCCCTTCCTGTGTTTGCCTGTAGACAAACAGAAAGTGTTGCGGTCATGGACAGTCACACGTGCACTCATGCTTCAAAATGCTTCAATTTGAGTCAAATGCTTCAAAATGAGTCAAACCCCCCATTTCCACCGGATGCAGCGCGTCTCCGTCCGTCCTGATTAGATTCCATTCAAGACAATGCATCAGTTTCCACTGGCTGCGGCTTCGTCCACGGCAGTGCTGGGGCCTCCCGTTGCCCTCCGGAAAAATCGCATTGCTTCTATTTTGGACAGACGGACGGAGCACGCCGCAACAATCTAGCACAAGGCATTACGTGCAGCACAGGAAGTCGGGTGCGAAGAAAAAATAAATTTGTCAAAATAAAGGTCCCATATTTAGAGCGATCGTTTTTATACGTTATTACACGTATGAATCATCTTTTTCTTGTGCTGTTTTATTTCTTGTATGTATATGTGTATATGTGTATATGTATATTAAATAAATAACGTAAATAACCACAATTTACAAGACATAATTGATCTATTACACATTTTAGAGACACCAAAATCCAAAGAGAGGGGAAATGTTACTTCTCTAGGAATAAAGAGCGTCTTCTTCTGTGGCTCATTTCAAAAACTACAAAGTGGTATGTGATTTCATTTTCAGGGTCCTGTTGAAAAAGATTGCTCTAAATACGAGACCTTTTATGTCGACAATTTCCCGGATGTTTTATTTTCTCTTCGCACCCGACTTCCTGTCTGGCACGCAGTGGATTGTGCAAGATTGTTGCGGTGTTCTCCCTCTGTCCAGACGCATCAGGTGGAAACGCCTGGACGGCAGAAATCTGGACGCACTGACAGAGACGCACCACATCCAGTGGAAACCAGGGGAAACTTGCTTCATGTTGACTGCTGTCCAAAGCAGTCTGATATTTTATGCAAATCTCCGACAGCCCTTAGGATATTGTATACATCCATTAGCCATAACATGATGACCACCTGCCCCCCATTGGTGCCGTAAACGCTCCGACCCGTCAAGCCATGGATGTCTGTTGTGGTAGTGCCAAGACATTTGCAGCAGATCCTTAAACTCCCACGTGCCGCTGTAGATCGGACTTCTTTGTCCAGAGCGTCCCACACTGAGATCTGAGGAATTTAGAGTCCAAGTCATCATCTAAACTTTCCCTGCTCCTCAAGCTATTCAGGAACAATACAGCCCTAAAACTGTACATCTCCATATGCATCAAACTGCACCTACTACCCTGTCCCTGGCTTATGACTATCCCCCCCTTGATTCACTTTCAATAGATACTGACCACAATGGACTGGGGACAACCTAGACATTCTTTGACTCTTGTCCTTCTCAGACTAAAATTTTTATGGTTACCCATTATTCCTGCTTTTAACATGTCATCTTTTAAGGCAAAGTTTTAAACATAATATATTTATGTATATATTGCCTAATATATCTCAGGGACCATGATGAATGGTCAAAGGTCTCCTGGTAACACCGGCATCATGTTTGCCAAATCTGCCGCTTCCATCTGCAATCTCTGCAAGTGAGACCGACAGAGACACAAAAACATCAAGGCCCAATCGGATACCATATATAGCGAGACATACATCCAGCCATGCATACGCAATATGTCTTCCTCATTAATGATCCAGCAGAGTGGATCTGCTCTCTGTTTGTTTGCACAAACAATATTTTCCTTAGTTTTATTATGTTTGCTGGTGGTCGGGTCCATTTTTGGGGTGCTCTCAATTTTTTAAACTAAAGCCAAAATTAAAGAGATGGTTAATAACAGGGATGAAAACTTGAATGAAACAAATTAATACGATCTTATGGCATACATTATTGTTGTTTTGCTTTAAATAAGAACATCAAAAATAACATTAAATGGTGTTGCACTACTTTTGCGCAGTAGCTCAAGTGTTTGGCTGATCTGTGCTGGACATTTATAGTAAATGGGGGTGGTGGTCAAGTGGATAAAGAGGCGAGCCCCATAACCTGGAGGCATCTAAGACACTGGTTCCAGTCCAGACCAGATGTGAGGTTGGCATGGGAGACATTAGAGGAAGAGGAAGAGGAAGAGGAAGAAACCGCGACCGAAATTGTGACCACCACTTTGGGCCCTTGAGCAAGGCCCTTAAACCCCTATTTGTTGGTTGTTGCTCCCTGGGCGCCTTAAGTGGCTGCCCACTGCCAGTGTGTTTGTGTTGTACATGCATGTGATGAGAAAATGCAGAGGTTTAATTTCCACTTGTGTGGATTAATACAGTGTGAATATTATATATTAAATAAATAGAAATCAATTAATCATTTACAGTAAATAAATAGTAAGCAAAATTCCACTTTTGGTCAAATTCATCTACTATTACCAAATTTCCAAATCATTTTCAGTCCTTTTCATCACCTGACTCCTGAGAAGGTAGCTAGGGAACATATTTAAAATGCATTAATACCATATAACCAAAGTCTCGTGCTAACCTCTGCTCACATGACAAGCACTGCAGCCCAGAGCTTTATTTCTGTTACTAAGCTATTATAGCTCATCGGTGTAGCGAAGCGTGTTGATTAGCAGGGCGGATTAATGTGACTGGCAGCAGCTACAAAGTTACCCAGCGGCGTGCCATCACCACCCACACTTGGCAAGCCATTTGCCCTGATCTCTCCTCCCCACTCTGCAGAGACAGACTCTATGGCAGTAACGCTTTCCTGTTCGTTTGCAATGGCTCCCAAATTTTTTTTTCAACCTTCTGCGACCTCAGAACCAGCAGCGGTTCCTCTCAAACTTTCGCCTGTTAAGCACCTTTTAAGAGCAGTCTCGGAGACATGCAGTTTAGACCAGCCTGTGCTTCAACAAGCTAGCACGCAAAGGGTTATTGAGCAATGGGGATTCGTGGTTGAGCAGATTCCCAAAATCAATCAGTTTCACAGAACTGACGAATCTCAATGAAAACAGGCCGTGGTGATGAGCAATGATGTTACCATGACAACAGGCAGGCTGAACGTGCAGCCTGGCTTTGGTGTCTTCAGGCGTGTGGCGTGCTGCAACCTAGACAATTCGGGTTTTTAACCTCTTAAGTGGAAAAATGCGAGCTACAGTCCCAGATGGGATTATGGGAAGATGTGTGGTGGTAGGCAGGGGGTTAGTGTGGGTGGGGGGGGTGGTTATGTGGCTGAAGGTGAGTTGTGGAGAGGGACAACAAAGTCAGGCATCATCTGAACCTCTCAACTGGAAATGAAAATGAAAAAGGTGGTGGGTGTCATTTCATTTCTTTTTTTTTTTTTTTTTGTTTTTGCAATGGGTTGTTACCATCTTGATTCAACAATGGCCAACTACAAAGACATGAGAGGGACAAACCGATTAACACACGAGGAGAAACACCATTATACACATATACAGAATACACAGAATCACAAACAGATGTGGAAAATTAACCAGAAAATCTCACCATCTATGAGCACATGGACACAGCATGCAGATTAAAGAGAGCAGGGAGAGAACAATAACAACAGCGTGGGGGCCTGGAGAATTATGCCCGCTACTGCTGACTGGTGGCGCATCAGCATGCAGACGAGTTGGTTAAGGGGATTGAGGAGGCCTTCGTGTTTTCTCATTAAAGCTTGGACAAAGATATTTGTGAGGAGCCCCAACATGTCCGCTGTTAATAAATCGTTGATTATCGCTGTTAATGGTCGTTGGTTTGATTCAGACCTTCTGTAGTCTCAGTGCCAAAGTGTCCTTGAGCAAGATACTGAATGTGCATGATTGTTCTTCTAAGGGTGACAGGCAGTACCTTCAGTAACTTCAGAATGTGAATGCGGAAACTCAGAGACAGTGACGTTCACGATCAATGATCAAAGATCAGCGGAGAAATGAAGGACATCCTATCAAAAAGGCATCAAGTCATAGGCATTTACTTTTCAGAATTAAGAGTCCTGCAGATTGTCTCATGCACTGGAAGGTCATCCCATTGGGTACACTATAATGTTTTATCTGCTGAAAGACAGTACAGGGGGCACTCCATCATTGTTTTATCAATAGAAAAGCAGCATTGAGGGTGCTTTAGTACTATTATTTTAAGAGGTGCTACCCTTGAAACATATATACGCCCTTTTCTTCTGATTTCTGAAAATGATGAATGCATTTTTTTGCACCTAAAGTGCACCCTTGTGTGCATCATACATTGTGCATTGTGGAGGGGAGGGACCTTTAGTTACTTGAAAACTCCATTAAAAAGCTTTTTTTTTACCACTGGAAGAAAATTAAAGAAAAGGAAGAAAGGGCATGCTTTTTCTTTATTATTTTTTTATTTAATTTTATTATTATTATTATTATGTTTCTTATTTTTATTATTATTTCTTTATGTATGCTTTATTTTAAATAAAGCATACATTTGGAATTAAGCCTTACCCTCTGTTATCCTTGCTAAACATTTGTGTGGAATTGAAGAGAAGGGCAAATGATGTGATGCAGGGTCTTTGGAAAATAATACCCTCACGCACCGCCCCTTCCCACATGTTCAAAATTTAAATGAGAAACTGATTCTGAAAATGAGAAAGCAATTAATGTTGATTACAATGACCTGACCTTTTAGAAATTATATCAGTATCCCTTAAGTTTGTTTTAAAGTTGACGCACAGCAGCCAACCGTGGATGAATGAAGAGGAGGAATGATGTAACCACAGCCGAAAAGAAACAATGCTATTTTTGTAGTTCACTGGTATCACGCTCTTTTTGTTTGCTTTTTTTTTTTTTTTTTACCAATCTGTAATACAGCCCACATACCTCACTTCCCACCAGGAAGTGAGGTATGTTTTTACAGCACTTTGATTCAGTTAAAGTGCTGGGGGGTGGGGTACGCGACCATTTCTGCATCTTTTTTTCTGCTCAGCCAAACGTGATGTCACACACAGTTAAGGGATTTTGTTAAATGTTCAATGTTAAAAAAAAAAAAAACAGCCTCTCCGTCTCGCTTACAAAAAGTGACACTTTATCAATGATTAGCTTTACCACCATCCTGAGTTGAACCCAAAATCAGTCATCTCAAAGCAGCTAAAAAAGACGTTATGAATAATTAATACTACTGAATCCTTAACTTGAATTAGTTAATTTGGTTTGTTTGTAACAGGTCGTTTTAAAATTACCTTTGAATTGGCACAACTCACTGATTTTAATCTGGATCTGTGTCTTAAAACTAAATATGAACAGTCAAAAACCAATGGGCTGGTTTCAGGAGTGGTGTGTCTTGTCTCCACGTGGTCAAGCATCGTATTTTTGACATCCTCCGACCAGTAGCCTAAACTGCCAATGAGAGATCAATTTGCTGTGAATCCTCCCTCTGAAAAGGAATGCTGTCTCAAGTTAATGTGATAAAGGTAAATCAATCCTATTCACCTCTATTTCAATTATTCTGTATTTAATTTAATTCAATTCAATTTTATTTGTATAGCACCTTTTACAATCAGAATTGGTGCTTTACAGAGGCAAGAACCCAGAGCCTGAACCCCCAGGTAAACACAGTGGCAAGGAAAAACTCCCTTTTAATAGGAAGAGACCTTTAGCAGGACCAGGAACAATCACACCCCAACTCATTTGATAAAAGGAAACGTTAGTGACACTTTCCAGTTGTGCTTGATGAAAAAATACAAAAAAAACTGTGTAAAAAGGGAAAAAAAAAGTTTTAATTCCAACAGGAGGGCACTGCACTAATTTTGCTAAAGTTTCACGCATGGCTTTGCTCTTTAAATGGGTATTTCATTCCCATTCCAACATTAAAAGCTAAATAAACATACTAGGAGAGACTGCTAAACCAGCAACAGAATAACAAATATAAGGCTGCAGCTAAAATAAGCAACATCGGGGTGCCTTGGTTTGACACACTTAAAATACACTGCTGCTGGCCTGCTGCCACCGCAAGGAACTGTGTTAACACCATGATTTGCTTCTGAAAAGTGTGAAAAGATGTTTTTATAGATGTGATAATTGCACCTGTTCGCAAATCACGAATAAAAACATCAGGAGAAAGTGGAAATAAAACTGTAGGAGTTTTCTTTTTTTTTTAAGATTTATATGTAAATTTAAAATTTCTGTTGCTCTTTTTATGTCTTGTTTCAAAGTACTATGTAAATAGGTTGAGTGAGGCCGAGAACGCGGCCGTGCGCTCTTACCCGCGCTGCCCTGGAGGAGTAGGGATCCTCAAATAGGTTCCAGATCACCGGTTGCCACTTTCTCCACAGACTCCCGTGGCTGTCGGCGGCAACGTCTTCGATGCCGAGGCGCTTCCCTATCTCCTCGTCCTCGTCGCCGTTGTCCACGTTGAGTTCGAAAACGTCCAGAGCCTCCTCCGCGTCCCGGTGCTGCCGGTAGGTCATCCAACAGCAGGGCTCCACGTCCATCTCATCGATGCCCCAGAAGGACAGCTCCTCCTCGAACAGCGGTCCGCACACATCAGCCGGGCAGTGGAGTTTCCCGGTGCGGTAGTAGTTGAGCACGTAGGCGAAAACGCCCGGGTGGCGGTCAAAGAAGTATTCGTTAGTTCGCGCATTGTACTCGATGAAACCGGGGACTTGTTGCAGCTGATCCAGCACGGAATCAATGTCCGAGTCAGAGGCGAGCAGGGCCAGTCTCGTCCCTGGCAGCGTCTTTAAAGTGGTCTTGTAGGTTTCGTGTCTGGTGCCCCCGACGTTGAGGATTATTCTCTCGTTGTCGTCAAACTTGCCCATCGCTCTGTATCAGACATGACTTGTTGGAAAGCGGGGGTGAAGTTGGCGAGTGCAGTCTGGAGATTTACAGCCGCAAGCTACACACACACACACACACACACACACACACACACACACACACACACACAAACACACACAGAGTTGTGCTTACAGAAGCTCTGGGGTTTCGGTGCGTAGCATCTCCGGCTGTGCTCCCCAAACGCGCTCGTAGATGTTTGGCAAGGTGGCCAAAATTTCCCCCATTGTTCAAGAAGACGGGGAGGGTTTCAAGGTCGTCGGTTTGGATCCAAAAGTCCGTTTAGACAGTCGAGGTTCGAAGCGAATGACGATCTGTGGCTCGAACCTCACTGCACTGCTATTGTTGTTGCGCGTCTCCGGCGTCCCTGCCCTCTCCAAGACGCGCAGCCGCTCGTCTTGGACACGCTGACGCCGTGTTTTTGATTTAATAAATCTGGAGAGAAGTTGAGAAAGATGAATCAGCGCTGATGTCCAGCGCTGCTGTCACGAATTGAGCGCTCGACAAAACGAATCAGAGGAGAGATAGTATTTGAGAGATAGAGAAGTGTTTTTTTTTTTTTTTTAAAGCTGATCCAGTTTACAGACGTTCATTTTAGTCAAAAACACAGTAGATCTCAAATGGCTTGATTTGATTAGTTTGTATATTTAAAAGCGTCATATGAAGAAGATATAGTATGGAATGTAGTGCTTTTAGAATAATTAAGATTATTCATCGGTGTACAGAAATAATGCACAAAAAGATATTGAAGCTGCATTTATATGTTGAACTGGCCAATAACAGCATTTCCCCCCATTAATTCAGGGGTGAGTGACAGGATAAAGAAATAAAAACCATGCAGGGTGTCAAAGCCAATGAAATTGTTTTTGCTAAGTTTCATTTTGTCACATTTACCTAAACATTTATCTTTTCCAATAAGATACCCAAAGGGGTTCAATGCAAGATTAAAGCGCAAGATAGAACATTTAGGATTTAAACCAAAAGTATGAGATGAAAGCATGAGATATGCCTTTTGTCTGTAAAACTGGTTGACGTTACAGGGTGTCGTAAAAAAAAAAAAAAAAAAAAAAAAACTTGTAACGACCGCCATCTGGTGGCCAGCTTCCGGAGAGGTCCTTCAACATATTCACATGCACATGTTCACAGATTCGCTAAAGTTCACATCAAACTGAGTGAGCAAAATTGCTTTATAGTGGTTCTTATGGTGAAACCAATTGGTCATGTCTGATGATTTAGGTAGTCAACTGCGAAGTAGTTGACCTTAGTAACTTTACAACAGGAGTTGTAGGTGGGCATGTGTACCCAGTCATCACAGGTTCTGATTTGTTTCCAAGTTGACTCTGTGGATTCTGAAGTGATTTGACCAAAGTGCACCCTGTCATACTGTCAAACTTTATGGCACATATTATCTAATTTTTATTAATTAGATAAATTAATTTTCTTCCAGTAGTAAAGCTTTATTCATTTGACCAATATATATATAAGATCAAACAAGATGAACAACAGGGACAATTTGCAGTTTTGGAGGAAATGTGACGACAGTTCATTCACCACGGGGACACACAGCTTGCTTACAATTACTCGCGTTATTATTCCCTGGCGTAATGGCGCTTGGTAAAACACATTAGTCTTCCTGATCAAACAAGAAGAAACCGAACACCAGATTGATTTGGTCTAAACTGCCAGTGACATTGGGAGCTGCACCCTTTTGTTTAACGTGTGACCTCAGCTTTTTTGTTTCTTGTTTTTACTCGTATTTTATGTCAGTAATTGCCAAGAATCAAAATACTACATTCATGTTAGATTAAATCTGTGCTCTCGATTATCAGGAGCATTGTCCTCATGCCAATGTGTGTGTTTATGTAAACTGTGCGGAGTCAGAGGAGAGGAGAGGAGAGGAGAGTTAAATAGCAGTCCATGGCTAACGTCCTGAAAAGTCCTTCAAGAAAATAAGCCATTCTTCTACAATGTGAGAGGCAACATACATTAATTCAATTCATCGCGCCTGAACTCCGAGCATGCATTGCTTCAGTGAAACAGTGGGGGAAAAAAAGTCTACGAATAAACCACACACAACATGGCAACGTCACTAATCTTCCAGAAGCTGCTGCTTCCCAATTCAATCTCAAATTGGTAGCTGGTAGGTTCTGAAATTGGGGTGATAAGGCCATTTAATGTTTCACTAATGAGGCCATTCATCACAGAACATGAAGTACTATATTTGGTACTGGAGTGGCCAGGATGGTGCTTACCGATAAGGAGCAATCATTAGACAATATGATTAAGGAAACGAATACAGAAAAAATAAAGACTATTTTAGTGGGTTTTTTTTTTTTTTACTAGAAATGTATATTTCTAGAATATTTAATGTTTTATATGGTGCAAAGGTTAGGTAGGTCTTGATTAGGTAGGTCTTGAAGACAAAGCTAATCAGGGTTTAAGGTCACAATAGAGGACATGGGTGTCCATGAAAGTGAAACTGAATATACTTAGACAGTGGAAGAATGAACACGTAAGCCAATACAATAAAGACTAAAGGACTTTTCCTTCCAGCACAGAACAATCTTTTCAAATGTTGGCGGGAAGAGTTTATTGCACTGTTACCTGAAACGTTCTACCCCAACTAGCCAAGGTTTCTTCCTCCCTGAATTACTCTCTATTTCAAATATCCACTTCAATATATCAAAATTATAACACGTGTTTCGATCACAGTAACAGAACAATGTATGACGGCAGGGACTGGTTTTACCCTGACAAATTGCGTGATAACGAAACACTGATTGCCTCCATTATTCTAATTTTTTATAGCTGCCAATTTGCTCAAAGGGGTGCTTTTAATCTAAACCCTTGAAAAATTAGAAATAATTGAACGGATTTATAAGTAGGATCGGTGACTGATTCATTTCTATAAATAACCAGAGTTTGCTCAAATGGTTCTCGCAGAAAAGTTGTGGATTTCGTAATAGGATTTAGAGAAAAATAGTCTAGATATACATATAGTAGATTTGATATGATGACTGATTATACAAGACAACATGTAAAGTCACTTGATACCATTTAGAATAATGTTTGTTCAGATCATACAAGATTGCAAACAGATACTTTGACTTATATGACCAGTATTAACATGTATTTTTTGACATGGATATCCACTAACCCTTAACCCTAACCCTGGCAGAACAGGCAGGAAAAGCTATTTTATTTTGTAAACAACACAGGTTTAAGACCTTAAATCTCATTATTTCACAACACATTCATTTCTCAAATTGTTTTAACTGAGAGATCATTAATGTACATGCCAGTTGCTAATATTCAATCCTTTATGCATAGTCTTTACCAGTGTATATGTTTGGTAGTTTTATCATATTCTGGTCAGGTGAAAACCTTTGAAAATTTATGCAGACCATTGTATTTTACTCTCTAAGAGAACCAGTTAAACAAGCTAGCATTGCACATCAAATATTTTGAGACTTGGTCAACTGTGAAAGTATTAAAAGGGATGTGTTTAAAAGTTCTTTGTCATCCCAAAAGGATCTGTAGAGGGAATTAGTCCTTAAGCTTATTTTACAATTAAACACACACCCACACACACACACACACAGTGAAACTGGGGCTCTTTAATGCAATTAGGCAAGAATCCCACCTTAGACACAACTTATTAAATGTTGTTTAGGAGGGCCAAGCTATTTTAAGAAATACCTTTTTTATATGATAATTATTTCTCAGCTGAGTCTGGGGAAGACTGAGACTATATGTTTAAATAAAATTTACTGCAAGGATTAAAAAAAAAACAGAATTAAACAGCTTTAATCAGTTATCATAGATTTTTGATTTTGTCTTTGTATCAATAAAAAGTATTTAAAAAACAAATTAGTGATTAGACTATAATGCCCACTTGTCAGGAAGATTTTTCACTGGTGTTGTTAGTGTTGTGGCACCAACTGCAGGACATAGAAAGGTCTGCAGTGGGATGTGACAGGAAAAGTACCAGCTGGGAAAAACAAACAATTGTATTTAACTTAATTCAGCCATAAATTTGTTTTCTACATTAATATTTTAGTTTTTACTGAATTCAGCTGAGTTTTGACTACTAATTCTGACATTAACAAACACATTTAACTAAAAGAAATGTAACTAAAAGGGCAGAAAAGAAATATAATTTTCAAATGAAGGCAAAGTTTGTGGTTTTCAACATACATCTGTTTCCATTATGTAAAAAAATATTACATAGCTGATGCAAACATCCCTGCAGTGTGTTTACACCACAGTCTAATCAGAAGCAACACAAAAAATGAAACACAAAAAATCATGCTTGACTTCGGTAAAAGGTACATTATTAATTTGAGCTGCAGGTAAAAACATCAACAGTGATATGCTAAAAATTAATGACAGGTGCATGCCTTGTGATTTATCATACAGTATACGTTAATAACATTGGATAATTGACATTTCATTGTAAAGGTCTTTTAAAGAAGTACTTCGTATCAGGAAAAGAGAAATATCTCCCCTCAATAGTTCCCTAACCGCTGATAGAATCAAACTTGTCACAGTGATTTTTCCCATCCATCCATCATCCATCCATCCATCTTCCACCGCTTATTTGGGGTCGGGTCTCGAGGGCAGCAACCTAAGCAGGGAAGCCCAGACTTCCCTCTCCCCAACTACTTCGTCCAGCCGTCCAGCTCTTCCGGGGGGATCCTGAGGCGTTCCCAGGTCAGCCGAGAGACATAGTCCCTCCAGTGTGTCCTGGGGGCCTCCTATCCGAGGGACGTGCTCAGTGCTCCTGGATGACTGAGCTTTTCACCCTATCTCTAAGGGAGAGCTCAGCCACTCTACGGAAGAAACTCATTTCAGCCACTTGTACTCGAAATCTTGTTCTTTCGGTCACTACTCAAAACTCATGACCATAGGTGAGGGTAGGATTGAAGATTGACCGGTAAATCTCTTCACCACAACAGATCAGTGCAGAGTCCACTCCCTTCTTCTCTCACTCGTGAAAAAGACCCCGAGGCACTTGAACTCCTCCACAGGATCTCCTCCCTGACCTGGAGAAGGCACTCCACCTTTTTTTCCAGCTGAGAACCACGGCCTCAGATTTGGAGTTGCTGATTCTGATCCCGGCCGCTTCACACTCGGCTACGAAATAATCCAGTGAGAGTTGGAGGTCACGGACTGATGAGGCCAACAAGACCACATCATCTGCAAAAAGCAGAGACCTGAGCCTGAGGTCACCAAACCGGACCCCCTCAACACCATGGCTGCGCCTAGAAATTCTGTCCATAAAGGTTAGGAACAGAATTGGTGACAAAGGGCAACCCTGGCAGAGTCCAACCCTCACTGGAAACGAGTCCGACTTACTGCCAGCAATGTGGACCATGCTCACCAGTCAGACACCTAACACAGGGATCGGACGGCCTGTAACAGGGGGCAGACACCCCATACCCCTGGAGAACCTCCCACAGAACTTCCCAAGACACGGTCAAATGCCTTCTCCAAGTCTACAAATCAATGTTGACTGGTTAGGCAAACTCCCATGCACCCTCAAGGACCCTCGAGGGTATAGGGCGGGTCCACAGTTCCACGGCCAGGACTAAAACCGCACTGCTCCTCCTGAATCCGAGGTTCGACTATCTGGCGGACCCTCCTCTGCAGTACCCCTGAATAGACCTTACCAGGGAGGTTGAGGAGTGTGATCCCCTTATAGCTGGAATACGTTAATAACATCCTCCAGTCCCCCTTCTTAAAAAGAGGGACCACCACCCCGGTCTGCCAGTCCAGTGGCACTGCCCCCCCGATGTCGTTGATTTTTCCAATGTCATTTAATTACTATGAGTAAATAAAAAAGCACGTTCACCTTAAAATTCACTTTAAGTCCCTTTGGACAAAAGCATCTGCTAAATTATGAAAATGTAATGTAAAGGTAAAATGCTACAAAGCTTGGAGGACTGAAAAAGCTGCCTAAAACACACAGATTTAGCAGTCAAGCAAGCGCACACCACAGCTGACAGTAGCACTGAAAACAAAAATCATCAGGTTTTATTTAATTATATTTAATTTATAAGAAGGGGCCCATATTTTCAGTTTACAGGCTCACTTGTCCACATATTTGTCATGTCAACACGGGAAAGACAGATTATGTTCATGTTCTAAGAGATGACATATAGAGTTGATGGAAAGAACAGAATTTCATACCTTTCATATAATAAATAATCAGAATCTCTCAGGTTTTTACAGAGTTCATTCAGGCCTGTTGCGTCGTCTGAGGCCTGACACAGGCTCCACTCGTCCAACGTCCTCAAATTTTCTCTCAGGAGACTGCTCCAGGGAAGGCATGAGCTCACAGTCCTCTACCTCCTCTTTGTCCTGACCCCTGCTCTCCTCTGCTGGCATGTCGTCTTCCTCTGGTACGAGCTTCTTCAGCTTTTCACCCTCTGCCGCAGCATCCTCTACAAGTTCTTCCGAAGCTGCTGGGCAAACTTGATCGGCTAAATTCTGTTTGTCCAGTGGAGAAGCTTCCATTAAGGACGTCTCGCTGGCTCCGAGGGACTCGATGATGTCGTCAAGGTTACGCCCACAGGAGGCCTCTGAGGGTAATAAAACAGTTCCCACCAAGTCAGTAATTTTAATAAGTGTATCACAATACACACATTCTCCTTTGATTTTCTAACTGGTTTTGTGAACACGTCATATAATATTTTAATTAAATTAAACACATGCACGTGATGGAAAAATGGTATGAGATTTTACAGTTGCAAAAACCACACTGTGAAAATGTGTGCATTTTCAAATGTCAGAGAGTAAACATAGCTCACCGGTGATGTTCAGGGGAGAGAATTTCATCCCTCGCTTCTTCATCAGGTACCGGATGGTCTGGAGTTGAGACATGAGCTCGTCCTTCTGTTCCCGAGCCACCGACTTCACGCTGGAGACAAGAAGAAAGTGAAGGCCATTTATTGGCAAGGACGTACTACAGCCACTCACAAATCTGCATATCTGTCATATGCCACTACTTCTAATTCACACATCAAGCTAAACTGTTGACTAAGCCCCTGTAAATAGAAATCACTGTTTACACAAGGAGTGGCGCTCACGCCTGGAACCAAATCACGTGCAAACTGGCAACTCACCAATTAGTGAGCGGGTCAAGTTGCGTGAGAATGGAATTGAGCATCTTTTCCGTCTGCGCCAGTCTTTGCTCCAGCTCGTTCAGCTGGTTTTCTGCACGGAGGGGAAAGAGAATTACTCAGTCTGTATTCAAAAAATATGTTTGAATATATAAAACGCTGATACGTAAAGAACAAAACCAGAGGTGTGAGACACACACGCACACACCTCACCTGCCTCCACTGACTTTTTGGACCCTTTCACAAAACTGTCCTTTTGTGCCTGATCATCTGCAGACTTGATCTGTGGGTGTAGCAGAACAATATGATTACATTAGTATTATTGTCAAAAATGTCTCTTCATTCTCACGCGTTGCGCTTGCTTCACCTTTAAAAACTTGTACGCTGCAAACACGCCCACCCCAATGGCATACAGAGGCATCAGAGTGAACACGTAGCCTTTGTTACTGTTGGCCTTGTCGTTCTTCAGCTCTTGTTTCATGAGCTTCTTCATCTGCTGCAGGCTCTCGGGGCCATGAGACAGACCAGGAGTGTTCATGCTGACCGGCTGTCCTCTCATTGCACCCAGACCGGGTCCTGCTGTTACCAAACCCACAAAGTCAAAAGCTGTTAAACTAGCTGCTATATTACGCACATCAATTTTATATCCCTTTGTGTTTCCATATGGCGTATGAACATGAAACACAGTCTAAACTGGTTTTAACTGTACTCTTATATTTAAACAATGCTGCCATTGAACTGCTACTTGAAATTAGTAGGCATTAGCTCAATTATCAAATTATGATAACATGTGGAGCACATAAACAATTTGTGCTCCATATAGATGATTTTCAGATTTCTCCTAAAAAGATTACTTTTATTAGGTATTGATATTTCTTTGTGGTTTGTGTCTATATTTGTTTTTACAGACCCAATTCTGGTTTCATAAAGGTAATAGATTCATTTATACTATTAATCAATAAATGTATGAAATTATATTTCTAAAATATAAAAAAAAAAAACTTAACGATAAAATGTTAAAAAATGGAGAATTCAAAGAAAACGTATATATAATGAATCTGTTGTCAAAGCTCAGAGTCACCAAACCCTGAACTGTGCGAGTTTTCGGTTTCAGAACACGTGTTAACAATTGGTTTAATGAACTCTGAGCCACAGTTACCCCGAGTGATGCTCGTGCACGAGGATATAAAAAACCTTATCAATGGAATGCAGAAAACGTGATTCACTATGGCAACAAGCGCAAAAAAAAACTTTGATCGTCACACTTCTCCCTGTTGTAAATAGAAGATTTCATGACCGCGTACACCGTAAATGCGCATATTTTCAAGAAAAAAAAACAAAACACTGCGGCAGCGGCAAAAGAGAGGTCGTGTGGCTGAAAATTGCTGACCGAGTCCAGGCGTGATTATTAACTGGAGAGAGATTTAAAAAAAAAAAAAAAAAAAAAAAAAAAAAAAGAAAGGTTTGTTCTTGTGCGTTCCACTCATTTAACATTTCTATTCTATATGTGTATTTGAGCCACAGGTGCAACCTGTCTGGGCCTCCCTGTTTAGGCTGCTGCCCCTGAGACCTGACCCGGGATAAGTGGTAGAAGATAGATGGATGGATGGATGGATGTCAGATATGATTTAAATACAAGCTATTTTGGTGTTGTTTAGCCTATCTTCATTAATCAGCCTTCAGTCACTTCATTTAACCTGTGATGATATTTAATTAGAGAAATCCCCTAAACAAAGAAAAAGCCAAATCTTTAGCCTTCCCATCATTGTCAGTATTTAGTACTGTCTATATTAAAGCCCTAAATGCCTGTTATACATGCATGTCTCCAAATTTATGTTTTCTGAATATGTTTAAATTTTATCTCCATTATAGCCAACAGAAAAAAGGCTGAGGTGATTAAGCGCTATCCAGTGTTGGTTCACTAAATGGCATCCATTAATCACAGACACAACTTGACACAATGATTTTTCTTGTAGCAGAAGGAGTTCTATGTAATTGGCTGCTGTTGCTTTAGATGTCAATCTATTTATTGCTTAATCTGCAATTGCAATTGCAAAAGCAGCCCAGACATCTCACTTCTATGAGATGTCTTGGCTGTCTGTGACTTTTTAAGACTAAAAACGTGTTTCAAAATCGTTTGAGTGCAAGGGTGACGTTTATAACAGCCCGACGGTTACCTTGGAGGTTACCAGCGTGCTCACCGATATTATTTAAAAGAAAAAAAAAAAACGTTGGCAAAATGATGATTAAGAAGATAAACAAACCGAATCACAGCACAAAGAATTTGCTCATTCCGCAACATAAGCGACGTGAGGGCTGAGAATGCTGTTAAATAAACTAACGAGGGTGCAACTAAACCTGTCACGCCCAAAGAAGTTCCCATCGATGCTTAATCAAACGTCTAATCGAGGCGGATCTTTTAATGAACCTGCCCGCGAGTAGGATCATTTGAAAGCGTATGTTACCCCGGTAAAGGACTCAGAGTTTCGGTGAACCTGCTTTCTGAAACCGAAAACCGTGAGTTTCCCTTAAATCACAACAAATTAACCAAGACTTCTCGATGAACCCGCTTTCTGAAACGGGCCCCAGGACCATAGGGAAAAATATCAAAAGGCACAAAAGGGTTATGTATTATTGTTCTGTTAATGCATGCATTAAACTAGTAATATACCACTGGATGTATTTTCAGTGGTCTCGAAAAACAAGGAAGTGCACAAATTTTACCGCCAATTTTTCCTGTGCATCAGGTGTAAAACATAAACATGAGTCGATAGGCACTGAATTACTCACATTAACTGACCTTTTCTAGAGTAACGAGGGTCAAACGTGTTTTCTTTCACGGTCCCGCCGCCACTGACGCCAAACAACCGGGGCAGGACGACAAACATGAGCAGCACGGCGGTGAACGCCAGAGCAACCTGCTGGGATGTGGACAGAACCATCCTGCGGGGACAAGACTTCAAAAAGGACACACAACGGCGGCTGGCGTCAGGCAGAAACGACAGTTCTGCGGCTGTATAACCTAATAAAACAGATTCAACGTGCAGACGGTTCGTCTCCAAACAGCTGTTTTCTCTCCACCCTCAAACACAGAGAACAGGATGTCCGAGAAAAGAATTTCAAAATAAAATAATAAATTACATCACTGAAAAAAACAAGGAAAAATAACTCATTTCCCTCACATATGGTGACTTACGCCTTTAAGACAGTAATAATATAGCATACGAGGTTGCTTTATAATCAAAGACTTTGTCTTTGATCGTGGCCTACAATGGGGCAAAAAAGTATTTAGTCAGCCACCAATTGTGCAAGTTCTCCATCTTAAAATGATGACAGAGGTCTGTAATTTCCATCTGTCTCTCACAGTTGAAGTGTACCTATGATGAAAATGGCTGACTAAATACTTTTTTGCCCCATTGTATGCTCTTTGGAAAATCAAAATACAAATAAAACACATTTGTGGATATAAACATATTATAGACTCTATGCAGTAATTAATAATTGTGTTTATGGTATATGTAGGATCTCATTCATCCAGGTCATTGTTCTTCAGAACTTAAGATGCCTTCTGGAGAGGAGGGAAAATGTCTTCAAGAACCTAAGCAGGTCCAGTTTGCTCACAGAGATCAAGCGTTGGATCTGTGTTTCTGGTTTGGTGTGCCAAATATGTTTATTAATCTATGCTGCACCTTCTATTATAATGTGCAGCTTTTGAGAAACTACAATAGGAGTCATCAAAGTTATTCTTTATATGTGTGTACTTCTGTTGGTTCATTTATTGCAGATACATTCACTGACTTGCATAATTCTCACACAATTATATGATTATCACTGGCGTAGCCCATGATACCCACTTACTTTTGTAGTCAGCATTGGATATACATACATTCTGATGCGCACCAATCTGTTGTTTCTGCGGGACACTTTTTCCCCCCCGGGATGGTGACGCTTGACCCAAATTACTGTGCTTCTAATTGGCTAGTAGTCACTGCCTTCACTGATTTGATTGGTCAGCTTTAGGCATGGGGACTGATCAGCCAATCAGAGACAGACTAGGGTGGGTCATGCCGCGCCGCCCCACACCCCCACCGGAGAGAATGCTGGCCGCGAGGGAGATGCTGCCTCTTGTTTTGTTGATTAATTTTGAATGATGATATTTGATGTTTGAGGTGATAAATATATACAAATATTTAAGCCTTTAATGACATATGCAAAACTAGATTACAAAAGAAATTACTGATTTGCCAGTTGAGAGAATAGACATTATTCCTCAGTCTATTCACAATCTTAATATACTGAGAAATATACTGTGATAACAGTTCACTCAAAATTCTAATTAGTCTAGGGACTAGAATCGGTTTAGCACTGGTGGGTCCCATGGTAAAATGATTCATTTACTCTCTTCTATTCAGAAGAGGGCCCGTCTTTCTTCTGGTACCCACCCTTTCACTCTCGATGCCCTTTTAGTAATCTTTGTAAAGACAATTTGTTCATCTTTGCTGTTAGTGTTGCACTGTATGAAAAAGATTTGCCGCCTTACTCCACAATAGTTTAAACTAGAATTCCCACAAAACAGCTATGTGACTTTTCAACTTCTAGAACCCAGAGGGTAGCTCATGGGTTGAAAGGCTTTGCTAATATCCTTAAACAGCTGTGAACAGATGCTATTGTTATGTAAACGAGGTAATTACTGGTGCACCACGGGAGGAGACATGCAGACCCACTTGATGGAAACTTGTGTTGCGGGTTTTTTTTTTTTCTTTCTTGCTGTGATGTATTGATAAGCCAGAGGAGTGTGACATGAGAAATATACAAAAGAACAACTGTGTTTTGTTTCCAATGCTTTTGGCATACTTGAGTAATACAAAAAATGGAATAAATAATAGTACAAAATAGTAAAAAATACAATAAAACAAAATCTACACATATTTACTAAATATACTAACTATGCATTAGGTTACTGAGTGTGTGTGTGTGTGTGTGTGTGTGTGTGTGTGTGTGCGTGTGAGTGGCAGTGAGCGAGTGCGGGGCTGCCCATAAATCACACATGTGCCGCCAGTGGCATGCCCGTCTTTGTGAGTGTGACTGGCATTTCAGTACTCACTCAGAATTCCGTCTCCATGGTCGGTACATACCTGGCACTGCCATGGTATCTCCTAAATTTGGGATCTGATTCGCTCTCCCAGGGATGACTCGCTCTCCCAATACTTAGAGATATTAATCACTTTTGTAAAAATGTGACTCGCTCTTCTTACGTAATAGGGAATGATTTGTATCTGCTGAGCAGAAAGTTGACTGATGGTATAAGTAAGTGATTCAGGAAGGCTGAGGAAGTAAAAGTGAAGCTGAAAGGAAGTAAAAGGAAAATGGGAAGTTGTTATTAAAGGTCAGAGAAAGAGTTTACTGGTCCTGTTAAGTACATGTACAATATTTATGGTGAGGCTAGCCTTAAGTTTGTTGCAATGGAGGTAAAGGTATTTGCAGATGCGGTTTGCTCGAATTTCTTTACAGTGCTAGATTTAACCGGTCTAAATTAGAAAAAGAAAAAAAAAAGAGAAAAATGAAACAAACAATTTTAAGAAACATGAACTTTCAGCAGCATCTTGGGGAAGTGATTAGCACTATTCTCACAAAGAAGGGTTTCTGGTTCTCCTGGGGGCCAGGAATCTTTCGGCATGTTCTCCCCGTTTAGGGGTGTAGATGAATTGGCTATTCTAAATTGTACTTAGGTGTGAATGTAAGTGTGAATGGATATTTGTCTTATATGTTCCCCACCTCTTTTTCAATGATCTTTGGGAAGGCCAGGAATGGTCAGTTGTCTCATCTGGTATCGTAGTTGAACCGGAAGGCGTAGCCGCCCCGATCCATCTCACTGATGAACAGAGCCAGTATTATCAATTGGCCCCCACCATCTACATTCTTCTATGTGGGTGACGCATCAAGCGGATGTTGGCCTTCTCAATGTCAGACCTGTAGAGTTTGCTATTGACACAACCAATCCAGTAAATGTGCCCCAATATCCTATTAAAACAGAAGCTCTACCAGGCATCACAGACACCATAGAAGGGCTGTTACAGGCTGGTGTCATCTATCCCACCACTTCACCATGGAACACACCCATCTTGCCAGTCCTTAAAGCAGATGGAACAAATTATCGCATGGCTCACGATCTCTGTACAATTAACGCTCTTGTTTGTGAGCCTTCTCAGGCAGTGCCTAACCCTACTACTGCCCTGTCTTTGCTCACTCCTGACCATCAGTGGTTCACTGTCATTGATCTGGCTAATGCTTTCTTTTGCTTACCCCTTAGTACAAAGCTGCAACCCGTCTTTGCATTCACATTTTCTGGACAACAGTACACCTACACCAGGATGCCACAGGGGTTCTCTTTAACACCTGGTATATTTAACACTGTTTTGAAACACCTCTTACAGAGGTCCCCTACTCTACCTGACAACACTCTGCTAATCCAGTATGTGGATGATTTGTTGATTGCTTCTCATACGAGACAACAGTGCATGGAGGCTTCCATCACCCTCTTACAATAGTTGGGGACTATTTTCTGATTAAGAAGTCTAAGATCCAGTTGGTCCGAACACGGGTCCAGTTTTTGGGTAATATCATTTCTGGTCGTGGCTCTGAAATGACCACTTCTCAAAGGCAAAATATTCTGGCACATAAGCAACCTCTTACTGTTAAAGACCTACAGTCATTATTGGGACTTATTACATTTTCCAGGCATTTCATTCCTGACTATGCATCTCGCACAGCCTCACTTCGAGACATCCTGAAAACCACTGGCACACAACACCCACGAGCTCACCTCCCATGGACAGAGCACGAGCACGGTCTGATTTCCAGGACATCAAACATCTTTTAGCCAATGCAGTAGCTCTGGCTAAACCAGACTACTCAATCCTATTCTGTTTGGATGTTTCCGTTGCAGACGATGGCATGACAGCAAATGCATGCCTCTTTCAGCAACAACAGGGGGAGGAATGGTAATGTGCAGCTTTTGAAAAACTACAATAGGAGTCATCAAAGTTATTCTTTATATGTGTGTACTTCTGTTCGTTCATTTATTGCAGATACATTCACTGACTTGCATAATTCTCAGGACCCTGGGGTGCCGTGGGACCGTCCGCAACTTACAACCCAAAGGTAATGTACAAAATTCTTAAACATATGGCTATCAGTCTTTCTCTCCAGGTTCCACCCTTGACGGAGGAGAGACCAGAGCTAGCAGGAGAAGAATTCCTCCTGCTGAAGGTCTTCAAGAGGAAATGGCAGGAACCCCGTTGGACAGGGCCACACCGTGTCACAGCAAGGATCACCACAGCTGTTCACCTTGAAGGGAAAGGATCCACGTGGTTTCATCTGTCACAGTGTGCCAGAGTGCCCACAACATCAGAGGAAAAGGGGACTGCGACGTCAGATACCCCCAACGCGTAACAGGTGAAGTGCTAGTAACCTCTCCCTGCAACGATGGCTCCCACACAGGGGATCACCCGATACATCGATCCATTCCTGGAAGAGGAATCACCATCAGAGGACGAGACACCCCGACCGCCACGGCAGGAACGAAGGAGGATCCGTCCTACATTAAAGAGACAATGTCTTGATTGCTGTTTTTGGATAGCTATGCTAATTGTGTTCATTGTTCTCGTTGCCTTAATTTCATTTGCCACTAATAAGCTCTCTAGTCACATTCAAAAATCACTGGTTCTTGGAAACCGCTCTGTTCACCTTAATTTGACTTTAGTGCAACGCCGGACGAAACGATCAGCAATGGGCAGTCAGGACTACTCTATTTGTGCTACTAGTCGTGCTTTACAGTTAAACTATACTCGAGGGGCTACAACTACATATACTTTTGACCTTTGTTCTGTTATTGATTGTGGATCAGATACTGGCAGTTGGAGGGGATATGATGTTTACTTGTGCAATTTTATGTGGGGGGCTCCAACCAATAATCCTTGGTATCCCGATTGGTCCTATGTGTACACCATGTTTGGACCACACAAGAGTTATTATGTTACACCTAAATATAGCAGTCCCTGGAAAGAATTCCAAACTAGTTTGACCCTTACCCGAGGATGGAGTAACGACCAAACGAATCCCATTATGTTATCGGTCACCAATTTATCTCATAATCCTTACTCCTCGGACCTATTAGCCAGAACGATGTGTCCCACTAGCAATTCATCTATGCATTTGGCATTGGGTGTGAGCCTAACTGGAAAAGATGCATTCGGCCTTGTTAGACTAAATTTTCATGACCCTGCACTAGTGACAGAAAAAACTGGCAACACCACCGGGGCAAAACCCTAATTAGTGAATTCCGGTAACATACCTGTAGTTTTTGTCTCAGATTTCACTCAATTAACCCCCATTGAATTAATCTCCATGAGTACGGGATATGCTGAGGAAAATTTATGGCTTTCATGGCTAGCCCAGGAGGCAAGGAGTCATATCAAAGGGAATTGTTTAGCTTGTGCCTCTGCTAGACCACACTTGTATACTGAACCAGCTCCCCTTTACCCTTATGACTCATGGGGCTTTAATTGCATGATGAAATTAACAACAGAAATGAATCCGGCTAACTGCTCCACACTGACTTCTATCTACCCCCCAATTAGTAATGATACTAAGACAGGACCATTCAAGCCCCACAGGGGGCCCCCAAATCGTTTTATGTGTTTCAACTTTACGGGAAACAGGTATGGCACTATTCCTGATGATTGGTGCAACCACACGACACCAGGAAATGCCTCTCTAATAGGCCTAATTCCCCGTTCAGGTTTATTCTGGTATTGCGGAGGTGGCCTTCACACAGGGTTGCTACCAGGTGCAAGAGGAAGTTGTGCCATGGTACGCCTCACGGCTCCTTTTACTTTAATAGGGCATAAGTTGGTTCGTTCCGCTCCTACAACCCCAGGATCCCTTACAGCTCGACGGAGACGACATGTGTTGGCTAAACGAGATCTATCAAAAGATTATTTTGATCTGACCAAAAATACACCAACTTACATAGATGCGATAGGCATTCCTAAGGCGTCCCCGACAAATATAAATTAATGGACCAAGTGGCGGCAGGGTTTGAAAACATTCCCATTGTGTCGGCACTATTCCCCATCACACCAAACAAAAATGTTGACAGAATTAATTATATTCATTATAATGTACAAAGATTGGCAAACCTTACCAGAGATGCTGTAGAGGGCCTCTCTGAACAATTGGCAGCGACATCACTGATAACTATACAAAATCGCCTGGCCCTAGATATGCTCTTAGCAGAGAAAGGAGGGGTTTGTTCAATGTTTGGTGACATGTCCCCAATAACACCGCTCCTGATGGGTCTGTGACGCGTGCCCTAGAAGGCCTTCGAACCCTGTCTAATGAAATGTTGGAAAATTCTGGGATTGACAATCCGCTCGGTGACTGGATGACCGGTAATTTTGGCAAATGGAAAACTTTTATTATTGCTCTGTTGACTTCTATTGCTTCATTTTTGGCTATAATTCTTACTTGTGGTTGCTGTTGTGTTCCTTGTATTCGCGCTCTGTGTGTATGTTTCATCTCTTCTACCATTGAGAAAGGCTCTCAGTCTAAAACAGATATGATGATGCCACTTTTGCCGTCCAATCCATCAGCCCCGGGACCGGACGAAGATGACCTGCCTATGTATGCGTTTGATCTTTAATATGTCCTCTTTTTAGAGGCCAACAGGGGGAATGTAGCAAAATGAAGATTTGTTCTATTGTTGATGTACATGTAATCATATAAGGCTTTATTTTTCTGTCCTGTGTCTACGTGACCCACGCATATCTTACTTCGGTAAGGACAATCACGTACGGAGCAGTGGATCACTCGCGATAGACCATACACAGCGGCGCCGATCATGTATCTTGCGTCAATGCTGCATGGTCTTCACGTAATTAGCAGATACGCCGAATGTTCAAGAGGCCTGTGCGCGGAGGAAGAGATGCTCTTCTGCCCCCCCGCGGGTCTGTGTGAGTTGCCACAGTGTTGCAGAGAGACCACAGTCGATTGTGCAGAATAAATCTTGCTTGCCAGTTCTGGTTTCCTGTGAGTTCCTTTGACGAACACGCCCGGACCCCAAATTTGCAACAACCCTCAGCAGAACCCCTCTTCATCTTGTAAGCCCTCCTCTCCACCTTTGGGCACCCAACATTGAGACCTTCATACAAGAAGGACAATACTAGCACCATCAGCCCCAGAAAAAGATGACAACATGCACAGGACACCGCAGGCGCCAGAAAGCCCAGAAGCAGATGAGCAACAGTCACGCTCATACTGATAGGACAACGCAGACAAGAGAAGTCCAGAAGAAGATGAACAGCATCCGCAGTCATCCTGGAAGGACAATGCAGGCCCCAGAGGCCCAGAAGCAAATGAAGAGCATCTGCAGTCATCCTGGAAGGACAACGCAGGTCCCAGAGACCCAGAAGCAGATGACCTCTCTGACTGGCTTATTTCCCACTGTCAAGTTGTGTGGGTTTTTTGCAACTGCAGCCGTGCCCAAACTTGAAAAACTGCTTGATCAACGTTGAAGGATGCAAGGGACAACTCGTTTCCTCTCGTCCACCAATTTAATTGAGTAATAGTTTTGGAATGGGAAGGAAAAGGTTGATAACCTTGGAGATAAACAGAACATACATTTTGCACATTCGTATCTGATTTGCATGTATAACACTTGTTAACACTCTATAACACTTGATTACTTAACCAATAGATAATAGCGAATGTTAAACAGTGGGATGGGATGGGATGTTGAAAAATAGTTAACAGCAAATACTGCACGTTAGATAATAGCAAATGCTGAACATTAGATGATGCAAATAATAGCTAATGTTGAACAGTAAATGTGACCATCAGTTTATACAGCAGGTCGGAAATGAACTACTCTATCGAACATTACTATTAGAACATTTTACCATGACTTCAATTTAGTATGACTGAGTTGCTTAATCTTTGGTTAGCTCAATCATACAAAGTTACTTCATACCAGTTGCGTCTCCTGGTTGATCAGGGGCTGTGGTCGTGTTTGAAAGGTTAGTCCAATCTTGTTGCACTTTTGTGCACTGCAGCGAGTGAAGTTGCTTTATATCAACTTTTGGCCTTTGATCCTTTTGGCCTTTGATCCTTTTGGCCTTTGATCCTTTTGATCTGCCCGATTAATTTGCATCTTTTGATCTTCAAGTCCTGAATTCTGGGTTTTGACACAACACCTCCCACTTGACCTCCTGGTCATTTGACCCAAGGAGGTCACACCAGCTTCTTATTGTTATTTGTCTTGATTCTGTTGCTCTTCAACTGGAAGTAGGACCACAATCCTCCTGACATCTCTGTGAAGGATTGTCGCTGGTATCCTGGTTGTGGGCTTCTTCCTTCCTCGGGGGTGTTTCACGACTGACACTGGGTAGCTGGGGAAGGTTCTCACGTGCACATCCCTTACAATCCCTTTTTTGTCAGCATTGGCGCTTACAACCCTCGCAAGTTTGAACTGACCCCTAAGGGCATTCTGATCGGCTAACCAGACGATGTCTCCAATGGCCACGTTCCTGTGGGCCGTGTGCCACTTGGTTCTGACAAGGTTTGGTCCGGCCAGTTGGCTCCATTTCTTCCAGAATCGTCCCACTTCTGTCTGAATGGTCCTTAATCTCTTGTATGAGTAGCCCTTGAAATCAAAGGTTCCTGGATCTCCCTCGGGCGCGGCTCTGCCCAATAAGAGAGTGTTTGGGCTAACATACTCTATACAATCTTCTCTGCTTTGAGTTCTGGCATCAATAGGTCTTTCATTGGCGAGGTTGGAGGCCATGTACAGGAATGTTTGGAACTCACTCCACGTGAAGACACCGCTGCCTCCAAGATTCTGCAGTGCTCGCTTCAGAACGCGGACAGCAGCTTCGGCGGCCCCGTTCCTGTGGGGCGAGTCTGCAGGGTGGATTTTCCAGCTCCATTCTGTCCCATGCTTGGTAGCCTCTTCCTCTATCTTTGATTTTCCCATTCGATCCAGGTATGAGTAGAGGTCTTGGAGGACGGGCCTGGCTCCGACAAAGTTCTTCTCAGGGTCCGTCCACAGTTTCTTTGGATGACCTCTCAATGATGTAAATCGTTGATAAGCCACTAGGAAGCCTTTGATTGACTGGTCGCTTACAAGGTCTGTGTGCATTGCCCTGGATGCCATACAGCAAAAGACGATCGCCCATACCTTAAGCTTCGTTCTCTTTTTTACTTCATCTCTTACTTCGTAAGGCCCGAACAAGTCCACCGTTGTGTACTCGAAAGGGTTGGCGGGGGTCTGTCGTTCTGACGGAAGGTCTGCCATGACCTGCTGGCACTTCTCCGCCCTGGTTTTCCTGCACAAGACACAGTTGTCCACAACCTTCTTTGCTACTCTTCTGCCCTTTATCACCCAAGCTTTCTTCCTCATCCGAAGGAGTGTTCCCGCTATTTCTTCATGGTTTGCGTTGTGGGCTTCTCGTGCCAGGAGTGTGGCGATCCACGATGAGTAGGGCACAATTGGTACTCCGGTTTTGTCGTCGTCAAAGAACTGGAATCTTCCTCCGCAGAGTAGAAGGCCGGTGTCTGGGTCTCTGACTACAGCGAGTCTGTTGAGCACAGTGGAAGGTTACTCCCTCTTGGGCTGCAAGGAAAAGGTCCCTGAGCGCGTCTTTGCACTCTCCCACAGTGATTGCAGCCCCCCTTGCTCTGGTCTCAGTCTTTTCGGGCGAGGAAATTCTCCCCCCACTCGGCTTGCTTGGTGGTTTGGTCTTGGATAGTGTTCTTTTCCACATTGTGGTAGCTCTCCAGACCCAGGCAATGACTCAGGTAAGCTTGACCAGACTGCTAAATTTGCGTATGTCAAGGATTCTAGTCACTGCGAAGCCTGCTGGTCTCCGGGCGCTATCTCCTATCTGCACTCGGGTCAGTGCCACTGTAAAGCACTTTCTCTGGAGTTTGCTTAAGGTTTTGGCACATGCGGTGACCTCTTTGGCTGTTTTCGATGGCCATTCTTCTATAGGTCGTCCCAAGAACTCCGGGCCCTTTTGCCACATGGAGCCCTCTTCAAGGTCTTTCGGAGCTCCTCCCCTTGTCAGGAGGTCGGCGACGTTCAGCTCACCTGGGATCCACATCCAGTCTTCTACTGATGTGGATTTCTGGATTTCTCCCACCCTGTTTGCGAAGAACGTCTGATATCCATAGCTTTCTCTTTGGATCGCCCCCAGTACAGTTTGGCTGTCTACCAGGTGGATCCAACGTTCGACTTGCATTCTGCTGTGCTTCTCAACGTAGTTCCTGAGCCTAGCGGCGAAGACTGTACCGCAGATTTCAGCTTTTACCGGATCTCCCTTTTGGTCTAGTGGCGTGAGCTTTGCCTTCGACTCTACTAGTCGTACTTGGATGCCTTCTTTCGTCTCCAATTTAAAGTACAACACGGCTCCATAGCTTTGGTCGCTTCCGTCGGAGAACGTTATTCCCCAGGGCGATCCAACCCCATTAGCTGGCGTCAGGCTTCTGTGGAAGGTGGTTTGACTGAGACATATGTACTCTTCAAACAAGTCAATAGCTTCTTCCCTTAGGCTGTCAGACAACGGGTCGTCCCATGTGTACCGTACTGCTTTGCCTCCAGTTTCTTGGAATGCTTTCCTGACTAGGATGGCTTTCTGTTTGGCAGGCGCCACAAGGCCTATTGGGTCATATAAGCTGGCAATTTGGCTAAGCAGCTGCCTCCTAGTCAGTGGCTTTGGAGTTTTTTCTCTTACCTCTTCCTTTTGGAGGTTCTGGCCTAGCCTCATCTTATTTTTCTTGCCCGAGAAGTTGATCGAGGTCATGACGTACAGCTTGTCCAAGCTGGCCAGGTAGAACCCACCCTCTTTCAGGATTTCCTCCACAGTTTTGGTGGTTCTATCTAATTGGTCCAAGTCATTATGGGAAGTTAGGATGTCGTCCACGTATGAATCCTCCTCAAGGATCCTACACTCCTCTTTCAAGTGTGCAAACATGGGTAATCTTGCTGTCTCTCTCATGGCTAGCTGCGATATGCACCCTGCCGGACGATCTCCAATGTTCACTCTAGTGATGGCATACTCCTCGATTTCATCATCTTCCTTGTCTCTCCACAGGAACCTGTGGAGGTGCATCTCCAGGTCCTCGAGCCACACAGAGTTGTACATCTTTTTAATATCACCTAGTGCTGCATGAATTCCCCTTCTGAATCTCAGTAGCAGAGCTCGGATGGGGTTAAGCACATCAGGCCCTTTCAGGAGAAGGTCGTTCATACTGACTCCTCCGCATCTTTGACTGCTGTTCCACACCAGCCTCACGGGCGTTGTGACTGAGTGAGGGTTTGGTGCTACCAGATGGCTAACGTACCATACTGGTCCATTCCAGTTGGCTAAGATCTCTTTGGTGAGTTTCTTTGCTGCCCCTCTTTCCACCATCTCGTTGACTTGGGTTGCGTATGCCATGCGCCACTCTGGTTCTTTCTTGAGTTGTCTTTCTGTCCTCCGGAAGGTGGCCTCTACCGCGTTCCTGTTATTGGGTAGGGAGGCTGGGTCCTCGATCCAGGGGTACTTCGTGTCCCAGTGAGGCTTCTGGCTGTGGGCGTCTGCTCTAGTATAGGTGAGCCCCTTTTTAATAACCTCTAGTTCTCTTTCTTCGCTTAGTATCATCTCTTTGCCTCCTGGCTGACAGCTGCCGCACCGGCATCCCCCGCACTTGGGTTCGCAGGCCGCCCCAATGCTGTCCCATCTCCACCAGTCTAAGAACTCTCTTCCTGCACCGATGCTCTTGGCTTTGGTTCTGAAATCCTGCCTTTCAGTGATTTCTTGGTACTTCACTGCTGAGGTTTTCATTGACCGTGCAAAATGAGTTTCGGACATGTGGAGGCCGGCTGAGTCTATCACTTCTCGGAGGTCTGGGTGTGCTCCACCCACAGTCTTTCCTAACGGGCTGTCCCAAAGGACGAGACTTCCTACCACCTTTTCTCTTTGTGGAGCTAATTCTCCCTCGTGGTGGCTGATGAGAAGTTCAATATGACTGGGTCTCTGAAGATCTTCTAGATCAGCGTCGGGGAAGAACTCTTTAAGCTGTTCTGCTTTGACCGGCCTGTGCACCTTTGCAATTTTATCTAGGCCATAGCAAATAAGCTCGTGTGTTCCCAAGGTGCCTTTAGGTGTTTTGACTCTCACACTGAGCAAGTATCTCTTTGTTCTAACTTTCATCACCATGCCCCCAATCCCTCGGACAACAATCATGACCTCTTCGCCTCGCAGGCCCAGTCTTCTGGCAGCCCTATGGGTGACGTAGTTGGTGTCTGAGGCTAAGTCAATGAGTGCTCCAATTTTTTGTCCTGAATTGGCAGTCACTTCCAGGAGCATGAGGATAACCGGCTTCTCACATGGGCTTGGGTTCAACGCTTTGGCTGGGCTCTTCCCAGCGCGCAGAGATCCTGCCGCCGCCATGTTGGTGAAGGCCTCCTTGACTTCCCGTGCACCCTCTTGCTTTTCGGTAAAGGTCTCCTTGCCTTTCCGTGCTATCTCTTGCTTTCCGGCGTTGGGTTGACCCGTCTTCTTGGGTCCTCTACCTTTCGAGCCCACCTTCGTACAGAGAAGGAAGTGGTGGTCTGAGGCGCCCCCCTTGCTGCATTCTCCATTCCTGCATAGGTAAGTGTCCTTGCAATATTTATCCTGCGTGTGACGCACGAGACACTTCCTGCATGCTCCCAGCTCTTCAACGGCTCTCTGCCTCTCGCTAGGCTCCAGTTCTTTGAACTGCTTGCAAAAGAAGATCTTCTCACGGTGCTTCCCATCCCCGCAGATGATGCAACTTTCCCTACTTGTGGTCTTTGTGAAGGCACACTTCCTTTCCAGGCAGACCAGATCTTTCTCCACTCTCTCGTCTACATGAGAGAGTTCCTCCAGCCTTTCTAGAATGCTTTCTTCTTTCTTAAGGTACTCGAGGAGGCTATCAAAGTAGTTCTCAGGTGTAACTCGGTTCGGCGATGACACAAACCTAAGCCAGTCTCTCTTCAGGTTGTTGGGAAGCTTGCTCTCTATATTTGTGATCACCAGGTCATTCTTGATGATCCCGGGGCTTCCGAGTTCAGTGAGGTCTTGCAAGGCCTTCTCTATAGCTTGGATTAAGTCAATCACTTTCCTTGGCTGGTACGCCTTTAAGGGAGGGAACCTCTCCAGGTCCCTAATTATCTCCATGGCAATTGCTGACTTATTGCCATACCTGTTCTGGAGCACCCTAAAGATGTCATCGGCACTAGGGTACGTTGACAACCTTAGGCTTCTGCATATTTCTTTGTCTACACTGTCAAGGAGTTGGAACTTCTTCACTTCTGCTGAGCCGGACAGCTCCCCCTGCCCCTGCAGGCTCTCCCAATCCTTTTTCCAGCTGTAGAACTCCCTCTTGGATCCGGTGAATCTGGGTAATTTGGTTGCTTCAAGTCTTATGCCTGCTGGCCTCTAACTTGTTGCCAACTGATCTCAAGGTCACCACTCTGTTTTGCAGGTCCTCTACCCGTTCGCGTGGGATCCATGCTACCCAATCTTCCAAGCTTGCGTTTGCCTCTTGGATGAGTCTTTTTACTTGCTCCAGGCTCGCTGGGTCCTTATGGGCCCTGTCACAGGCTTCTTCTGCTTCCAGGAACCTGGCTCCTATTTCAGCTCTGCCATATCGTCCCCAGACTGCTTCCCAGATCTCATCTAGTCTCCTGCCACACTCTACCTTGGTCTTCTCTAGGTCAGCCTGCTGCCGCTGATCCAGCTCGACATCTTCACTATCTTTATCCTCAGCACCAAGGTCTGCCAGCATGCCAGACTTGTAGTCCTCATTAGCGTCGAAGACGCGCTCTGCCATGGATTTCAGTTTGCCGAGCTCCTCCTGCAGCCCCTGCATAGACATGTTGCTCACTCCCCTGCTCAAGAGGTTTGCTTGCTTGGTGAAGGCGGATTTAGCTGAGGTTCTAATCTGCTTGAGCTGCTGCACTGTTTCTGCCATGGTGGCGTCTTCCTAGTCAATTCCCTCTGCGTCGACAGCCTGACTTCTGGTTTTTGCTCTCACTGTCACGCTGGTTATCAACTGTCAAGTTGTGTGGGTTTTTTGCGACTGCAGCCGTGCCCAAACTTGAAAAACTGCTTGATCAACGTTGAAGGATGCAAGGGACAACTCGTTTCCTCTCGTCCACCAGTTTAATTGAGTAATAGTTTAGGAATGGGAAGGAAAAGGTTGATAACCTTGGAGATAAACAGAACATACATTTTGCACATTCGTATCTGATTTGCATGTATAACACTTGTTAACACTCTATAACACTTGATTTCTTAACCAATAGATAATAGCGAATGTTGAACAGTAAATGTGACCATCAGTTTATACAGCAGGTCGGAAATGAACTACTCTATCGAACATTACTATTAGAACATTTTACCATGACTTCAATTTAGTATGACTGAGTTGCTTAATCTTTGGTTAGCTCAATCATACAAAGTTACTTCATACCAGTTGCGTTTTCTGGTTGATCAGGGGCTGTGGTCGTGTTTGAAAGGTTAGTCCAATCTTGTTGCACTTTTATGCACCGCAGTGAGTGAAGTTGCTTTATATCAACTTTTGGCCTTTGATCCTTTTGTTCGTTGATCCTTTTGTCCTTTGATCCTTTTGATCTGCCCGATTAATTTGCATCTTTTGATCTTCAAGTCCTGAATTCTGGGTTTTGACACAACACCCACCGTACAAACAGGCAAAACAACCCACGTCAGAGACGGGATGTTTTCTCACAATCGGAAGTCAGCCCCCTGACAGATACAAAATAGAACACTCATCTAACACATATCTGCAGCTATCAAAAATGTTAGCAATGAACAGTCCCAACCCCCAACTGCTATGTTTGTGGGTTCATTCCACACAGCATAAAGAAGGACTTCAAATGATGACTCCCTGTGACACCTGCTACGTGTTGCATTTCAACTCCACCCAGGAATGTGCATGTGTTTCTCCACCACAACCTAGACAGCCACTCTGTGAACAACCTCACAAAAACTGCTACTGAGACCTCTGCTGCATACAGATTTTCTGTGTAGAATAAATGTAGACTAACGATCAAAACGAAAAAAAAAGGATGGATTGAGGAAGAAAACAAAGAAAAATGTATTGTATTTGAAATACTTAGACCTCTGTATATGAGAATGTTTGTTCTTGTATTTAGAATGTCTCTGTATATTGGAATACCTTTCCTGTTAGCTGCCTTTTGTATATTAGGAACGTCTCAGACCACCAGTTCCCCAACAACCAGGACTTCTCACCTCTTGGGGTCTGGTAGTCCCTTCCTCCGCTGTCTCCTGTCTCTGATTATCATCTTAATCAGAGACCTCTTTAATCTTGAAGCCTGTGCCAAAATTGCACTGTTTCTCCTTCCCACCTCTGCTGTCTTGTCTTCCCCCTTCCTCCTATATACCCGTCCTTGATTAACATCTTAATTAAGGAACCTCCATCTGTGTCCCCTTTGATCCTGGGTCGATGTCCAAATGGCACTGACCCCCTCCTTAGCATCCATTGTCTCCCCTATCCTCCGGGTTCCTGTGTATTACACTGCTGTATTTACATATGCCATCACTGCCTTTTGTTTCCCTTGTATAAACGTACCCTGATTCCACTGCTCTGGGTCAGCTCACCGAGCCAGACCAGCTCTGTGTCTGTCAGTTCACCAGTGTGCCGGCATACTTTAAGATTAAACTCACACCACCACAGCAAACCTCAAACTTGGACTGAGTGATTTCTTTGACACTCCGAAACCAAAGAGTAAAAGGTGAACATGTAATCATCAGAGAAATTAAGAGAGACTGTAACTACTAAAAGCACAGTCTATTCAAAAGTTACCTTGATGTGTGTAACATGAGAATGTTAGCGATCCTCCCCTAAGGCAGATCTAAGTGTTTAAAAGTGTAGTTACAAGGAAGAACAATGCTTTTTCTCTGGAGGATCAGACTCTGGCGTGTGTCTTGATTGACGGGGGCATGTGGGTGTCCCTCACTGTAGAAGAAGAGAGATTGAATGATGAAAGGCCCAACACAATAGGGGAATGGGCACAAGCTCAGGCTAAAGCAGGCCGAGGAGAGCAAGACGAATGGGCTCAGCAGGGATCTTCCTGTGTGGAAATAAAACCAGAAAAAGGGATGGATTGGATTTCATTGTGGAAGGGACCCAAAGGAGAAGTAGTGGTACCAGATTGCTTCGTGGAATGGATGTATGAAGAGGCACATGGGCCTTGTCATGTGGGAATTGATGCCATGAAATATTTGTTGAAACAATATTGGCATCCGAAATTGTGGGAGAGGGTGGAAAAATATGCAAAGGAATGTGAGATTTGCCAACAGATCAATGTGAGTGTTAGGAGCCGGCACGGCCGGCCCATGCTGTTCTGTTTTGACCCCATTCTGCCTTTTCCCCCCAGAGGGCGCAGGTGACCCAGCCTCAGCCTGTGACAAGCAGCTGTTGCTGATCCCTCATCAGCAGTTGATTTAAGCCTCTGACACCTGGCCACTGGCGTCGGATCGTCAGTTCATCCGCATGGTAGCACCAGTAGATTCGCTGTGTCCTTGTCTCTGCATTGGCCTGTGTTCTGACTTGTCTCTGCAGTTCTCCCTGAGGTCGCCACGTCCCGTCAAGAGGGATTCGCCCCCGGTTCCTGCCCACCGCGGAGCGTGCACCGCTCTCCGTCCTGCCCGCCAACGGTCCCTTTTTGTTTCCCGTTCGATCCTCCGTTGGAGCGCCATTTGTTCATTTCGTTCCTGTACTAGACCCGTTGTTTGAGTTTTTCATTAAAGAGCGAGCTTTCATTGCGTCAAATCTGTCCTGCGCCTGGATCCACTCTGAATTGTTTCCTAACAGTGAGGCCAGGAATCAAGGGGGTGAGAGGAGTGTTTCCTCAGATGCGGGGACCCACAGAGGAAGTTGTGATTGATTTCACATACATGGGGGAAAGGGTGATGGGGACAAGGTATTTGTTGGTAATGGTGGATGCCTATTCAGGATGGCCTGAGGCATACCCTTCGTCCAAAGAGGACGCAGCAACCGTGGTGAAAGCGCTGATAAATCATTATATTCCACAGCATGGGTTCCCAAAGAAAATTAGGTCTGACAACGGAACTCACTTTAAGAACAAACACCTGCAACAGGTAGAAAAGATACTAGGGCTTTGGCACCATTTTGGGACGGTGTATCACCCCCAATCACAGGGAAAGGTGGAAAGAATGAATGGGATGATTAAAACTAAATTGGCAAAGACCATGGTACAAACTAAATTGAACTGGGTAGAAGCCCTGCCCATGGTGCTAATGGGAATCAGACACTCTGTAAATAGACCAACGAGGTTCACACCATTTGAGCTCCATCATGGGAGACCGTTTCCACAACCCTGGGGTACCGTGGGACCTGTAACAGAAGGAACACCAAAGGTAATTTTCAGTAGTTAACTATACGGTATCTAGTTTGTTCGTGCAGAATCCCCTTCTGGCCGAGGAAAGACCAGACCTGATACAGGAGACTCATCTACGGCGGTACAGCTGGCTGGGAAAGGCTCGACGTGGTTTCATCTATCCCAGTGTGCAAGGGTGCTCCCTTCGGGTGAAGAACAGGGCAACAAGGGGTCTGCGACATCAGAAACCCCCAACGCGTAACAGGTGAAGTGCTAGTAACCTCTCCCTGCAATGGCGACATGAGTCATTTGGAACCCATTGGCGGTGACCTGGGAGGGAACATCAACTTCAATGCTCTAATAGTTGAGAAGGAGGACGACGAGGAACATCATCGTGATCCAGGAAGCGACAAGCAGCGTCCCCGACGACAGAGATGATGGACAAAATGCTGTCAGGGATTGATGGGGATATGTGTTTTTATTGGGATTGTAACGGTGGTGGCTACAGTGGTTGCTACTTTTTTAGCAGAGGCCTTGAGACAATGGAACCGTTCGTAGATTGGATGACCTGAATATTCGGTCGCCTCCCCTCATTTGAAGATGCTGATGGCGAAGAGGATGGCTTGGAGAAAATACGTGTGGCATGTCTTTGAGGCCAACAGGGGGAGATTGTGGAAAATTATAGTGAGCTAGTGAACCAAAATAGTTGTGTGTGTGTGTTAGAAGTAGAATCATGAGATTGTGTGATATTAGATATAATTAAGGTTGCAGATTTGTTTAATCGAAGTATGATTTTATAAAGCGTGATTTCCTTTGTATGTGGTGTAACAGGACCTGGAAGTAACTGTGTAACATGAGAATGTTAGAGACCCTCCCCTAAGGCGGATCTAAGTGTTTAAAAGTGTAGTTACAAGGAAGAACAATGCTTTTTCCCTGGAGGATTAGACTATGGCATGTGTCTTGATTGACAGGGTGAAAGAGCCCAAAGCTTTGTAATAAACTTGGTCTCAAATCACCAACTTTTTTCCGTGTGTTGAAGACTGTCCCGCTGAACACGTAAGAGTAAAATTACTACAATACACGCACATACTTTCACTTGTGTGGACACACGCACAACTATTGTTCACTGTTTATATAACTACTATGCTGCTACACTTATATATGCTGCTACACTTACATTCATATTTATATTTGTTCGCCGCTAAGTGTTTTGCTCTTGAGTGCTTTATTTCTACTTATTGTATATTTTTCTACTTATTGTATATTTACTGTTTTTTCTACTTATTGTATATTCACTGTTTTGCACTGTGTTGTCTTGCACTGTTTGCACCTTGTTGCACACTTTGTACTTTATGTGACTAGAGATACTTCTGTCCTAGCTCTATGTTGTATGTTGTATGTCTACGTAGCACCAGGTCCTGGAGAAACGTTGTCTCATTTCACTATGTACTGCGCCAGCTATATGTAGTTGAAATGACAATAAAGCCTCTCTACTCTACTCCCTTCTCAACAGTAACCTTTGTCACAGCTGCTGGTCTGCTCCAGCTCTCACCCTCCGCTCTCTGTCGCACCTGCCCTGCGCGCCTGATTGACCGCACCTGCACTGCACTTCTGATAAGCCTCACCAACTGCTTGTCCACAATTAATGCAGCTATTTAAGTTGCAGACTGTGAGAGACTCTTTGCCACATTGTCTCTTGTGTTTGTACTGAGAGTTCCAGCATTATATTTGTTTCCTGATTGACTGAAAGAGTTCCGAAATCCTACCTGTGTACCTGATGCTGAGATTGCCTGATTCCTCTGTACCTTCGTCTGTTGTCAGAGACAAAAGTGAAAAAAAAAAAAAAACAGTGGATGGAGGGTTTGAGGTATTGAAAGGGGATCCTTACTGATTTTTAGAGTCGGTGATAGGTTCTACTCCATCACCTCCTTTCCCTGATTGAACCTGCAAGAACTACGGCACACTGAAACTGCAAAAGCTCAATAAATCAAAACTTGTTGCTAGCTGTGTACGGTGGGGATGGTGTGCTGCTGACCTCGACTCGGGACGTTGTGGATCGGTGGAAGGAATACTTCGAAGACCTTCTCAATCCCACCGACACGCCTTCCAGTGAGGAAGCAGGGCCTGGGAAATCGGAGGCGGGTTCTCTTATCTCCGGGGTCGAGGTAGCCGAGGTTGTTGAGAAACTCCTCGGTGGCAGGGCCCCGGGGGTGGATGAGATCCGTCCGGAGTTCCTTAGGGCTCTGGACGTTGTAGGGCTGTCGTGGTTGACACGACTCTGCAACGTCACGTGGACATCGGGGGAGGTACCACTGGATTGGCAGACCGGGGTGGTGGTCCCTCTTTTTAAGAAGGGGGACCGGAGGGTGTGTTCCAACTATAGGGGGATCACACTCCTCAGCCTCCCTGGCAAGGTCTATTCAGGGGTACTGGAGAGGAGGGTCCGTCGGATAGTCGAACCTTGGATTCAGGAGGAGCAGTGTGTTTTTCGCCCTGGACGTGGAACTGTGGACCAGCTCTATACCCTCAGCAGGGTCCTTGAGGGTGCGTGGGAGTTTGCCCAACCAGTCTACATGTGTTTTGTGGATCTGGAGAAGGCATTCGACCGCGTGCCTTGGGGAGCCCTGTGGGGGGTTCTCCGGGAGTATGGGGTGTCGGGCCCCCTGATACGGGCCGTCCGCTCCCTGTATGACCGGTGTCAGAGCTTGGTCCGCATTGCCGGTAGTAAGTCGAACTCGTTTCCGGTGAAGGTTGGACTCCGCCAGGGCTGCCTTTTGTCACCGATTCTGTTCATAACTTTTACGGACAGAATTTCTAGGCGCAGCCGTGGTGTTGAGGGGGTCCGGTTTGGTGGCCTCGGGATCGGGTCTCTGCTTTTTGCAGATGATGTGATCCTGTTGGCTTCATCAGCCCGTGACCTCCAACTCTCGCTGGATCGGTTCGCTACCGAGTGCGAAGCGGCCGGGATGAGAATCAGCTCCTCCAAATCTGAGGCCATGGTCCTCAGCCGGAAAAAGGTGGAGTGCCTTCTCCGGGTCGGGGAGGAGATCCTCCCCCAAGTGGAGGAGTTCAAGTACCTCGGGGTCTTGTTCACGAGTGAGGGAAGAATGGAGCGGGAGATCGACAGACGGATCGGTGCGGCATCTGCAGTAATGCGGACTCTGCACCGTTCCATTGTGGTGAAGAGAGAGCTGAGCCGAAAGGCGAAGCTCTCGATTTACCGGTCGATCTTCGTTCCTACCCTCACCTTTGGTCATGAGCTTTGGGTAGTGACCGAAAGAACAAGATCGCGGGTACAAGCGGACGAAATGAGCTTCCTTCGCAGGGTGGCTGGGCTCTCCCTTAGAGATAGGGTGAGAAGCTCTGCCATCCGGGAGGAGCTCGGAATAGAGCCGCTGCTCCTCCGCATTGAGAGGAGCCAGATGAGGTGGCTCGGGCACCTAGTAAGGATGCCTCCTGGACGCCTCCCTGGTGAGGCGTTCAGGGCACGTCCCTCCGGTAGGAGGCCCCCGGGAAGACCCAGGACACGCTGGAGGGACTATGTCTCTCGGCTGGCCTGGGAACGTCTCGGGATCCCCCCGGAAGAGCTGGACGAAGTAGCTGGGGAGAGGGAAGTCTGGGCTTCCCTGCTTAGGCTGCTGCCCCCGCAACCTAACCCCGGATAAGCGGAGGAAGATGGATGGATGGATGGATTGTTGCTAGCATCACTGGAAACAGGTAAGTCTCTGAAGAAACATGCGGGGCTCTCCTTGTTAGGGTCTGGCTTGACAGCCCTTTATGGTGTGTGGGAGTTGCTCCTTGTTTTCCCTCAGGGTGGGGGGGTTCCTGGGATCCAGCACTGACTGCACACCTGTTGCTGATCACCTCATCAGTGACTGATATAGGGAGGCTGCCAGCTGGTCCCGGGTGCTGGATTATTGTGTCATTGTCAAGGTGTTTGTTTGTTTGTTTGTTTGTTTGACTGCCTGATATGAGAGTTTGTCGTTTGCTCGTGCTTCACCAGACTTTGTTTTGTTTGAACGGTATTTTTTCCTCCGGTCGGACCGTCTTCTGTTTTTCCAGTGTACACCCAATAAAGGGTTGGCTTTTGCTTTTGGAACACCTGCCTCGTGTCTGTGTTTGGGTCCTCACCACACCGTTCCTAACAGTCCTACTAATTTAATAACATTATATCATGAACAAGAGTCGCACCGGCCTGGGGACACTTTTCACTATGTACCTGCAGGGGTAAAGTCTAGATAATTATTGATAATACACAATATGAAGTAATGAAAATGATCTGGGATGAAACTTTTGCAAAATCTGGTTTACATTTCACGTTTAAAGTGTATTTTTCCTGGAATATGCAGATGTTTTAACTAATTCAGGCAGAAGACAGGACTCTGAAGATGGGGAGTAAAATGTGGGGGGCTGATTTGTACTGCAGTCATTGAAAACTGGTGATGTAAAGGTCGTTCTCACCTCATATCAAGATTTTGACTTCTGTGCTGGAACAGAAAGCCAGAGTGTGTCTGTTGCGTCAAAACCCAAAATTCTGAAAATCAAAGGCGCAGATCAATCAGGCAGATCAAAACCAAGATCAAAGGGCAAGGAGGTTTGATGTGAAGCAACAATCTGTATAATAGTGTTAGGATAATCCTGCCCGCAACGATCTGCATTTCAACAATATAGCATTACGATCCAGCCCACCAAAATACACAACCACAGCTCCAGATCAATCAGAAGAGGCAACTGGTAGAAGCCAATTTAAATGAATTAAGACTGTATTTTCTACAGTTTTGTGTTATCCTAATGTTTTGCATTATCTAATATGCTAATCCTAATCCTGCATATTTAGTGCAAAACATATCCTAATATTTTGCACTAAATATGCAAAATGAATAACAAGTGCATACTGGATTTTCAATTCAATTTTATTTATATAGCACCTTTTACAATATTTATAATTCTCTCTAGGTGCTTTACAGAGGTAGAAACCCAGAACCTGAACCCCCAGGTAAGCACAGTGGCAAGAAAAAAACTTCCTTTTAACAGGAAGAAACCTTGAGCAGGACCAGGCTTACAAGGAGGAACCATCCTGCTGAAAGTCGGCTGGGTAAAGGAGGAGAAGAAGAGGGAGACCGGACAGAGAGAATAAAGAGAGAGGGAGAACACATACAATCATAGAACCATAGAAATACAAACAAAATACAATCATAGAAATACAAACATATCAGACATAATATATATACACATAATACAGTATAGCAGGTTGTTATAAAGAGATGAATGGTATAGGCAGGTTTTATGTGGCTTATCTGTGGATTTTTCTGTGGGGGGGTGCTCTAGCAAGAATTGCAAAAGCGAGACAGACGGAAAAGGTGACTCAAAGAAGACGCTAGTTTTAAGCGTAACTTTTAACAGTCATTGTGCGTGTCGTGCACACACCCTCATTATGGAAAGCACGTGAAGAAATGCATACGATGCAGCTTTTTAATTTGAAAGCAATCAGACTGGCTATCCAGGAAGGAAATAGAGCTTCTGCACGTAAGCTTGGTGCTAATGAATCAATGGTGAGATGTTGGAGACGGCGGCGTGAAGAACTGACTCAATGCAAAAAGACAAGAAGGCTTCCAGAGGCAATAAAAGCAGATGGCTTGAAGTTTAAAATATTCTTGAGGACTGAGTGAACACACAGAGGGCAGATGGCCGAGGTGTATCCACCATGCAGATTTGACTAAAATGACATGGAAGTGAGAATGCGAAGGTGTGTGATGGAGTTTTTCTGAGGCTGTTCAACTCAAATATCTCATTTTTCAAAGTGGACATCTGCGGCTTATAGGCCTATAAGCCTATATATGGACAAATATCTTTTTCTTTTAAAATTTAGTGAGTGCAACTTATAATTGTGCTCTATAATGTAGTCTGGAAATTAAGTTATATGTTCCGTCTATATTTCTGGTTATCAACCGATTCCTATTTTCACTCCATTGCTTAATTAAAACAATGAACAAGAGGAATCGAGTTGTCCCTTGCATCCTTCAATGATTGATCAAGCAGTTTTTTTAGGTTTGGGCTGTGTTTTGAGTTGTGGTCACAAAAACACGCACAACTTGACAGTGTCTGTGTGCTGGCTAATGAGGGCCCCTGGGAGATCAAGCATAATGGCATAAAGGATGCATTGGTGTGTCAGTGCAGAATGACACACTCAAACCTACAGGTTTGAGTGATGGAGGAAAGCATGGAGCCGAAGCTTAAATCTATCATTGGCGCACCGAGCACAACAGCAATCCCATGTGGCAGACGTCTGTTCGGTCAAAAGGATAGTTTAAAAAAATAATAATAATAAACTTACAATACTTACTCTAGGACATGCTGTAATGAACTCCAATCTGCAGTTCTTTATTAAAAAAGGTCACTCACAAATCTATTATTCCACAGCCTGCTTAAGTACAAAATTTGACTTACTGCAGTCTGACAAACATTTAGCTGTGTCCTGAGGGATCCTCCATTCATCCATTTATCTTCTTCGGCTTATCCGGGGTCAGGTCGCGGGGGCAGCAGCCTAAGCAGGGAAGCCCAGACTTGCCTCTCCCCAGCTTCTTTGTCCAGCTCTTTCGGGGGGATCCCGAGGCATTCCCAGGTCAGCCGAGACACATAGGCTCTCTAGTGTGTCCTGGGTCTTCCCAGGGGCCTCCTACCCAAGGGACGTGCCCTGAACACCTCACCAGGGAGGCGTCCAGGAGGCATCCTAACTAGGTGCCCAGCCACCTCATCTGGCTCTTCTCAACACGGAGGAGCAGTGGCTCTACTCTGAGCTCTTCCCGGATGACAGAGCTTCTCACCCTGTCTCTAAGAGAGAGCCCAGCCACCCTACGGAGGAAGCTCATCTCAGCCGCTTGTACTTGCGATCTTGTTCTTTCGGTCACTACCCAAAGCTCATGACCAAAGGTGAGGGTAGGAACAAAGATCGACTGGTAAATCGATCCTTTCGACCTCCCACTCCATTCTTCCCTTACACACCTTTTTCCGGCTGAAGACCATGGCGTCAGATTTGGAGGTGCTGATTCTCATCCTGGGCCGCTTCACACTCTGTTGCGAACCGATCCAACGAGAGTTGGAGGTCACGGACTGATGAAGGCAACATCATCTGCAAAAAGCAGAGACTTGATCCTGAGGTCACCAAACCGGACCCCCTCAACAGCATGGCTGCGCCTAGAAGTTCTGTCCAGAAAGGTTATGAATAGGATCGGTAACAAACAGCAGCCCTAGCAGAGTCAAACACTCGCTAGAAACAAGTCCGAATTACTGCCAGTGTTATGTCGAGATTTCCTACTTCCGTGAAACATCCTACCCTCTGACAAAGTAGCACGGATCTCTGTCGATCCGTGCTACCTTGTCAGAAAATCCTACCATGCGCTTCCGGTTTCTGTTTTTTTTTTTGTCATTGCTGTTTTAGAAGATTTTTTTGATTTTTACAAAACACTTTATTTACAATTTATAAATTTATTTACAATAAATAAATTAGTTATTTAAAATATTAGAAAATTGTAAATTGTTGTTGGCAACAGAGCACAAAACATCATTAAAACACCAGGTATCAATAAAAGCTTGCAGGTCATTTGACATTTTATAAAAACTAAACTCGAGCCTCAGCCTGCACCTGACATTAGAGCACCAGACTGAGGCTGCGTCCTGACCTGCACACTCCTCAACTTTGTTTCTCCGCGACACATAGATTGCCAGCTTTGCTGTGCCAGAAACAAAGTTGAAGAGCTGCCATTTCTTCTGACTTGTTTTTTTGTACCCTGAACCATAAATGAACACCTTTTCACAAAAGGTGACATTAAATAAATTAGAAACATCTGCTAAAAGAGTGAGGAAATCTGTGAGTCTCTCACACCCGCTAAAAAAAACGAAAAACTGTTTCAGGGTGACCACAGAACGGGCAGGTGTTTGACACAGCGAGGTACCACAACTGTCGTCACCACAACAGAATTACAAGCGATGGCACCATGTAAAATCCTCCATTGGAGGTCAGCAGTTCTTTTTTGGATTGGGGGTTTGTAGAGGACCCTCCAGCATGGTGCCACTCCGTCTCCACCCAGCCTGCTGCTCCACACAGACGGTGGCCTGTTCCTCAGTCCTCTCCTGCAGATCACTCTCACACAGTTGAAGGACATGGTCTTTTTGTCGCCTGTGCAGAGGTCCAGTTCTCGGGCCTTCTCCAGCAGTGGGCCAGAAGCATCGTCAAGCTGAGGAGTCAGGCGTAGATCCGGAAAAGGGTCCTCTGGGTTGGGTTCAGTCCCTCTGCTGTATGGGGCCAGGAGAATCCTCTCTCCAGCAGTGAGCCTCCTCCTTCACAGCTCAAGAGTCCAGCAGCGACCCCAGCGCCCTGGCATCCATCAGCGCCGGCCCAGCTGAGTCGACCACCTGCTTCAGCAGGAGAGTCTTGGAGCGGAGCAGCGCTGCCTCCAAACCCGGCATGGCCTCACAGGAGATGTCCAGTCTGGCACTGTAAAAGACGGGTTCATTTAAAAGCCAAAACAGAGAATTAGAGCTTTTCCTTGAACTGCTTTTAAAAAGGGCCCATGACTTAAAAACACCCTGATAAAAAGGAGGCAACCCATTTAAATTTACCAATTTAGAATTAAAAACAGAGCAGCATCCATTCCCAGGTTACTCACACATCTGAACACACAGCTGGCCACTTCTCTCCACACCAGATCTGCCGGACCTGTTAAAAACCTTTGAACAAATTGTAACCTGAAGGTGGCAGCTCTGCTGGCCAAGTGGATGAGTCCTCCTCTCTTGGCAAAGATAAAACCCCCTGTGGAACCCAATGTTTTTTGTCCCAGAAAAAGTTTACTAATTTTGCTTGGATCTGATCTAGCAGCCCTGGTAGCAGCTCCAGGCACTCTAGCTGATGCCACAACAATGAGGCCACAAGATTGTTCACCACCAGGACGCGACCTCTGTAGGACATCTGGGGGAGCAACCATCTCCATTTCTTCATTCTTCTCTCTATTTTGGCTGGGATGTCCTCCCAATTTCTCTTTTCTGTGTCTTCATTCCCTAGGAAGACTCCCAGGTATTTAAAACCATCTTTTTTCCAGCACAGATTCTGGGGTAGGACCGGGAGACCGCCACACCACTGACCAACGGCGAGGGCCTCGCTCTTTCTCCAGTCCACCCTCACAGAAGACAGAACATTAAAAGAACCTGTTAAATTCGATAAAATGTGCACATCTCTTTGATTCTGAATTATCACAATGACGTCGTCAGCGTAGGCGGATAAAACAACGTTCTTATTAAAACCAGGTAAAACCAAACCAGCAATGCTCAAGCATATCTTACAGAGGAGGGGTTCAAGGGAAAGCGCGTAGAGCATCCCGGACAGAGCGCAACCCTGGCGGACACCTCTACACGCCCTGAAGGGAGCACACACAGACACACAGAGCACCGTTAAACTTCAGTGTAGACTCAATGCCTCCACACAACGCCTGGATCTTGGCAATAAAACTCATGCGGAACCCAAACTTCTCCATGGTTTTCCACAAGAAGCGGTGCTCAACACGGTCAAATGCCTTTTCCTGATCCAGTGAAATCAGACCAGAGGTTTTGAAAATATCTCGAATTAGGTGGACGTTGTCCACCATGGACCTGCCAGGTACGCAGTAGGTCTGGTCACGGTGGACGACCTCCTCCATTGCCTCTGAGACCTGAGGAAGCCCACCACAGAACTCCTCAAACAGCTCTTTCCTCTCCTTGTACTCACTTGAGAACAGGGAAGAATACAAATCAGCAGCACGCCGTCGGAGCTGGCCAGGTTCAGTCAGTTCTTGCCCCGTGTCAGAAAGCAAAGAGTGAATAAGTTTCCTGTGATGGTGTCGCTTCTCCAGGCCAAAGAAGAAGCTAGAAGGGGCATCTATCTCCATGATGTTCTGGACCCGTGACTGGACCAGTGCACCTTGCACTTTGGTACCCAGCAGGTCCTTTAAGGCCATTTTTTTGGACTTGAGGATTTCAATATATCCTCGATTTTCTGTGGACGCACTCAATGTCTCCAAGTCCACGATCTCGCTCTCCAACTCTCCAATAGATCTGCAGGTGTTGCGTGTGACATTAAGCATATACTGCTGACAGTGGAGCTTGATTTCTGTCTTTCCATGGTCCCACCACTGCCTAAGACACGTAAAATCAGCTTTCCTGTGTGACAAGTAAAAAAATAAATTAGAGCTTCCCTAAAACCTTTATCAAAAGGTAAAACAGAATTAAAATGCCAGTAAGCGCTCTCCGGTAAAATTAATGACCGCTGTGATGTTCTCTGTCCAGGAGATGTCAGCGGAGATGAGGATCCCAGGAAACCAGAAAGTGTGGACTCTCTCCACGCACTCGCCGTTGATGTAGAGGGGGGCTAAGGCGATGCTGTGCCCCTGAAGCCGACAATGATCTCCTTGGTTTTCTTGGTGTTCAGAGCCAGGTTGTTCTCTGAACACCAGGATGCCAGCTTCAGGATCTCCTCTCTGTAGGCTGCTTCATCTCCCTTTGAGATGAGTCCGACCACTGTAGTGTCATCAGCAAACTTGACAATGAGGTTGTAGTTGTAGTCAGTTGAGTGGTGTGATCACCCGGGCGCCCCGCCGACTCAAAAAAAATCGTGTTGTGTGTAATTGGCTTAAACGGTTTTCCCCACTCAGTTACACACCCACTGAGAAACCCTAGTTATTGGCGACTCTGTTCTACGATACATGAACCCGACACCAGAGGCAAAAATAAAAGTATCCTGGGGGCCAGAGCAGGCGACATAGAGGGTAACAGCTGGCAAGAGATAAACGCAACTATATTAGGATTATAATTAATGTCGGTGTTAACGACACCCATCTACGTCAGTAAGAGATTACTAAAATTAATATGGAGTAGGGGTGTAATTTTGCCAAAACATTGTCGGACTCCGTAGCATTCTTTGGTCCCCTCCCGAATCTGACCAGTGATTACATGTTTAGCTGCACATCATTGCTCCATCGCTGATTGTCAGGGTGGTGTCCAGAAAATAACGTGGTCTTCATAGATAATTGGGAGACGTTTTTTGGAAAACCTGTCCTAATTAGCAGAGAAAGTATTAATCCCAGCCGTGGTGGTGCAGCTTTTATTTCTAGCAATATAGCAAAGTTTATTAGACAACCAACTCTCTGATAACCCAGGGTTGAGGCCAGGAGGCAGAGTTGCTGTGTTGCATGCTTTTCTGCTGCTTCTGTAAGACTGCCGCCCTCCAATAAAAATAACAATAAATAACGAGACTAAAATTGCTAACAGTAACACTTAATACAATAGAAGTAGTGTCAATATCTTGTCCTCCCACAGTTCATCTAGTAAATAAGTTAAGAGGTGTTAATAAAAAATAACCTTGTAAAAATACACACTAGTAAATACTCAGAAAAAATAAATAGAAGAGTTAGATGTGGTTTGTTGAATATACGATCTCTTCGGTCTAAATCTCTTCTAGTTAATGATTTAATAACAGATCATCTGTCTGATATTTTCTTTCTCACGAAGACTTGGTTGCAGGAAGAAGAGTATGTTAGTTTAAATGAAGCAACTCCATCAAGTCATTAATTATTATGTTCCTTAAAGCACAGGCATAGGAGGTGGAGTGGCAGCAATCTACCACTCCAGCCGTCAAGTCTAAAACCTAAAGCTACCTCTAGCTCTTTTGAGAGTCTCACTCTCAGCCTCTCTCACCACAAGTGGAAGTCAGAAAAGCCAGTTCTATTAATTGTGGTGTATTGGCCACCTGTGGCTGCTTACACACAGTTCCTATCTGAGTTTTCAGATTTCTTATCTAGTTTAATGGTCAGTATAGATAAAGTCATTATAGTGGGTGATTTTAACATTTATATGGATGAAAATCAGCTCCTCCAAGTCTGAGGCCATGGTTCTCAGCCGGAAAAAGGTGGAGTGCCTTCTCCGGGTCGGGGAGGAGATCCTCCCCCAAGTGGAGGAGTTCAAGTACCTCGGGGTCTTGTTCACGAGTGGGGGAAGAATGGAGCGGGAGATCGACAGGCGGATCGGTGCGGCGTCCGCAGTAATGCGGACTCTGCACCGGTCCGTTGTGGTGAAGAGAGAGCTGAGCCGAAAGGCGAAGCTCTCGATTTACCGGTCGATCTTTGTTCCTACCCTCACCTATGGTCATGAGCTCTGGGTAGTGACCGAAAGAACGAGATCGCGGGTACAAGCGGCCGAAATGAGTTTCCTCCGCAGGGTGGCTGGGCTCTCCCTTAGAGATAGGGTGAGAAGCTCTGCCATCCAGGAGGAGCTCAGAGTAGAGCCGCTGCTCCTCCGCATTGAGAGGAGTCAGATGAGGTGGCTCGGGCACCTAGTAAGGATGCCTCCCGGACGCCTCCCTGGTGAGGTGTTCAGGGCACGTCCCTCCGGTAGGAGGCCCCCGGGAAGACCCAGGACACGCTGGAGGGACTATGTCTCTCGGCTGGCCTGGGAACGCCTCGGGATCCCCCCGGAAGAGCTGGACGAAGTAGCTGGGGAGAGGGAAGTCTGGGCTTCCCTGCTTAGGCTGCTGCCCCCGCGACCCGACCCCGGATAAGCGGAAGAAAATGGATAGATGGATGGATGGATGATGATACTAACAGTCTTAAGACGGCGTTTAACTCACTGTTAGATTCAATAGGTTTCTCTCAGTTAGTAAATGAACCACTCACTGTCATAATCACACCCTTGATCTGGTTCTCACCTATGGTTTAGAAACTGATAAGCTTTTAGTTGTTCCTCAAAATCCCCTGCTCTCAGACCACTCACTTATATGTTTTGATTATAGTCTAGCAGATCGAGCAGTACATGACAGGAAGCTATCTCTCTGAAGATACCAGTGACAGATTTGGAACTGAAATCGCAGCGCTGCTCCCTCTAGCACCTTGTACTGGTGCAACAGATCATACTGATCTAAACGTTACTTTTTCAGAAATTGATTGCTTTGTCAAAGACACTGCAACCACACTGCATATAGTTTTAGATTCGGTTGCCCCACTGAAGAAGAGGTTCACACACCATAGAAAACTGGCTCCGTGGTATAACATCTGAACTCTGCAGCAGGCATCAAGATGGATGGAGAGGAAGTGGTATTCGTCCAGATCAGCTGATTCCCATAGCGCTTGGAGAGTGTTTATTCACATATAAGAAGGCCCTTCTTAAAGTCAGAACAGCTTACTACACTTCTTTCTTAGAAGTAAACAAGAACAACCAGTGTTTTCTGTTTAACACCATAGCCAGGTTGACAAAGAGTCACAGCTCTGTTGAGCTTTCTATTCCTATACTTCATGAGTTTCTTCACCAACAAAATCACTAACATTAGGGAAAAAAATGATCAAGGTTTCTCCACGACAGCCGATGTGCTGCCATTGTTAGTAACCCCGACTAGTCCTGACCCACCTCTGGACCTGCCCATAGACCTTCCTGAGCTGACCTCCAGCATTAATGGATCTAAATCAACCACATGTCTCCTGGACCCCATCCCAACTAAGCTTTGTAAGGATGTTGTTTCTCTGATCGGGGCCTCAGTATTAGATCAGATTAATTTATCTTTCACAACAGGTTATGTACCTCGGGTGTTTAAAAGTGCTGTTATCAGACCTTTACTTAAAAAAATCTTCACTTGACCCAGGTGTCTTAGCAAACTGTAGACCGATATCCAGCCATTCATCTCTAAGATACTTGAGAGACTGGTTGTGAATCAGCTAACCGATCACCTAAACAGGAATAGTCTATTTGAAGTGTTTCAATCTGGTTTTAGAGCTTAGAAACAGCACTGGTTAAAGTCATTAATGACCTCCTCATGGCATCAATCCATGGACTTGTCTCCGTACTTGTTTTACTGGACCTCAGTGCTGCCTTTGATACTGTAGATCACAGCATTTTATTGCAAAAACTACAACATGAGATTAGGATTACAGGGACAGCTATAAACTATAGGTTCAAAAGATAGATTTCATTTTGTTCATGTTAATGATGTTTCCTCTAGGTGTACAAAGGTTCATCATGGTGTTCCACAGGGTTCAGTGCTTTGGCCAATCCTTTTCACTCTTTACATACTCCCTTTAGGAATTATTATTCAGAGACGTGGCATATATTTTCATTACTATGCCGATGATACACAGCTGTATTTATCTATGAAACCTGAAGAAACAGAGCCGTTAGTCAGACTTCAGGCATGTCTCAAAGACATAAAAGACTGGATGACCTTCAATTTCTTACTATTAAACTCAGGCAAATCTGAAGCCATTGTTCTTGGACCTAAACATCTGAGGACTAGATTATCTGACAGCAGTCTCTCTTTGGATGGCATTATTTTGTCCTCCAGTACCACTGCAAGGAAACTGGGAGTTATCTTTGACCAAGACGTCATTTCTCCCTCATTTTAAACAGGTTTCTAGGACCGCCTTCTTTCAGCTCCGTAACATTGCCAAGATCAGGAGCATTCTGTCTCAGCGCGATGCTGAAAAGTCATCCATGCTTTTGTTACTTCTAGACTGGTCTACTGCAACTCATTACTGCCAGGATGCCCATATTATTGCATTAATAACCTGCAGCTGATCCAGAATGCTGCAGCCAGAGTTCTGACAGGAATCAGCAAAAAGGTTCATATCTCTCTGGTTTAAGCTTCTCTTCACTGGCATCTAGTGAAATTTAGAATAGACTTTAAGATTCTCCTACTAACATATAAAGCTCTCAATGGACTATCTCCATCATACCTGCAGGATCTTGGTGAAAAAGTAATGCAACACCGGATGGAAATAAATCTTGTCACATTGCAGAAGCTGCCACAGTGAAAGCGTGCCGTAATCAAAGTTAAACAAAATATTATGGCAACTTTTATGGAAATATTATGGCAACTTTTTTTTTGCCACCTTATCATGGTGGAGGGGTTTGTGTGTCCCAGTGATTCAAGGAGCTCAGTTGTCTGGGGATTTATGCCCCTGGTAGGGCCACCCATGGCAAACAGGTCCTAGGTGAGGGACCAGACAAAGTGCAGCCCACAAATCCCTTATGATGAATAAAATAATTGGTCCCGAGTTTTCCTTGCCCAGACGTGGGTCACCAGGGCCCCCTCCTGGAGCCAGGCCTGGGGGTGGGGCCTTTGCCCATGGGGCCCAGCCGGGCACAGCCCAAAGGGATAACGTGGGACCCCTTTCCCAGGGGCCAGAGGGGTCGGGTGCAGTATGATTTGGGCGGTGGCCGAAGTCGGGGACCTTGGCGGTCTGATCCCCGGCTGTAGAAGCTAGCTCTAGGGATGTGGAACGTCACCTCTCTGATGGGGAAGGAGCCTGAGCTAGTGCGGGAGGTTGAGAAGTTCCGATTAAATATAGTCAGCCTCACTTCAACGCATAGCAAGGCCTCTGGAACCAGCCTTCTCGAGAGGGGTTGGACTCTCTTCTGTTGCAAATTTGATGTCCGGGCGTGTTCGTCAAAGGAACTCACAGGAAACCAGAACTGGCAAGCAAGATTTATTCTGCACAATCGACTGTGGTCTCTCTGCAACTCTGTGGCAACTCACACAGACCGGGGGGGGCAGAAGAGCATCTCTTCCTCCGCGCACAGGCCTCTTGAACGTTCGGCGTATCTGCTAATTACGTGAAGACCATGCAGCATTGATGCAAGAAAGCATGATCGGCACCGCTGTGTATCGTCTATCGCGAGTGATCCACTGCTCCGTACGTGATTGTCCTTGGCGAAGTAAGATATGCGTGGGTCACGTAGACACAGGACAGAAAAATAAAGCCTTATATGATTACATGTACATCAACAATAGAACAAATCTTCATTTTGCTACACTTCCACTCTAGAGTTGCCGATGGGGAGAGGCGGCGGGCAGGGGTGGCAATACTTGTCGAGCAGTGTTCTGTTGTTGGATTTCTGTGCTCATCATAGATTGTCCATAACAAACACCATGTTCAGGCATAAGGGTGTCCATATGTGCACTTGGCACCAGGACACCATAGGCCGCAGTTCGATGATCGACTTTGTGGCCATGTCGTCGGGTTTGTGGCCGCATTTCCTGGACACTCGGGTGAAGAGAGGGGTGGAGCTGTCAACTGATCACCATGTGGTGGTGAATTGGCTCCAATGGATGCCAGACAGACCCGGCAGACCCAAACGTTTTGTGAGGGTCTGCTGGGAAGGCCTGGCAGAGTCTCCTGTCAGAAGGAGCTTCAACTCCCACCTACGGGAGAGCTTCAACCATGTCCTGGAGGAGGTGGGGGACATTAAGTCCGAGTGGACCATGTTCTGCGTCTCCATTGTTGAGGCGGCTGACCGGCGCTGTGGCCGCAAGGTGGTTGGTGCCTGTCATGGCGGCAATACCCAAACCCCCTGGTGGACACCGGCGGAGAGGGATGCCGTCAAGCTGAAGAAGGAGTCGTACTGGGCCTTTTTGGCCTGTGGGACCCCTGAGGCAGCAGACGGGTACCGGCAAGCCAAGCGGAGTGCGGCTACACAGCGGTTGCCAAGGCAAAGACCCGGGTGTAGGAAGAGTTTGGGGAGGCCATGGAGAATGACTTCCGGACAGCTTCAAAAAGGTTCTGGACCACCATCCAGCGCCTGAGGAGGGGGAACACTGTGTACAATGGAGATGGTGTGCTGCTGACCTCAACTTGGGATGTTGTGGATCAGTGGAGGGAATATTTCGAAGACCTCCTCCTGAATGCGATCACACATGTCAACCCATGTTAATGTTGTATTGTGCAACCACTGCAGGTCTCGGAACATGGATTTGCCTCTTTTCTTTGTTCAACCACTTGGTACAGGTATCTTGAGGCTCAGTTCCATGGGCAGTTGATGCCATGACAACAGGCATGGCATCAACAGGCCATGTCCATCCATTGGGTGATTGCTACTTCATTAGGTCTCCGTACAATAATTTCTGATAAGCCTCTGGGGTGATTTTGTGCTCAGAATGTTGTCAGCAGTGAGGTGGTACTCTTTTTTCGGAATTCGATTTTTTTAATTTTCCTTCCCGTCTGGTTTCTCATCACCCTTTGGCTCAATGGACTTTCATCTTCTGAAAGATCTATGTCTGACTCTCTCTCTATGATTCTGTTTAGAATTCTCTCTGCCTCTGTTAGAGAGTTGTCCACTCGAGGAAAAAAAGGTGAAATAAACACAAGAACAAAGTCCTGACTACAGTATACGTTGATGAATTAGTCATTTTCCCTGTTAAACAAAATAAACTTGGTTCTAAAAACTCACTCAAATTACCTATAAGATGTTGAGATCAAAGCCATTTTTGAAAGACAGAAAAAGGGTGGTTGGCCAGGCCACACCCCCACACATGTAATGTCAATTCAATTCAATTTTATTTAAAATGCCAATTCATAACAAAGTTATCTCAAGACACTTTACACATTCAAAAAGAGAAACAGCTCCACACTGAGTAAGCAATTAGTGTTGGCGACAGTGGCAAGGAAAAACTTCCCTTTAACAGGCAGAAACCTCGAGCAGAACCAGACTCAGTGTAGATGGCCATCCACTGCGACCGCATGGGAGGGAGAGGGGGAAAGGAGAGACAGGGAGATGGTGAGACAGAGGGGGAGATAGAGAGAAAAAGGAGAGGAGAAGAGACAGGGAGGATAGAGAGAATGTTGAGCAAAAGCTGTAGGATCCAGGCAGGGCCATGGAGAGGGTTCTGGATCCAGCAGCAGCACCAGGCCTCAGGAGGGTGGAGGTAGGAGATCCTGCGACACACTCTGGAACATGGAGCACGAGAGCTCTGGGGGAGAGGGTGGGTTAGATGTCATTTTAAAGTTGCCCTCTCTAAGAAACCTCAGGACTTAGCAGAGTGGAATGCATTGTATAAGAGATATGAGCAGAAAGTAAATGTGTACTACAGTGCACAAAAATGCATTGCTGGTTCTCAGGAGGATGCCACCCCCCCCAAAAAAAAAAAAAAAAGTTGCTCAAAAGCAAACTAATTGAGGCAGTTTACATTCTGCTTTCGAGGTGATTGAGACAGACGAAAGCTTTGAACCCCTGAGCGATGGCTGGGACTACTTGGTGGACTTTCTGGATCTGTCATTTCCCACCAAGAGGCCTGAAAGCTGAAGGCAACACTGGGATCAAAACATTCGAGAGTAAATCGGACCCAGCTGAATAATTCAGAAAACAGGATACATTCTGAAAAAAAAAGATGATGAGGGCTGTGGTTATACAAAGAACAGCTGGCCCAGTTTTTGGAACTCACACACTTCCTTCCTGTGTGTATGTGTTAATAATTTAAAGCATCTGCAGTTTTGCTGCAAAGATGATGCAAAGCCATTTTTTGTTTGTTTTCAATGCCAAATGCATCATCCCAAAATCTTTTGAGCATATAAGATTCGTTGTAAGTAAATTACTTGTTTTGGTTCATGACACAAATGTCAAATGGCATAAAGTTTTCTTTATGATTGCGACTGAGAGAACACTTTACTTATATTCAGTAAAATCATTTCTGAAACTATGCATTTTTTAGTCTTTATGGCTCTCCAATCATGAGGACTGGAGAAAGAAACAGCAAGTAGGCATACTGGTTTGCTTACTACGTGGCAACTTTCAGCATCCCATCATGAACAAGTTAAACCAAATACACACGGCACGGTTTTTTGGCATCTTAAACGCCACGACTCGCCTTCACCCAAATCAGGGTGAGTCAATAATCCGCTTGGCGACTGAGCTCAAGTACCTCAAAAATTTAAGAAATGACCCTGGCAGCACCCCGCACAGAGTCGAAGACACAAAACTGGATGTCAAACCTGCTAAATATCCAGGCTTCTCGTAGTGACGTAGAAAGAGCTACAGCCAATGAGAGCAGATATGGGCATTGCTGCAAAATAAGAAAGTGAAAAGGAGCAGTGCACCAGCTGCAGCAGAGCAGAGCAACAAGAAACGACAGAAGATAGAAAATGGTTTTGCAAGGTCAGTGGACATAGCCATTCAGCCACTGTCCGCACCATTACCCTACTCCACGCCGGCTTCATTTGCACCACTTTGCACGCCACCACCACCGCAATACAAACAGAAAAAGTTTTCAGCAAAAACTGCATAGTTGTGACCCTGATTTTGAAACCATTTGAAGTTGTGTCGTCCTCTCATGTTTTTTTTTTGTTTGTTTTTTTGTAAATAGTAATTTTTGAGCTGTACATAGTTGTTTTGCGGTTTTAATAACGGTGTGCTAGACGTCCCCCCGGAGTCGTATCAGTTAAAAAATGCGTCATGAATAAGAAAAATAAATTGCACTAGACTACAAGTGGCATTTTGTGGGGGAAATTTATTATTACAAAATCCAAGACCAACAACAGACATTTCATTCGTAAGGGCAAATTACAACAATAACGCGCTGCGGCCAAGTACTTCCCGTATCAGTCGTTGTTTGGAAACTGGCAGCTCAGTCAGTCACGCCTCCTGACGGAGAGAATCGCGCCGTGTAAACACCCCCGTCTCAGACGAGTCTTGTAGCGTGAACACCCACTGCTCCCGCCGATCCTGTCGAGTTGTGAAGTGTGAACAACCGGGCGCCCCACCGACGGGGAGCCCATAAAAACGCTGTCTGGAGAAAGACAGCGGCTTGAGCAGCGCCGCCATGGACGAGCAGACGTGTCGCTGCCCTGACACAGTGACGCGTGTGCGCGCACTGTTGAAGCAAAAATACAGAAATAATTACACCGAAAAACAAACCAAACATGAATTTCTCAGGGGAAAATGGTTATATTTTATCAGGTGAATGCAGAATGCAGAAAAAACAGATATATTTATTTTATTCAATGATATTCTTTTACGTTTTGATCTGAACGGATTATGTGGCTGTCTGTGCTTGATGACCAGTTTGAGGTTTGTTTAATCGTTATTTTTATTTTTTATTTTTTATTTATTTATTTAATGATTTTGCTGCGCTGCACCACGAATTCACACTGACTTTGACTTGCGTACACGATGTCAGACCTGATGTGAGATCTGAGTGGATCGTACACTCACTTCCACGGCCGCCTCTGGGATGACCTGTACACCGGTTTTCAGAATCGCATCAGTCGAGACCCATCATCTATCAGGTACATGCACCTACCACTTTTCCAACGCACATAACCAGGCATGAAAATTCTTTTATAACCTCAAACTGTCGTGACTTTTTCTAGGTTCTGAAATCACTTCCAGACGGAGACCGGACCGGACTGGGACCAGTTTCTGCAGCTGCAAGCCACCACCAATGAGTACAACACAACAGAAGAGGGGAAGTGGAGGCCCTGTATCAGATTAAAAGAGATTATGTGAACCTCTTTTCAAAGAATGTTTGGATGTTGTTAAAGGAGCAGAATGTAATATTGCGGCCAACAATGGTACTGCAGTCATATCCAAAATACCATGGAGCGTGATATCCATCCGCCTTCCCCTGTAGTAGCGATTGACAATTAGGTTGCCGGATCCAGCAAAAATTACAACGTGTTACCATGGCCAGCAATTGTCTGTTGATGATGTGCTAGCATACTATGAATGAACATGCATAAGGTTATTCCTACTGTAGGGAATATTTGACATTTCCGCTCGAAGTCAAATTCAGTTAGCCAAACTTAGCTGAACCTTGCCTGTCCAGGAGAAAATTATCAACCTCTTCGTTGGTCTTCAAGTTCTTCTCCACTTTCAGTCGTCACTATCTTTCAAAAGCATCTGGATCCTGGTTTTGCATCTGACAATGTATTTGGGAATCATAACAAGACCTTTTTGTGTTTAGTAACGTCAGATGGTCGTAGCAGAAGCTCAGTGGTAACTGGCAACCCGGATGCTACTGACTCCATTACTGGGAAACAGGGAGCTGTGGGTGGAGCCAGAGATCAATTCACAAAATCTAAACATCAACATTTTGTACAACACTTCGCTTTGAAATGAGAATATTCTGTCTGGACTACTGTTGTCAGTGATATAAGTATTTGAAATTAACATTATTTTCTAATGTCCATTGACATATCAGGGCCATTTTAAGATCACTTTAATTACATTTCTAACACACTACTCCTTAAAAATGGGGCTGTCTTGACCAATACCTGATGGTAAATGAATCAGGTTGTGAATGTTTGACTGTTTTCTCCTTTCACAAAGACTAAAGCACATAATGTGGTCTTAGTCTTGACCTCAACCCAAGAACACGCGATTTAGCTAGCTATCCTGGATAACCCGGACCACCCTCTCCACCCACTCCTGGACAGGCAGCGGAGCTCCTTCTCAAGCAGACTGATTCAGCTCCGCTGCCACAAAGACAGATACAGGAAATCTTTCCTGCCCAGTGCAATAACCCTGTTCAATAAGTCCGTCTGACTGAGACTGACAGCCCTGGTGCTATGATGTGCTCCAGTAGTACTTTAATGTGGTATAATTGTCATAATTATTTATTGCATTGTATATGTTGTAAATATGTTAATACTAGCGAGGCTGCTGGGACAAGTCAATTTCCCATTTCTGGGATTAATAACGTATTTCTATTCTATTCTATTCTATTCTATTCTAAATGTACTGCAACTGCATGCATGCATCAAAATATGCAAATACCCTAACACAGTAAGTGCTTGGGAAATGACTGATCGCAGCAATGTAACCACATAAACATACAAATCTTATCTATCTTTATTTTTATTGTTCGAATATTATTCAGATGCTCTTTTATAGTTGTTGTATGACTGACAACTTGGTTGAAGGGTCCATTAACACTAGGAAATCCAAGACCTGGGGTAACCATGGTGTGAGTGGTTTGACGATGTACTGATCAAATGAGTTTAATGCGACTGCACTTTAAGAAATTGGCACTGTTGCTGTTAATCTCCCTGATGCAAATGTGTTTTTCCTTGTTGCTCTGAAGCCATTAAAGCTGCACAAGATTGAAAGTTATTTTAATAAATTAACCTCTTCTTCCTGTACTTGCTGTTCCTGATTTTTTTTCCCACCAGAAAGTGGAAAAAAGTAGAATCTTTCAACTTAAAAGGGGAGGGATTTTTTTTTTTTTTTTTAATCTGCCAACTTTTGGCCTGTTCTTAGTATGTTCTGAGAACTAGATTGTTAAGGTCCGGCTTGCCGGCCCTTTTATGGTATGTGTGGATTGTCCTGTTTTCTCCCTGCAGAGAGCGCGGGTTCCCGAGATCCAGCAGGGGCTGCACACCTGTTGATGATCAGCTCATCAGCGGCTGATATGAGGAGGCTGCCAGCTGGTCTCACGTCCCTTGAGAAGAGTTTGAGTTCGGGTCTTTGAACACTTGGCAGTGGAGCCTCCCTGTGAAAAGTTGGACTTTGAGTTTTGTGTGAATTTTGTTTTTCCTCCAGTCGGAGTGCCTTCTGTTTTCCCCGTGTCCCCAATAAAGGGTCATTTTTTGCTTTTGATCACCTGCCTCGTGTCTGCATTTGGGTCCTCAACACAATGAATTGTAACAGAATCATCCAGCCGGCCATGGACCCAGCAGACTCCATCTTCACGCTGTTGAGCCAGGGCTCCTTGGTCCCGGACTACATGCTCGAGGCATATGATCGACGGCACCCAGCCCGGATGGCGGCGTTGACACAGATGACCTCCCAGCTGGTGAGTCTCTTGACCCCGCCTGCTGCTGCTGCTGCTGTGCCTGCTGCCTCAAAATATCCTGATTTTGGTAATAAATACATATTCTGGTCCTCACTGTGTAGATTGCACACACACATACATCCTTGTGCTTCTACTTTTGTGAAGATTTTCAGACAACATAATGCATTAGTTATTATTCATTATTCAGCCGCTTACCGCAACCTTAACCATCACAACTAACCCTAACCTAAACCCAATTCTATCCTCAACCTTAAAACCACATCTTAACCCTCAAACAGTCTTTTGAAGTTCTGACGACCAACCCAAATGTCCTCACTTCCCAAAAATGTCCTTACTTTTCTAGTAGAATGAGTATATTAGTACTCAATTTTTAGCAAGTAGAGAGAAGCAATTCTTCCAATTACTAAAAATGTGAAAGAGGACTGTTGGATTCTACAGTCCTCTGATTCTATGATTATGCTTGAGAGTTGCTCGGTTGTGACTTAGAGCTTTTTTATGGTAAGTAAGTGTTCTTTCACAATCTTGTGGGAAGGAAAGATATTGAAATCACCAACTGAAGAAAATTCAATTCAATTTTATTTATATAGCACCTTTTACAATAAAATTGTCTCTAAGTGCTTTACAGAGGTAGAAACCCAGAGCCTGAACCACCAGGTAAGCACAGTGGCAAGGAAAAACTCCCTTTTAACAGGAAGAAACCTTGAGCAGGACCAGGCTTACAAGGGGGAACCATCCCGCTGAAAGTTGGCTGGGTAAAGGAGGAATAAAAGAGGGAAACAGGACAGAGAGAATAAAAGAGAGAGGGAGAACAGATACAATCATAAAACCAAAGAAATACAGACAAAATACAATCATAGAAATACAAACATATCAGACATATATACACATAATACAGCACAGCAGGTTGTTATAAAGAGATGAACAGTATAGGCAGGTGCCGACAGCGGACCCTGAGTTTGCCAGAGGCCGAGGTCCGTACAGCACGAAGGCCTGGAGACGGAAGACCTGCAAGGAGAGAGAGAGAGGGAGAGAAGGGGGGAGACACACAGAACGGCAAGGAAGACTGGACCCAGATAATCCCGGTGAAAATAAAAGGAGGAGAAAGAAGAAGAAAAGGAGGAGAGGACGTGAGGGAGTGGTTGGTGTTGAGGAAGTGGGGAACTGCTCAGTGGATCATGTGTTTGTCCCCAGCAGCGTAG
>CM027098.1:2407832-2448185 GCA_015343265.1 Pao palembangensis | reverse complement strand
TGTAAGCAGCTGCAGGTGGCCGATACACCACAACTAATAAAACTGGCTTTTCTGATTTCCAATTGTGGTGAGAGAGGCTGAGAGTGAGACTCTCAAAAGAGCTACAGGTAGCTTTAGGTTTGAGATTGACTTGAAGGCTGGAGCGGTAGATTGCTGCCACTCCACCTCCTATGCCTGCACTTCGAGGAACATGATAGTTAATATGACTTGATGGAGTTGCTTCATTTAAACTAACATATTCTTCATCCTGCAACCAAGTCTCAGTGAGAAAGAAAATATCAGACAGATGATCTGTTATTAAATCATTAACTAGAAGAGATTTAGACCGTAGAGATCGTATGTTCAACAGACCACATCTAACTGTGGTCACATCTAACATCTATTTGTTTCTGAGTGTTTACTGCTGTGTATTTTTATTAGGTTATTATTATTATTAACACCTTTTGACTTATTTACTAGATGAACTATGGGAGGACGAGGTACTGACACTACTTCTATTGTATTATTAAACTTATTATTAAACTTAGTGTTACTGTGAGCGTTTTTAGTTTTATTGTTATTTTTATTTTTATTGGAGGGCGGCAGTCTTACAGAAGCAGCAGAGAAGCGTGTAAGACAGCGACTCTGCCTCCTGGCCTCGACCCTGGGTTGTCAGAAGGTTGGTTGTCCAATGAACTTTGCTATATTGCTAGAAATAAGAGCTGCACCACCCCGGGTGGGATGAATGCGGTCTCTGCTAATAAGGCCAGGTTTTCCCCAAAAAGTCTCCTAATTATCTATGAAGGCCACGTTATTTTCTGGACCGTGACAACCAGCGACGGAGCGATGACATGCGGCTGAACATGTCATCACTGGCCAGATTCGGGAGGGGACCAGAGAACGCTACGGAGTCCGACATCGTTTTGGCGAAGTTACACACCGACTCCATATTAACTTTAGTAATCTCCGACTGGTGCAGCCGGGCGTCGTTAACGCCGACGTGAATGATAATTTTCCTGTATTTGCGCTTATCTTTCACCAGCTGCTTTAAGTTTCCCTCTATGTCGCCCGCTCTGGCCCCCGGGATACATTTAACTATGGTCTCTGGTGTCGTCTTCACGTAGCGAAGAATAGAGTCGCCAATAACCAGGGTCGGTTTCTCAGTGGGTGCGTCACTGAGTGGGGAAAAGCGGTTTGCGACACGAAGCGGTTGGTGGTGAACCACGGGCCTTTGTTTCAGACTACGCTTCCTTCAAACCGCCACCCAAACACCCTGACTACCCGGCTGCTCGGGGGCTGCGGGGGAACAGCTAACAGTAGCTGAACTGGGCTGGCTAACTGGTGCTGGCTAGCTACAGGGGCTACGTTGCTATCGTGTGTGCGGAGTCTCGCCTCAAGCTCGCTAAGCCTCGCCTCTAAAGCTATAAATAAGCTACACTTTCTACACGCTTGACTCTCAGTAAGGGAGGCAGAGGAGTAACTAAACATTTCACACACTTTGCAGAACACCGGAGGAGAAACGGTGGGAGAAGTGAGGTTAGCCATGCTAGCAGTGAGCGCAGATGCGCGGAACGAAATAGACAGAGAGCGAAGTATAGAACCCAAAAGTAACAAAATAGACAGAGAGCAAAGTATAGAGCCCAAAAGGATCGTGCGGTTACTAAACTTTCACCAAGGTGCTTGTGTACTACTAAACAGGATAAACAAAAAGCAACAAATAATTAACAACAGTAAATCCACCGTAGCAAACACCAGGAGAAGTGAATGAGTAGGACGGAGCAGAAACTGGAAATGACGCGATACCTTACCAATGACGTGTCACAGGCAGAAAAGCAGACATTAATGCACTGTTAGTGCCTCAAAAAGAGAAGGCTGGCATCCGTTGATGGTCAACGGCTAATGGCCTGCTGTTACCGAATCATGAACCACATTGACGGCAATGCAGTGCTTCTGCAGATATATCATGATTATTTTATGTCTGAGGCCAGTCAGTGCCTCTCACTGCATCATTTGCAGAGAATGTTCCAGTAGATAGTTGGCTAATGATGTGGTTTCCTTGTCTCAGATCTGTTTTACAGTTGATAAAGTTGAGAAAGGTTTGGTGTTGTACAATCCTCAGGTAACAGAACCCAGTACACACTTCTTGTTCCCGTTTGATGTGTAATTTCCTTTTCTCTGTGATGAGTTTCATGCTATCAGTTTGCATTTTGATTTCAAGAAGCAAGCATGACGAGCACGGCGAGGACATTCCTGTGGGCCTGGGTTATCATGAAGTCCATCGCTTCCCCTGTCATACTACCCGAAATCTCCGACGAGGGGTTTATAGAAGAATGCGTGAAGGAACATAACCGGGCACGGTCATTCGTCGTGCCCGCTGCAAGTGACATGCTCTACATGGTAGGCTCGACGGGATCACCAAATCTGAAACTGCAGAAGACAAAAGTTTTAGTAATATTCAAAGCAAAGGTGGTTGAGGTTTCATTTGCTAACTTGCTTTGTGTTTCAACTTAATGCTTCATGGGGTTCTTTGTGACATTTGGATTATCCAAAGTAGATCTCTCTGTGTCAACTGGACTGAACACAGAGAGATCTACTTTGGATAACCATGACCTGGATGACTGAGAATCTACACAGACGACATTTGGATTGTTATAGTCTTAGATGATGAGCGTGCAGTTTGTTAAATTTGCTGGATGACCCATGATTTTCTGTTTGAAACTGAATCACAAGAAAAGGGGGCAATGATCTCACCACATCATGTTTGTAATCTGTAAGCATACCTCCCTTTTTCTGATAAATGGACACATGTTACGAGACGAGAGAAGTGAGGCAGAGAAACAGTCAGTGTGCTGATGTCAGTCTTCCAGGCAGTTTGGTGCAAATAAGATGCAGCTGCAGTGACTGCTTTTTTGGCTACTTTAGGCTGTGTAAACAGAGCACACTCAGTCTTACCACAGGCCACCACAATCAGTTTGACATTTTTTTTGAGTCTGTGCATTTACAAGCAGGAAGCAAACTGTAGTCTGCCCAAGCGCTGCCAGCAGCCAACTTAAATCTAGAATGTTACACATCAAAAAAGTAGACAGCTGATGAGTAACACTAATCCAGAGGGAGTTTACACCCAGCTCAATCACATCATTGCACTTCTGCTTTAATGAGGACTTTCATAGACATAATACATTTTCCAGCTCCTCATTGTAACCCTAACCATCCCAACTACTCCATAACCTAATCTCAACCTCAAAACACACCTTTGATGATAATACGACCAGCCAAAATGCTCTTACTTCCCAAAAATGTCCTCAATACATTGCATGTGCAAGAACACACACAGATAAACACACATCTGCTTATTTTTTTTGTTCCTTTTAAGATCATTATAAAGCATAAATGTCTCACACAACCTCTGCTTCCTCAGACATGGGACAAGGATTTAGCCATAACAGCAAGGGAGTGGGCCAGAAAATGTACTTTCGAACACAACCCCGATTTGAAACTCGCTGAACGCGTGCCCCCCAAATTCTCATCCGTGGGTGAAAACATATGGACGGGCTACCCAACAACGTTGTTCAACGCAACGTGGGCCATTCAAAACTGGGTGGATGAGAAACGGGACTATGACTACAGCAACAATGCCTGCAAAAATGTCTGTGGCCACTATAAACAGGTCCGTGCAGAAATGCCATGTGGCTTATGTTCTCTGCATAATTAATGGACCAACAAATAAATACACGCCAAAATGTTGAGTTTCGTTTCTGTGTTTCTCTAGGTTGTCTGGGCACAGACTAGCAAAGTTGGCTGTGCTGCCCACTCGTGCCCAAATGGAGTTCAAGCCACTACCTTTTCTGATAAAGCAGGCGCCATTTTTGTGTGCAACTACGCTTCAGCGTGAGAAACACCTTCAAGCTTTACATTCTTTTGTTTCCTGAAAAGGACCAGAATGCCGAGAAGCCTCACTGCTAACACCAACAAAAACATTCACTTTGTAGCTATTTTGTAGCACACACACAGGAACAGATTCACAAATTACTACTAATAATGTCTGAGGATCTTTAAATTATTTCATGTAGTGCATGATCATACATGAAGGAAAAGCAACCCAATGATAAAACATCAATTGTCAACTTTTTTTTTTTAATGTTTTTAGGGGGAATGTAAATGGAGGACAACCATATAGATCTGAAGGAAAGTTCTGTTCTGGATGTGAAGGCACCTGCGTGGAGAAACTCTGCCGTACGTGCAGATTCTGAAGTTGAAATTAGACTTATTTTCATTCAGCCAAGCCTCATTTGTATTGCTACTATTGCTATTTTTAAAAACTCTTTGTGAAGAGACTTTACATAGATGTGACAACTGATCTAAAATGTTTAAGCTATTCTTCAACAAAGGAAAAAAGTCTAACAATTGATCATAATTTCATTGCAGATGGTCTGGAAAGAGATTCGCTGCAAAGTAAGTCATGCTGCTTTACAGACTAAAATCAGTTCAGTCCTTGCAAAATATGTCATGCAAGCAACCTTCTGGGCAATTCTGTGATGTTTAAATTGCATGCATTGATGTGCTAGAACATTTGTAAATGTTCTCATGTCTAGCTGGGACCCTGATGCTTAGAAATTGCATCCTCTGTCAGTAGCCACTTGCAATTGTGTTGCTCACATCCTTCAAATAATGAATGGTTACATTATTAATGTGCTGTGTCTCACTTTGCCGCGCTGGAAATTAAATTCTGCAAACAGAACAGAGTCCAATTTGAAGTTTGGCGCCCTCTGTCGGTTATTTGTCAGTCCTCACATACTAGGGGGACCCATTGCACCAGAAAATCTAGATTAGATATATTAATCAAACGGATAATAAATAAGAAGCAATGCTGTTTCAGTGTTTAAGATTTTGGGTGGATTTTTAATGCGATTAATTATTTCAAAGCTTTCTTAAAATGACAATGTAGCAAAAAAAAAAACTATTTTCAAATGTTGCTAAATCATATGAAAACCAGGGCAACTTTGTGTTTCCAGGCTCTGATGTGGACTGGGAGTCTCTTCAAAACCCCACTGATTTTAACTATGGAACAATTCTGATCATCCGGCCCCTCGGACTCATCGCCACCTTGGCCACTGCGTATGGATTCCATCACTTTTACCCCAACATCTTCTGCTATGAATAGACCAATTTTATCTGCCTAGACACATTTACTCAGTTTATAATCTAGAACATGATTCTAAACTGTGTTTTTTTTTTTTTTTTTTTTTTTTTAAATCTTTAATCTCAAGTAGAGTTTTCAATCCTGAACACATCGCTCAGAAAAGCAATCCTCCCTAACCAGGTAATTTGTGGATGCCCACATATCCATATTTAATCTGAACAACATAAAAAAATTAGCTGTTGTGGGTCAAATTCACTCTATAATAAAGCAGCTAGGAGAATTTTGAGATCTTTATTGATCCCAAGGTGGGGAAATTTAACTGTAGCGCAAGATCTTTAAGAGAAGAAACAAGTAGTAAAACAAAAACACAAAATACCCAGTATAAATAAAAAACAAATAGTATTTACATACACAGCCTCACCCATTTAGATGTGCAGTGGTGAGGTGATATTGCACAGATAATTATGGATGTATAGCAGCTATGAATCAACCGAGTAAGTAGTGAATGGAATGAAAAAGACCATAAAGTGCATAGATAGGACATACAATGTGAAACATCAGTCCAGCTGTGATATGAAAGTGTTTGTTACGGATTTATAATGCAGCATTGAACAGTCTGACGGTATTTGGGATGAAGAACCTGCAGAAGCGCTCCTTCTTACACCTCGGGTGTCTGAGTCTTTTACTGAAGGAGCTGCTTAAGGCCCCCACGGTCTGATGCAGAGGATGGTAAGTGTTGTCCATGATATTGGACAGCTTTGCCAGGGCCCTCCTCTCTCCTATAACATCAATGGAGTACCGGGGGCAGCCACAGACTGAGCTAGCTCTTAATCAGTCTGTTGAGCCTCTTCTTGTCCCACTCAGAGCAGTGGTCGATTGCATAGAAGACCACAGATGCCACCAAAGTCTTATAAAAGGTCCTCTTTAGGGTTTAGGGATTTTATTTTAAATTACAAGATACAAATACAAAACTTATCTCCCATTTTATTTGATCTGCCTACATCTGAAAACAAAGTCATTTAATAAGAAAAAAAAAAACATTTAGGTAAAAGGTTGAAAACCCATGACAGACAAGGTGGTGATTGGTTCCCCTGGAGAGAAGAGTCTAAATACAGAAGCGGAGATCTTCACAACAAAGACAATTTTCCGTGTCTGGATCCTTGCAGAGTACTTTGTTTGACACTATTTCAATCTCTACAAAAGAGCGGACAGGTTGTGGTTAGTCTTTGCTTTTTGTTTTGCTCTTCTTGTTGGTGCTTCTGCTGCTGCTGAGAGGTGTTGTGCTCGCAGGTGGGGCTCCCAGTTTCTTGGTTTTTGCTTTCTTCACTTTCATCTTAATGGCTTCGATGTCCAGCTTGCTTTCTGTCGGACCTGTGACAGAAGAGAGATGGATGTGACCATTTTCCAGCATGGTGTCACCACATCGTTTTTCATCTTTACCTTCATTGGATTTCTTCAATAGAGGTTTCTCTTTAGGAGGAATGAAGTGTTTGTTTCGCTCTTCCTTTTTCTTGCTCAGCACCTCTGCTTGCTTCTCCTAATTAAAAGAAAACATCTCTTGAAATATGATAAGCTCCCATTCAATTTGCATAACATTTTGTTGCAATTTGAGGACACGCGCCAAAAAAGCACAATGTGTAAATTGTTTTTAGAATCTACCATGAACAACCTCACCAATAAGTGTCACGATGCTATAAAATTGTATCCTTTCCATGAAATATGGGACTGAATAATTCCTGGAGTGATAATGATCTGTTGCTTCTTATGCTGAAGATGTGACGAGGAAGAGGCGTTCATTACACACCTTGATCGTTTCCATTTTCTTCCTCTTTTTCACACTTTTACGCAAGAAGAACTCTCCTGTGGCCAGCTCCTGGTCCACCTACAGAGAAGATCAAGAATTATGCCCACAAAACAAACCAATGCGGCGCAATGACATCATCGATAACAACCATCATATTAGGAAATGTATAGATCTAATAATAATAAATTGGTTGGTTTCCAAAAATGTGGAATGGGGTTTTTTTCCCAGCATGCCTTGCTCTCTGGTTGTGATGGAGGGAATGGTGTGTACTCCTTCTTCACGGCCTTCTTCTTTGGCTCCCGCCGCTTGGCCAAGTTTTTGTGCCGGAACTTGGGCAGGAAACGTTCCCAGCTCTGCGACCGCAGTTCAGGGTCTTTGGCCAGCTCCCGTTTGATCATTAGTGTCTGTGGGGGAAAAAAACATGTATGATAATAAACTTTATTTCAAGCTTTGGCTTTATATCTCCTCCTCCTTTATACCCTCAGCTCCAGATTGTGCAAACCTCTGCATACAGATCCAGAGAGGTTGATTCTCAGTCACGAGGTCAAGAACAAGGATGGAAAACATCTTCATGGGGTATGAATTTGAACATTTTAGTTCCGCCATTACTTTTTCTCAGCAGTTACCTTTATGTTATAGATGGGATGGATGTTCTTCATGGTGTCCATCACGACTTTGCGTACCTGAACGGGAGAGAGAAGGGATAGTGATATCAAATTTAACTTATACAGCAATTTAGGAATCTTTCAAGGTCAAATCTTTATTTGGGAGGCAAAGTTGGCCAGGTTTCTATAAGAAACACAAGAGAAAATAAGAACGCTTTAAAAAAATAAAAAAAAACAGTTTTATTACTAGGATTCCTAGGATTAAATGCTCATACAAGGATCAACAGAATCTAATTAAATCTGATGGGACAAACAAACACAAAATTGATGTAAACCCAAAAAAGCATCTTGTAATTATTGTCAATAAAGCTCTTTCTGTTGTGAGGTTCTCACCTCTTTCAGGCCACCGAAGGGCCCCAAAGCTGACACAGTGTTTCCCTGCACCATCACATAGCAGTTGGTCAGCAACTCCAAAGCCTGAAAAAGACAACAAAATTCATAATTTCAAAAGAATTTACAAAAAAATGAACAAACCAGTAATAAAGATACCATGTAATAGAAATGTGGTCTTAATAAGAAGCAACACCGCCACCTAGTGATATTTACCACAACATGCACAGTAATGAGACCTAATGCCCAATTTCCACTTAAAGTGTGCACGCCGCACAGCACCATGAATCTGGACCAACGGAGAGCATATACCCTCACAACTGGATGCATTTCTGAAGCGCCATGGAGCCAAGTCTTAAAACCATGCGAGAACTACTATTACCCTCGTGAGATCATGCAATTAACCTTATTCACATTAAATCCATGCAGATGGTGGCAGGTCACACACACTGCTTACACTACTTTGAAGTGTAATCATGAAAGTAAGCTCAATCCAGATGTCCATCAGCTCTGATAGATGACAAGTGTTGATACAGAACTCACTTTTAGGGTTGAGCCCTTTGGTCCAATCAGTCTCTGTCTTCTCTTGACGAACCGCTCTCTGTTCCTGACTAGTGTTCCAATTTTGATTATGTCACATGCAATGTCATCCTGTAATATCCGCACTGCCTGACCAAGAAAAATAAAAAAATAAATAAAACAGCTTTAAATAGATCCTTTTAACACCCTAAATTCAATAAACTGCATTGTTTGCATGTACATCATCATCATCATAATTTTCAGTAGAAACCAGGAGACGTACTGTGTAAACAGAGCAAAAATTACCTGTTCAAATGGGACACTGCGGGCCAGCAGTTTGACGAGATCTCTGGCTCTGATGATAGCATAAGGGTCAAATGTTTTCCTTGTCGTACAAACAGTCATGCTGCCTTCAATTAGGTCCAGAGAAGCTTTGATGTGCTGACAGGTTTGATATCCCATGTTAGACATGACCATATTCCATTCAAATGTGAACTTTAGTAATCCGTTAATCTGAATGGACTTACTACATCTGCTAAAGCTTTCTCCACCAGCGGCCAGCATTCTTTCAGATATGCTTCTCTGTATTTGGGGAAGAGGGTAGCAAAGCTGCTCTCTTCCAACAGACCATGAGGGTTGTCCTCTTTGGTGAAAGAAGGCTCTTTCCATCCATCAGGGACAGTCAGCAATTCAGACTCATCAACTTCAAGAAGAGAGATTTCACAACAACGTTAGGGGGACAATATTGTACTTGGCAAACCTATATAAGCCTTTTGCGATCGCATTTAAAGGTCAACATCTCGCATTACAGGAACAAACTATACGTCAATTCAGCTTGTTTCGGATTTTACAGCACTATTCTTATAAAGACAAAGTCAACGCATCTCATTCACCTGGTGTAACACAGTCACATGCTAAAGCCATTTTCTGCGCATGCAGTTTGTAAACAAGCTAATTAACTGATACAACTCAAGTTTGCGTCACAGTCAACTGACTATACAATTTATAGCGTTATCTATGTATTGTCAGCAACTAACCTTCATTTACAGTCTTTTTCAATTTCTTCACCGTTTGCGCCTCTGTCACACCACCTCTCGTCGTGGAAGACGCCATTGTTGTTTGAAAAAAGGCGGAAATGACGTAACATACCGGATACTCCAGACGCTTGAGTGCAATACTGCCCCCATTATCCAAAGTTAGATCTTTGTCTGTTGGGTCACAAGGGGAAGCACCCAAACTGAAACTAGGTGAACGACCCTGCCAACGACTCTCAGGTGACCATCCGGGCCATTAACATGCCAATGGTCCACAGGGCAATATTTTCAAGCTCTGCCCCCAGCAAGCTTAGAACTGAAGAAGCTCTCTGGAGAGAGGGCGAAACGTTTTCAAGGAAACCTTTCAGTCCAGTTGACACAGAGAGATCTAACTTTGAATAACTATGACCTGGATGAGTGAGAATCTACAGAGACATACTGCCCCCATTGTCTGTACATACGTGCATCTGTTCTATACTACTTACGACCCTGTGCGCTGTTAAGGGATGGTCTAAGCATTATTTAACACCTTGACGACACACACGCGGGAAATGTCATTAACGTCGCCTTACTGAAATACGAAATTACAATTTTAGAAAAATGTGAAAAATTCTGCGTGGTCGACACTCAGCAACAAAAATGTATTTCCATAGACAGGGCTTCCATAGTGGCATTGGAGCACTCGCTACCTGCAATCTGATGTTGCATATTGAGGTGGGTTCAAAAACTCAGACGGAAACCGGACTCAGCGTACAGACGTTACTCAGACGTCAACAATACGTTTAAAAAAAGTGGAAGACTAGGTCATTGCCTACGATGTCCACAAGAGTGTACTGTAGCATAGCATGTATTCGCAAAACACGACACGTGTGATGCTGGAGTACGTCTTTCAGTGAGGGTAATTGTTTTGTGTTCTTGTGTTCCCTTTTGCCTATGGATTAGCCAGATGTTTGCCTCAGGCCTTTCCAAAGCTCATAAAATATTCAATATAAATATAAAAGGTTTGTCACCAAAAATGAAAATAAGCATCCTTTCTCGTTACTGAGGTCTCAATTCACAGGTGTCTGGGTAGTTTGAATAGACATGGAAAGAAAGTGAAAGGCTTGCTACTTTTGGTTTAACGAGTACTTTTCAATTTCAGTCTTTTTGCCACTGAACACAAACTTGATGTCACTGAAGGCAGCTTAGAGTTGCCTTTGGGAGTATGTGCATTGTTAAAACAATTGCTGAATCTTGCTTTTTTTTTTTTTTTTTTTTAATTTTTACAGTTTGACATCAAAAAGCAGCTCAGAAACGACTGTTACTTCCTTTTAATTACCTCTGCCAAGCGAGGAGGTTATGTGATAGCCAGTGTTTTTCGGTTTGTCTGAAAAATTAACTCAGTTATGAATGGCCAAGGATCAGGTCATTAAATTTTAAATACCTCTTTTTAATCAATGTACTAAACTATTTGTGAAATATCTAATTCATGCTATATGTTTTTTTAATAATGTACACTTTATTAAAAATAGGATTAAATCATATGCTAAATTAAAATATTTTTAAAATTAAAGATTCCAGAATCTCCATGTATACATCCATTTTTCAGACATTGGCTCTGAACAGGAACCTTTACAAGGTAAGAATGCACCAGTACTGTTGCCATTAAAATTGCAAGTGAACATTCGAGTCCTTTTTTTCCTTGTGAATTTTCTTTATTGATAAAACACTTTAAGGCGTAGACTCTCATAATAAGTCATGATTGCTTTGGATGCACTCACTGAGAGAACAGTTACAATTAAAAATCCTATCAATCCAGCGACAGTGAAGATCATCTTCATGTGTTCCGTCCCTGTAAACAAATGGGACAAGACATTATGTCCAATAACATGCACGTTCCTCACAAACTAACAAATGACAAGTTAAATATCAACTTTATCAGTAAACAATGAGTAATTTTGTATTTATTTAAATAAAATCTAAAAACAGATGACAAGCATCCAGGTCTTGAATAAAGTAGAAATCTGAAATCAGACGGCTGGGATTATGTTTTTAGGGCAAACTTACAAAAGGACAATGAGTGGCCTCTTGTGTTGACCAGCACAGGCCCAGCAGAAACCACAGCAGCTCGTTTCCTCCTCTTATCTGTCTGCAGCACTGACCTCTTAGCGCGACTCTGGCTGCTACAGTCCTGTTACAGAATCAGACTCAATCACCGGTCAGTCCTATCAAAATCCTGCAAAGGTTCGGTTTTGTAGCTGTGCTAAATCACCCTACATTAAACATTTGAGAAGAGAAATTCCAAAAATCGAGGCCATTTTACAGATATTTTCAGAATAAATTTTTCACATTTAAAGAACCATTAAAAAAAAAAAAAAAAAAAAACATTATCCCAAATATGCCTAAGATCATACAGCACCTTGCAATATTTAAAGAACTCCTCATTAAATGAATAAGGTTGTTCATGGTAGATTCTAAAAACAAAAAATTTTCAATATTGGCCAACAGTGGAGCACATTCAGCACCATAGTTGCAGATGGTTCAGTTATACACAAGTACGTATCACTATACCTTCACACAGTCTTCATCAGGTCCACATATATTGGCCAGACAGTGAATGTACAGGGGCAGCTCCTGAGGCATGGTAAACATCTGAACAGAGAATCTACTCATCTGTGCCAGACCATTAACAGAGAGCCAGCGGAACGTCTCATCAATGGGACAGCTGGAAAGATTACATTAATGTCATTGCCTTATATTTCATCCAAATCAAATATAAACATAAATGGTAAAAGTAATGTAAAGAAGCAAAACTGTTTAATTAAAATGATCATTGGGAGTGTTATTATGCAAATAGGTTGGTTTTCACTGACCCATCCTGAAGCAGAACACCCTGGACCGCATCATCTGGGTGTGTGCTCTCGGTGGCCCAGCAGGAATCCACCTGCAGGAGGACATCTGAGGCAAACGTGTTGTTGGTTTGCAGTGCAACCTGGAAAAACAGTGCGTCTTCACTCTCCAGCTGTATGGCGCTGTTGTATTGATGGGTGTAGGACTCATCAGTGTACAGCGTCATGGTCAGCCCCAGCTGCTGGGACGAGGAGAACTCTACCAGGGACAAGGTGGAGAGCCTACAATCAAAGTACAGGATTTTATGTACTACCAAGCTAAGGGTTCAAAAGACCAGAGAAAGCGTCTCACCACTCCATGCCCACGCTGATTGCGGTGTTGCGAGTATAATGTCGAGGGTAGACGCACTTCCAGATGATTTTTAAATCCCGCCGGCTGATGATTTTTTCCTTGCTCAAGGAGAAAGACAGTACATTCTGGAACTCAATGTGGGTTTTGTTGACCTAGACATCAATAAAGATGGGAGACAGAGTGGTATTCAGGAAATGAAAATGTACAAATCTACTGTGAAAAGAAACTTACCTGTCTCTTAGTGCCGCATTTAGATGCCTTTTGTGAAGTTCTAAAGTAATAGAATACATCCTGCTCTTCCACCTCACACTGCCCATCATTCAACTTTACGTTAACCTTTCCACCAAGGTGAGACGTCAGGTAGGCCTTCGCTATACCACCAGCAACCACATTGTGTAGACACTGGCTGAAAAGGCCTTTTTCTGGGTTAGAACAAGAGTCAATAATTATTAGATGGATTATTGATTTGAGGAAAATAGATTTTTCTTTTACAAGAGATGGCCTCAAGTGAAACCAGGAACAAACACATTGTCAAAAGTCTTGAATACTTTTTTTAGGTCTTCCGATCACTTCCATGGCCACAGACGTATAAAAAGCAGCGAAGCACGCAAACTGCTTGTACAAACATTTGATAAATATCTCAATAATAAATATTTCACAGTCAGCTGTTGGTGGTATTCTAACAAAGTGAAACAACGAGTAACAGACAGTTAGGGGATGACATAAAGAAACAGCCAAACTGTAATGATCTCACTAAAAAAGGCAGTTCAAAATAAGCCCAAAAGTCATGTGGTAAAACATTTTGTTAGGATTAGGAGTTTTGTGATATTTAGAATATTGAACAACTTTGCAATTTGTTTATGTTTGATCATTAAAAAATGTGGAAATGTGATATTCTTACCATTGCAGACTGGATGCTGAGCTACAGGTGGTTGTAGAATAAAGCTCACATCATAATATCCATGTTGGCACACACATGTGTAGTAACCCAGAGTGTTGACGCACAGAGAGTTAGGCGGACACAAAGTGTACTTGGATGAGGCACACAGATCTGGAACTGAGAATCAAATCACAATAAGGGTGGGATAATTCCCCCCCAAAAAAGCTTTAAGAAGTTAGGTTCACGACTACTCACTGTCCCAGTAAATGCCCGCGTCTATAATCTTAATGCTACTGTCATTCAGCAAGCGAATGTATTCCAGCTGCTCCTCAGCAGGCAGCAGCAAGTGTTCCGTTTGGGACACATCAAAAGTCATAAACATGATCTCTGTTTTGTTGGGATGGTCTGCAGGCTCAACGCTGGACACCTCTACACGGACTGGCTGCTTAAAGTCTTGCAAAAGATTCTGCAGCTGAAAAACAAAAGGAGGTGGAGCACAGGGAACATAATTAGAAGCTTTGGAAGAAATATCTCAAGTGAAGATTTTTTTAAATGGATTATGATTTGCAATGTGGCTGGGGCTATCTGACAAATATTGCATTTGTGATCTGGTTTATAATTTTTAATCCATTCAGGTTAACGTGATCTGATTATTAGTTTTCACATTTGACAATGTAATATTTCCAAAAAATGAAAGGCAGACACATTCAGACAATCTTGTCCTGAACACCAGCAAGACCAACGAGGTCATTGTGGACTTCAGGAGATCCTGGAGGATGGAACACACGCCTCCTCACATCCACAGGGAGGAGGTAGAGCAGGGTGATAAATTCCTGGGAATCTACATCACATCTGACCTCACTTGGTCCACACACACAACCTACCTGGTGAAGAAGGCCCAACAAAGACTCTTCTTCCTCAGGAAGCTCAAAAAGACTCGACTCTCCCCTCAGCTTCTGACAAACTTGTACAGAGCAACAGCAGAGAGTCCTCTGTCTGAGTGCAACAGTGTGGTATGGAGGCTGCACTGCCCAAGACAGAAAGGACTTGGCCCGGGTGGTGAAAACTGCACAGGTGATTGTGGGGAGCCCTCTCCCATGCCTAGACTCAATATACGACAGCCAGGTTCAAACAAAGGCCCGTCGTATAGCTGCAGACCCCACCCACCCAGGACATGGACTGCTTGTACCTCTTTCCAGAGGGAAGAGGTACAGGAAAACAACAACTTCCCCAGAGCTGTGAAATCCATCACCCTCTTCCCTCACACACACCCCCGCCCACAGACTGAGCTTTAAACTGCGCTGGTCACCTCATCCTCATGGACATTCCGAACTGTACTGCACTCTTATTGTGTCTTACTTCCTTATTTTAATTTTCTAGAGTTGTATATTTATACCACGTATACAACTAAGAGCTGCTGAAAAATAATTTTGCTGTGCCCCATACAGTGACAATAAAAACCCTTGAATCCTTGAATGTTAAGATCAGTTTGAAATATTTCCCACCTTGTCTCTGATAATCTTCTTCATTGTATGTCTTGGTTCTGATGCGTCTTCTTTGAGATCTTGAGGAAGTGACCAGGGTACGACCACGGTGAGACCAAATCTAGAAAAATTTAACTGCAGCTCTACAGAACCAAGAGAAAAAAAGAACCACATATAGCAGCCTCACACTTAACAGAAGACTTCTAAACATTTCTGAGATTAATATTCAATCACAAGCTGCTAAGGTGTGTTTGATAACGTTCAAACCAAAATTCTCACTGACCTTGATCTAGAATAGGTCCAACAGCCCTTAGGAACATTGCAAGCGATGAATTAGCTCCTTCGATACAGAGCTGGGAACGTTCTGACTTCCACTGTCCGTCACATTGCTCCCAGACATCGAGGATGTAGCTTTTGCTGTCTTCTAGTCCTGGGAGATGCACTTCTGTATCATTCACCTGGCTCTTATGCAGGGTGGTGCCGTTCAACAGAGAGAGCTCATACAGAAAGGCTATCCCTGGGTGTTCTCGGAGGCTGGACACCCAAATGGCTGTGGAGTCATTTGAGCGATACTTGAGGTCGGACACACCATGAAGTCCTGAATACAAAAACACCAAGACAAGATAAGCAAAAAAAAAAAAAAGAAGACAACAGATATATAAACATGAACTGAACTTACAGTGTATTTAACTATTAATCAAGCTTCCTCAAAATTGATTTTAAATAATTTAGGCTACACTGATATGCAAGAATTTGCTATATGGGTAAAACACATGTCAATCAGATTACTGATGTCTGTGTAGATTCTCACTCATCCAGGTCATAGTTATCCAAAACAGATCTCTCTGTGTCAACTGGACTGAAAGGTTTCTTTGAAAACGCAGTCCTCCACTCTTTTCGTCAGCATTCCAAACATTCACACCGTTTGACCAGACCTGATGACTCATTAACATGTGACCCCACAGACAAAGGGGAAGCACCCCAACCGAAACTAGGTGAACGACCCTGCCAACCACCCTGCCAAGGACTCTCAGGTGACCACCCGGGCCATTAACATGCCAATTGTCCACAGGGCTATATTTTCAAGCTCTGCTCCAGCAAACTTAGAACTGAAGAAGCTCTCTGGAGAGAGGGCGAAACGTTTTCAAAGAAACCTTTCATGCTAATGTTATATTAGGGATTAGTGAAACATTTCTAGTTAAAGCAATTCTATTTATCTAATCATATCTGACACTCAACTCGGCAAGAGCAGCTTAACTCTAAAAGCATCTTTAACAAACTGTACTGTGAAGATGATGGTATTCAACTTAAGGGAATTATAACCAATTTGACTAGTCTGTTCTTTGGAAAAAGTCCACGATTCTTCAATGTTACAAATTTATGAGCTAGTTCATGCTTCTAACACCATATTTCTGTTACCTGTGTGTACTGGGACAGTCTGAACATTCATTATGACACCGTCGCCACAGAGTGCCTCCACCCTGGCCTCATATTGCTGACATGGCAGCAGCCCGCCTACTGTGTAGTTGGTAAGGAAGGTTGTGCCCTGTAGCGCCCCCTCATGGTAGACTCTGAACTTTGAGATGGATGATGTGTTTGTCACTTCCCAGCTCAGAGTATAGTTGTCGGGGCCATATGATGTCTGACATAAAGCCTCAACTCTGGAGTGCCCTGGGGAATACAGAGAAATTGTATTAAGCATCAAATTCACCTTTAGTGTGCTTTGAATTTCATTTTTCAATAAAATTAAAAGTTGTTCTTTGTTTTCACTTTAATGACAAACTACTACTGCACTTGACTTGATACTGATTGTATAAGCCATATTTATTTTTTCCTTGTTTTTGCTGTTTCATGCTCCAAACCAGTAGGGGGCTGTATTGGGTAGACTATTTAACCTAGGTAACCCCAATAACAGGTGTTGCCAATTTGAGAAGCATACAGTTTTCGACTGTGCCCTGTGTCAAACTATTGAGCATTTGGTTTGTTTTACAATATTATGAGTTATTGTCGGGTTTTAAGTTATGCCAATTTTTGCTGTGGGATATGAACAAAACGTCTGATTATTCTAACATTTAACTGCGTTCGCTGCTATTTTCTGAGTGCACATTTAAACAATCTGCTTTGGCAACTAGCAGTAGTGGCAGAAAAAATGGCTTTGCCACTACACTGATCATTTAAGAAGTTGTACTTACGGGAGTTTCCATCATTATAGACCATCTCGCTGTATTGGGACTCCATTCCTTTTTCACATACAGTTTGAAGTCCAAACCTCACCCGGCTGCAGGGGTGGAGGTCAGACATGATAAAATCCAGGCCATCTTCTGTGTGCCAAAGATGGACTTCTTCTGTCACATAGTCTGTTCCATTTAGGTAGAAGACAGTAATGAGGAAGAGGGAATACTTTCTGTTCTCTGGTGGAGTCCAGACCAGAGATATGGTAGTGCTGTTCCAGGACTTCACTTTAAAGGACTGTGGAATATCTGGATCTAATGGGAAAACAAAAGTAAAATTAACGAAGACATTTATTTATAAGTGACTAATACACAGACTGGTACAACGAGTAATAATCAATTAGATCTCACCAGTGACTGCAGGGAGGCAGGTTAAAGACTGAGTGCCTGCAATCTCAACACAGGCCACATAGGAGCTACAGGGCTCCAGAGCTGTGAAGCTGTAGTGGTTGTTGGTGGTCGTATCCATGTTGAGATTGGTGTAGGTGTCCAGCTGAGATTGGTAAAGGGTAGTTCTGCTGATGGTTAAGTCACCTTCTATCCAGGACACCATCAACATGGAGGAAGAGCTGAACTGGAGTGCCACAGTAAGACGTGCTGTGTAACCTTAAATGACATTAAACAAAGCCTCAGAAATACTAAGAAACAGCATCTATGGGAGACAATATAATGTAATTGACAGGCTAGAATTATCCACCAAAGCCATAAACAAATTATCCACTTAAAAGGTAAACATTCATACATGAAGCAGAAGATCTCACCAAAGGCAAGGAAGAAGTTTTCATCATGGTGGAAAAACAATGTACTGTTTTCACATGCAAAAACCTCAGTGGGACTTAAAAGTTCCTGGAAACCCTAAAGAGAACAGAAAAGGTAAAATGACCCAATGTCATCATCCAACAGTATCCATTTTCATATTTGTACCTTAATGGCACTTAAGGGTTGCTGCTTTGGTTTCTGCTCTCCTCTAACTTTAGTCAATGTTGTACCTGAGAGGAGAAATTTACTTTTCTTTTTATCTGTTCTTCTTGGCTTAGTAAAAGAAAAAAAAAAATACATCAAAATAAAGGAGGTTTACCTGGTATGACTGTTAAAGTCCACGTCTGGGCAAAGTCTCCATACTGAAGAGATAGAGTGTTTTCCACATCAGGGGACACAGTCAGGGAGCTTACTTTACCAAGCTTTTGGATGGATTTTAGGGCCACGCCATTTAGCCATATGTTTGTGTTTTCTCTAAAAGAATGTGTAATAAGAAATTTTTACCCCACAAATGGTAAAAGAAATGTTTCAACCTACGGAAAAGGTGGAAATCTTTGAGTTTATAAAGTTCAGGGTCCAGCTTTATAAACTATAAAAGTGGATGTCAGGTCCTTTATGATTGGCCAAGATTTGCCAGTAATAAATGTAAATAAATACACTTGAGAATTTGAAGAAAAGTTAAAGTTTGATTCTGTCCAGTTTTGTTCTGGTAAATATGTTAAATAGCTATCATCTAATCCTAAAACACTGAGTATATAGTTAATGGAATATATGTGCTCTGGACCTTAGAATAAAAAAGTAGAAAAAAAATGTCAACATTTTAGTCTAAAAACCGAAATTGTTTAATGAGTTCGCTAATTTCCTGGATAATTTCCGATTTTAATAGCATTTGTACCATGTATTGTTAAAAAACAAAAAACACTACTACTACATTCCTGGTAACGTTTAATACGGATACGTCTCATCAAAGTATGGCGACTTTTCTTTCTTCGACTTACCGATCCAGAACGTCGCCTTTGCCCATCCAGCATAGTGAGAAGGAAATGTCTTCCAAAGTTTCTTAAGTAAAACCAACAAAAACGTTTAAATCTAGAATGTTTACATCAGTGTATTAGAATGTACTGTACTGCTCACCAAACAATAAAGACGGGTCTGGTTGAGCTGCTATTACTTGAGGCCAGATAACGACGATAATCAACGAAAGTTTGAAGGAGTCCCTGAAAGTTTCAATGAAAATTACTTTATTTGAATCAAATCCGTTCGTATTCAGCTTAAATGTGTTTTCTTACATCTTCTTTGTATTTCCAGCAGAATAAATCGTGTTATGTTGAAAGAAATCAACGACCGGCTGAATTCGACGGACTCCTAATGACTGACAGGTGTGCTGCGGTCAGAGAGCAAGAGCCAGTTCACGACTCCGGGTGCGTCCCATTTCGTTTTGAACTGCATCCTCAGCTGCTTATCATTCCAATTGTTTTCATTTCCTGGCTCCTATTCCTAGATTTCGAAAACCGTCCAATTACATATTCTACAAACATTTTAATAGTAGTAGTAGTAGTAGTAGTAGTAGTAGTAGTCCAATACCTGGAATTTACTAATCCAACGTTAAATATGGCTTGAGAGAAGAAAAAAAAAAAGTTGACTGTTGCTATAGCAAGTGGAAACTGCAATCATAATAGCTGCAGCCTATGAGTACATATGAAGAGTAATATAATGATATATTGTTCTTAAAGGTTTATGTCAAGAGGCAAATGTGACATAAACAATTACCTATAGTTTTTTGTTTGTTTGTTTTGTTTTTTTTAATGTTGTTGCCTAAAATGTAAACCAATGTGCAGTGTCTCCACAACCTTTTGACAGCTGTGATGTTGTGTTGTAAAATGTATCATCAGAGGTAAATTAGTGCCAAGCAAAAACAGAGGCTTCTGTTAGGCTTCTGAGACTTCTGTTAGGAGCAAATTTGCTTAAAAAAGTTTGCTGTCAAGAGCTTTTGAAGTCTTTTACATGAGTGACTTTGATCGATCACCCCCGTCACAGATTGACAGAGTTTTCCAATTTTCCAGCCATGTGAATTTTTTTTTTTAATTTTTATTATCTCTGCTGTTAAACAACGCATTACAAATCTATTTAACTCTGAAAGCAAAGAAAAAAAAACAGTGGACAAAGCTTATTGATTCATTATGAGTTATTGTCTTGGTTTGTTGTCTTGGTTTGTTGTCACATGATCAATGTGACACAAGAAATGGAATAAAAGTGTTGTAAAATGACTTATTTTACTCTTAGTGCTTGAGCGATTGGAATTACATTAGGTAAAGTAAAGCTGGTGTGTCCCCTATTAGTGTTCCTGCATCACAGTGTCTATGTCCTTGCCACTTAGGGTCTACTGGACGCTGTTCAGCGTTCACACAGAGCCGCTTTTTGTCTTAGAAAGCAAGCAGCCAGCCTAATTGGAGTCACAAGGATTGGCAGCATATGGAGGTTTTCAGCCCACTGCTTTGTGTGTGTGTGTGTGTGTGGGGGGGGGGGGTGCTGTGAATTTCCAGTCTCTGCTGGATCATTCGACATTCAAACCCAGTATGGAAGGCCAGCACTACTTGCTGCTTTTGTGGACACTAGGACTCACCTTTGGAGAGATGAAAAATGACGACGGCATTGACCCTGTCAGCTTTTTGAAACAATTCCACCCTAGGCTGTTGGTGAGAGATGAGCCATTTCTCATTCAGGAGGACTCTGAGATAAACTTCAGGAAGGAACTGAGACCTCCAGAGTTTATCTCAATCTCAAAGCAAGCCAAGGACACACCCGCTAGACGAGATACAAATGAGGCCCCTGGGCCCGTGGTGTTAATCAAAGACGGCAAAATTAAGGGCGTAACTGTGGATAAAGCCCATGTATTCTGCGGAATTCCATATGCAGACCCACCTGTTGGAGCGTACCGCTGGAAGCCACCCAGACCTGTGACACCCTGGGCAAAAGTTTACAATGCCTCCTTCCCCAGGGCGGCGTGCATGCAGGCCTGCAGGGGACCCATCACAGCAGAGTGCCCTCGGACTGTAAAGAGCAATCTTTTTCTATTTTTCTACTCTGCTTGCATGTTTCTTTTTCAATTGCAGTGTATAACAATAGTTGACTTTTTTACTAGCCAAGTAATTCCACTAAGCTACCGTGCTGCCTTGGCCTTAAAACTAGTTAGAAAGAACTTCTTATGAAGCATCAACTGTATCAAAAGCTACAATCTGTGTTATCCACATGATATAGCTTGGCCCCACATCTTGCCTGTGCTGTTCAGATACTCTTGGGCTCACCTTAAAGGACGTAAATGCCAAGATCCACGGCATGAAAAACAACCCATTTTTTTAATAAATACATAGCCAACCTTTTTTATTGTAATCTCTCCAAACAAAGGTCAGTGAGGACTGCCTCTACCTCAACATCTTCGTCCCTCTGGACATGGACTTCAGTGTCCCTTTGCAGAGCCCTCTGCCTGTCATGGTGTGGATCCACGGTGGTGATTTCATCGCAGGTTCAGCTTCCAAACCGCTGTATGACGGACGATTCATCAGCAACTTCACACACACCATTGTTGTGAGTGTGGAGTATCGATTAGGTGAGAAGGTTTGGAAGCATTGTCGTTGATTAGATGTAACAATATAGATAATTGCTATTGTTGCGCCTGCTCTATTTCTTATTTTGTGCAGCTCCGGCAACAGGATCAGAATAGGAAAAGAGCTAATCTCCAGCTAAATAACATGATGTTTATTACAGCTTGTGAGTGTGTGATTATTTAGAATGGCTGAGTCTGTTGTTGATTACTTCGCTTTCCTGCCAGATTGAAAACAGGAGAGGATGAAGCAAATGTGAACAATGGTAATGAGGAGCGAAGAGGAAATCAGTGCCGTGCCAGAGTCTATTATGACTAATCATGTGATCTGATTCATGGTTTTAAGGTGCCTTTGGGTTCCTTGTCTCTGGAAAAGATGCTCACACCTCCGCTCTAGGGAATTACGGGATCTTGGACCAGCAAGCGGCTCTCGTTTGGGTCCAGCGGAACATTGCCGCGTTTGGAGGTGATCCAAACAAGGCAAGTAAACACACAAAAATGTGATTTTGCTAATGTGCACAACTATTTTGCAGCACATTTAAATTACACTATAGCAAAATAGTGGTTTAAATTATACTACTTAATCCGTTCAAGGCATTAGCAGGACTACCAGGTCCAAATGAATTACAAGTCTTAAAGCAAAACAGCTAAGAAATATTAGATTTTCAACTTTAAAATGAAAGATACAGCTGAGGTTTGTGACTGTATGAGATGATCAGAAACATGAAGTACCTTTACACATGACAGATATAGATAATGGCCTTTCAGTCAGACAGCACAAAGCATCATCATTTCAAATTTAAATAATTTCAAAAGTTTGATCATGTGAATCAGGTCTGATGATGCAGAGAAACAACTAAAGTATGTAGAAGATTACACTGTACTCCTCTGTGATGATTACAATGAGAGCTTGTTTTTACAGAAGCAATGAAGGGTGTTTCCCCACAGTGGCCTAATGGCTAACATGTCCATGTCGTCTTCCTCACTGTGTTTATTGTCAGGTTACAATATTTGGGGAGAGTGCCGGTGCTCAGTCAGTGGGTCTCCACTTAATGATCAAGAGCAGCAGACCTCTGTTTAAACAGGCTATTCTGCAGAGTTTGCCATTTTCCATTCCTCTGAAGAACAGGTGAGGAAACAACTCAGACTGTGAGACAATCTGTGACTGACAGTTCATTTCTCCCCTCTGGCCCAATATCTACAGTTTACCTGTGTCCCACTTTAGTGTAATCAGTCCATTTAACCTGCATCCCAGTGTAACTAATCCAATTAGTTCTACTCAAACCAGTCAATGTGGCCCAATTTAAAGGTAGAAGTTAATCATTTAATGATCACATGTTGAAATTAACGGCTGCATATTTATTTTGACTTGTCTTGCCTGTAGCGCCTTCACACTGGCATCTAGTGGTAAATCTGGGTATTTGTACTGGTGTACAAATGGGTTGTATATTTACTGTAAATACTGTAAATAGACTTGTAATTATTATCTTAATTGTTTTAATTCAGCAATGGAATTTGTAGGCCGTTCATTACATCCAGTGCATTTGTATAGTATTTTGGGAAACACTTATTTAATTCCCACTTTGCAGTAATTTTTCACTACAGACATTTTCGAACTGCAGTTTCATCTTCCAACTTCTTTTTCACAGACACGATGCCCTGAAGCTGGGGAAAGACTTTTCTAAACAGACCAACTGTTCTGTGAACAACATCGTCTGTCTGCTGTCTCTCACTCCTCAGGCTGTCCTTACTGCTCAGATGAAAACAAGTGGGGCACCATCAGTACCTACACTCTTTTCGCCATATTTTGAAAAAGTCTGATTGTGTTTTAAGTGTTTTTTTTTTTAAATCTTCTACTTGATGTGTTTTCTGATTTCAGGTTCCAAGCTTGTGAACCCATTTAGGTTCCTGGAGGTTTTTGAGACCTGGGGTCCATATATTGACGGTGACTTGATAAAAGAGCAAGCTGTCACTGCTTTCCAGAAAGGCCACTGGCAGAAAGAGAAGTCGGTTTTGCTGGGTAAGACATGACCAAACATGCTGGCAAAGTTGCTGCAACCATCACTGACCTGAATATGTTGGGTCCAGTATCACAATACAGAAATAAATGAATTTAATAGGATCAACATTTTCTTTCCTTGCAGGTACCACCTCAGAAGAGGGGGTGATCTTTGTGTTCAGCGTCTTCAACAAGCTGGTGTCTGCAGTGGAGAGCACCGTGTACATCACAGCCATCTTTAAACAACATGCTCTGCGTATCCTGCACAAATACCTGCCCCTGTACAGGGACGCCGACCACAGATGGATGCTGGCTCAGGTATGAAGGCTTCTATAACTATAATACATAGGACATTTGTTTGTTGTTAAATACTCACATATTTCTAGATATGTAGCCAACTTTTACTGGCAGGTTTTATTATCAGGCAAGAGGGGAGTGTTTTATTGAATGTGTGTTTGCATAAAATAAAACATTAATAATAATGTGAAGCTTGCATGTTCTCCCTGTTCATGTGGGGAAGGTTTTTTCTGGGTACTCTTATTTACTTTCACAGTCCAAAAACATGCGGCTTGATTAAAGTCTCGAGTACGTGTGAGTCAATTTACTTCCTAAAACTAATCAAAATCAGGATATCAAAAGTTTTAGAACATATTTATAAATGCTTAAATGCTTTGAATGACTGCAATATATCTCATGGATCTGCCATGTTCTCTTTACACCCAGACAGACAATAAAACAAGCATCAAATAGTGCTTTTGGCTTAATCTCTAAGTAACATCCATCCATTTTCTGTGCCTGCTTTATCCAACCCTCTAAGTAACATTTTGTACCCTAATCTCTGCGTTAGGATTCGGAGGAAAAGAAGGAGTAGCGCTGCATTGTGAATTCAGCAGTCATGTATGGATCACCATACAGTTCTGCACTGACCACTAGAGGGAGACCTAGCTCTATATTTTCCGTGGTCTCGACTCTAAAACGGACCAGTTACTTTGTACTTTGTACCAGTTAATTCGAGTCGAGGGGTTTGTGGTGACAGTGGAAACAGGAGACAGATGAAAATGCTAAAAACAAAGGGCTGACTAAAAAAAAAAAGAAAAAAAAACTGACTGACGTACACACACACACACACACACACACAGACACACACACAAACATTACTTAATTAGTGCAGGCAGAGGAGGTGGAGTGGCAGCAAACTACCGCTCCAGCCTTCAAGTCAATCCCAAACCTAAAGCTACCTGTAGCTCTTTTGAAAGTCTCACTCTCAGCCTCTCTCACCACAATTGGAAGTCAGAAAAGCCAGTTTTATTAGTTGTGGTGTATCAGACCTGCAGCTACTTACACACAGTTCTGGCTGAGTTTTCAGATTTCTGTCTAGTTTAGTGAGTCAGTACAGATAAAGTCATTATAGTGGTGATTTGATTTTAACATCCACTTATGGATGATGATACTGACAGTCTTAAGATGAATTTAACTCCACTGATAGATCTGGCAGGTTTCTCTCCAGTTAGTAAATAGACCACGGCCTTGCTGTCATAATCACACTCTGGATCTATAGTTCTCTCACCTATGGCCAGAAACTGAACCTGGTAGTTGTTCCCCAAAGCCTCTCTCAGACCACTCTACTTATAACCTTTGACTTCACTCTAGCAGACTGAGCAGCACTGACAGGAAGGTTTACTACATGAGTGTCTCTCTGAAATGCTAGAACAGATTTGTAGCTGAAATTGCTGATAGTGCCCCTCTAACGCCTCTACTGGTGCAACAGATCATTCTGATCTAAATGTTGCTCCTGCAGATATTGACTGCTTTTGTCAATGTCTGCAGCCACACCATATAGTTTTAGATTGGTTGCCCCACTGAAGAGAAGGTTCACACACCATAGAAGACTGGCTCCGTGGTATAACACACATATCCGAACTCTTAAGCAGCCATCAAGACGGATGGAGAGGAAGTGGTATTCAGCCAGATCAGCTGATTCCCACAGCGCCTGGAAAGACAGCTTACTAACATATCAGAAGGCCACCGTAAAGCAGAACAGCTTACCACTTCGTAGTTAATAGATGTAAATAACAACAGCCTGCGTTTTCTGTTTAACACCATGCCAGGTTGACAAAGTCTCTTTCGGTTGGGCACTATTCACCTGCAGCTCTTAGCAGTAGAAGACTTTGCAGTTTCTTCACCAATAAATCCACTAACATTAGAAAAGATCAGTCAGTCGCTCCATGAAAACTGATGAGCTGCCACATTGCTTACTTCATCTAGTCCTGATCACCTCTGGACAGCTACTGTATAGATCTCCGAATGACCTCAGCATTGTGGATCCACAAACCAACCACATAGTCTCCTGGACCATCCCAACCAAGCTTTCAAGGATGTCTTTCACTCTAATTGGAAACGTGTTAGATCAGATCAACTTATCTTTATTCTGGTCATGCACCTCGGCCCGTTTAAAACTGCTGTTATCTGCAGACGCTACTTAAAAACTAGCTACACTTGACAGGCGTCTTATGGAAATTATGAACCGATATCAACCTCCCATTCATCTCTAAGATACTTGAGGAGGCTGGTTTGTTAGTCAGCTAACTGATCACTAAAGCAGGAATAGTCTATTTGAAGTGTTCGGAGTCGGTTCAGAGCTCTCACGGCACAGAAACAGCACTGGTTAAAATCTGTAACCTCTCCATGGCGTCAGACCGTGGACTATTTCCGTTACTGGTTGCTGGACCTCGTGCTGCGTTTGACACCAGATCACAGCGTTTATTGCAAAATACAACAGCTTGAGATTAGAATCACATAGCATCACAGACTACATTCAATCTTATCTTATCAGTTATTTCATTTTGTTGTGTTAACAACTAACTACTATGGATGGGTTCATGTGTTAGAGTTATAAATATAAGTTAAATCTACTATCTTTACATATATCTTATAGATATAAATTTAAAAATCAGTAATACTCTGCATTACTCATGATGATGATTAATCATCATGAATCAGTGATAGCAACTAATGAACTCCAGTGTGTCTCAAGGTGTAGAAGATGGGTGATACTCAATTTCACTTAAAATAGACAAAATAGTCTATTGATTTGCAATTGCATCTGACTAGTTATGGATAGCGTTTCTCACTAGTTGCTTGTCTGCAATTGAACATCATAAGAAATTACAGTTATCTAGTCGGATTGCGCAAAGCTCTCCTCATATTAACAGTTTCTGGGTACTTTCTTTCACCATGATATGCGCAGACAGATGCAGGTGATGCAACAGTCTGCATTTTATTATCTAGACTGGACTACTGCAGCTCATTACTGTCAGGGTGTCCGTTATTCCATTAAAAACCTGCAGCTGATGCAAGCGCTGCGTGAGTTCTGACAGGAATCCAGCACCAGGGCATATCTCATCCAGTTTCGCTTGTCTTTTCAGCTGGTGAAATTCATAATGAACACAAATTCTCCTTCTAACACCTCAAAACTCTAAATGGACTATCTCCATCATACCTGCAGGATCTCATGGTTCGTATATACCTACAAAGAACACTCAGCTAAGCTTGTCCTCCCAGTCTGCTTTGATGATTAAGACACAAGTAAACCTGCACTCTGTGATCTATGGGCAGCTTTGCTGTGGAACAGTGCCAACCTGGGTCAGAGGTGGAGCCCTGCGATCTGCCTTTAAGATCAGGCACCAAAACCTTTCCTGTTCTTCACAGCGCCTTAGCTGGCCTCAAACCAGGTGGGATTAATCTCAGTAAACTGGTCTGGTTGTCAGTTTCACAGTTATAGCTAGAATAGGCTCATCGAATATTATTACTAATTTTGTACAGCTGTGCTGCTATGAGTACTCGCGCTGAGGGGACAAACACATGATCCACTGAGCAGTTTCCCACTTCCCTCCAACACCAACCTCCCCTCGCGTCCTCTCTCTACTTTTCTTCTTCTTTCTCCTCCTTTATTTTATCTGGGTCCAGTCTTGTGTCGTTCTGTGTGTCTCCCCCTTCTCTCTCTCTCTCTCTCACTTTCTCTCTCTCTCTCTTTGCAGGTTTTCACGTCTCAGGCCTTATACGTGTATGCAGGACTTTGGCTATAAGCAAACTCAGGGTCGCTAGTGACGCCTGCTGTCACATTCATCTTTATAACAACCTGCTATATGTATTATGTGCTGTATATATGTCTGACTATGTTTGTATTTCTATGATTGTATTTTGTCTGTATTTCTTTGGTTTATGATTGTATCTGTTCTCCCTCTCTCTCTCTTTATTCTCTCATCTGTCTCCTCTTTATTCCTCCTTTGCCCAGCCAACTTTCAGCAGGATGGTTTCCCCTTGTAAGCCTGGTCCTGCTCAGAGTTTCTTCCTGTTAAAGGAGTTTTCCTGCTGTGCTACCTGAGGTTCAGGCTCTGGGTTTTCTACTCTGTAAAAGCATGGGAACAATTTGTGTAAAAGGTGCTATATAAATAAAGTGAATTGAATTGAATTGAATGACCTCAATTTCCTTCTTACTAGCTCAGACAAAACTGAGTCATTGTTCTTGGACCCTAAGCTGTCTGAGACTAGATTACTGAGAAAGCTTATTCTCTCTTTGGATGGCATTGTACTTGTCTGTCGGCTGCAGGAACCTGGGGTTATCTTTGACCAGGACATGTCGTTTCTCCCCTCATAATGCAGGTTTCCTAGGACCGCCTTCTTTCACCTCCAGCAATATTGCCAAGATCAGGAGCATCCTGTCTGAAGTGATGCTGAAAAAACTTCACGTCCATGTTTGTTACCTCTAGACTGGACTCTGCAACTCATTACTGTCAGGATGTGTCAGTATTCCATTAAAACCTGCAGCTGATACAGGCAGCTGCAGCCAGAGAGTTCTGACAGGTCCTTTCAGGGCATATCTCCAGTTTTAGCTTGTCTTCCACTGGCTTTGGTAAAATTCATGTGAACTTTAAGATTCTCCTTCCACAACATATAAAGCTCTAAATAGACTATCTCACCAATCCTTACTGATACCTGCAGGATCTCATAGTTCCGTATATACCTAAAAGAACACTCAGATCACAGAGTGCAGGTTTACTTGTAGTTCCTAGAATTCATCAAAGCAGACTGGGAGGACGAGCTTTTAGCTATCGGGCAGCTTTACTGTGGAACCAGTTACCAACCTGGGTTCAAGAGGCAGACACCACGTCTGCCTTTAAGATCAAACTTAAAACCTTTTTGTTCAGTAAAGCATATAGCTAGCCTCAAACACAGCGTGTAGGGCTGACAGATCTAGTTTAGTCAGTTTTCACAGTTACAGCTAGAATAGGCTCATCAGACTCAGTCTTCAATTTTTAGCACAGCTATGCTGCTATAGGCCTACGCTGCTGGGGACAAACACATGATCCACTGACCTGCCTATACTGTTCATCTCTTTATAACAACCTGCTATGATGTATTGTGTGTATATATGTCTGATATGTTTGTATTTCTATGATTGTATTTTGTCTGTATTTCTTTGGTTTTATGATTGTATCTGTTCTCCCTCTCTCTCTCTCTTTATTCTCTCTATCCTGTCTCCCTCTTTTATTCCTCCTTTACCCAGCCAACTTTCAGCAGGATGGTTCCCCCTTGTAAGCCTGGTCCTGCTCAAGGTTTCTTCCTGTTAAAAGGGAGTTTTTCCTTGCCACTGTGCTTACCTGGGTGTTCAGGCTCTGGGTTTCTACCTCTGTAAAGCACTTAGAGACAATTTTATTGTAAAAGGTGCTATATAAATAAAATTGAATTGAATTGAATTAATTACATTGACAGCTGGGATGGATCACCAATGACACAGCATCGTTCTTTCTGTGATTTCAGTACAAAATTTAGGGAGCCTTAGGGCGCTATGGGGGTGGGGTGGGGGGGGGTCAGGAGGTGACACCCCTGGACATATTTAGCATTCAGTCACAGTTCACAGGGAGTAGAGAGACAGTTAATTAGCAATCACGGTCTCTCTCTCTCACACAAACGCACACACTAACACAAACACACGCACATGTTCGCACATGTCGTATGCACATTGAGGGTGGGCTGCAGAATCTATCACAGATAGCACTTGATGTGAAGGCATCTTTTGTCATGTTTTCAGGTTTTTGGAACATGGTAGGATATTTTGATGTCTCTCTCTCTCACACACACACACACACACACACACAATCAAACCAGAAAAATAACATCAATTTTGGATAATTAACAATAAACATATGAATGGTAAGGAAAAATACCAAGAAACTGACTGAGTAACAGCACTAACAAAGGATGTTTACTAAAATAAATTGCTAATTGAGGATATCCAAATTAATTCAGGGTTGTAGTCAGAAGATTAAAGGATGGGTCAAATATTTAAAGGTCAACAAGAACTGATCTATGAGGTTAGATGACGCAGACATAATTCCACCTTGATTTTGTGGAAGCTGGACAGCCGAGATTAAAGAAGGAGCTTTTAAAAATGTGAAAAACAGCAGTGTGATGAGATACAGGGACAAGGACAACGCTAATGACTTCAGACACACTGATTCATGCCTTGTTTGTCTTTCCTCAGAATCACCAATCTCCTGGCAGGTTGTTAGTGAAAAAAAAAAAAAAAACGGACCCATTTGTAGCTAAAATTGTCAGCGCTGGCAACCTTCAGGGGTCTTATGGTCCTCAGAAATATACATTTTAATAACATTACTACTTTGGAAAAATAATGAAACAATTTCTGATATTATATTTTATAGATTGGCTTTTAATGTTGCTGGTGATGTTAGCCACAGTGTAGTTGCCTCTGCTGAGGTTTCTGAGAGTAAATCAGGGTTTTTTCAGATACATTGTTATCCATGCATGTAGAGAAATTTGATTTTTTTTAACCCCTTTTTCTTTGTGGAGTATTAATCCAAATGGTCCACAATCCACAATCCACAAATTTATACTTTACATTCCCTCTTGATTGTAAAATGTCTTCCATAAGAAATAATATTTAGCTTCAAATAGAGGAAAGACTTGATGTTTGAGGGGATGGAGATGAGGCAGATCTGTGTGTGTGTGTGTCCCTAACTTCCCACGATCGCCTTTATTATTTTCAGATGTGGGCACATGTTTTGTACTTCTGAAAATAACACACTGGTTACCAGGTAACAGAAGACGGACGGCTGACCTTTGTTTTCATTTTGCTTCCTCTCATCCAGGAGGGAACAATAGATATTGCTGCTCTGCTCATGTCTGCCACATTTCAGACTAATTGTCTAAAACAATGCTGCGTAAAACCTCTTTAACTTGTAAAAAAAAAAAAAAAGGCTTAAAAAACAGCCTTATATAGAGAGATTACACATCATAAAGAAAGATATACATTTTCTTTAAAGAATAACAACAGACAGTGTGAGATTTAATGTGTTTAGTGACAGCTGAAAAGGAAATATCTATGAGAGAATAGAAACATCTTATGTAAAACCTCCGATGACATGCTGAGTCACATCTGCCTCTGAGAAACAGAACGATAAATACTCATTACATCGGCAGACGAGGCCCCGGATCATCCCCCTTTTCTGAGACAAAGAATCTCACAAAAGGACCTTTTTTGACAAGTTTGCACTGAGGAAAAGTTTCATCCATCCATCCATCCATTTTCTATACCTGCGTTATCCAACTTTTGGGTTGCAGGGGTCTGCTGGAGCCTATCCCAGCTGTCAAGGGGCGAGAGGCAGGGTACACCCTGGATAGGTTGCCAGCCTATCACAGGGCTAACACAGAGACAGACAAGCACTCACACATCAAGCACTCACACCTATGGTCAATTTGGAAAAGTTTCATTCTCTTGAAAATATCAATAATGGTATTTTTAAATGGAAAACTGCATCGGTTATGTACATTGCTGTGATTACATCATTTCATTTCTCACAAGGCGTCTTTTTTCTTTTTCTCCCTCCAGATTGTTACAGACTACATCTTTTTATGTCCCACCAGAAAGTCTGCACGTCTTGGCACGTCAGCCGGCAGCAAAGTCTGGATGTACGTGTTTGACCACGTGATGTCAGATCCCACCGTGTGGTCAGGCTTAACATGCTGCTACCAGCACGCCTGTCACGGCGCTGAACTCCCTTTTGTCTTCGACTCGGCTCCCGTGACCAAATTCACCCTGTTGCCACCGGAGAAGCTGCTGTCCAACCGGATGTTGTGCTACTGGGGCGCCTTCGCCCACACCGGTGACCCTTCCTCACGTGCCCGGCAGACGACCTTCTGCCGAGAGCAGCGTCCGCCCATTTGGCCACGTTATTTTGACAACAGCGGCTGGCTGGTCATGAACCTGACTGTGCGTGCGCATGCCCAAGTGGAAACCAGGAGCCGTGTGTGTGACTTCTGGGACCAACTGGGCATCTACTAATGAGGGCAGTGAATGGACATGAATTTTAGCCGTGTGTTTTAAATACCGCTAATAATTTTAGACAATTAATCTTTTGATGGGAAAAAGCCAGAACCACGCATATTTTTTGTGCTGTGCCTGCTCCTTATCAGCATTCTGTCAGAATCTCTTTGTCACTTGCATTATGTTCTTCAGTTTTGCTTTTGTGTTTCAAAATACACAACTATGTTCATTTTTTCAGTTTTAAATTCAATTTAACCCAACTTCAATTATGCAGCGTCTGTTACAATCAAAATTGTTGCAAGGCGCTTTACAGAAACCCAGGGCCTGACCCCCCCAACAGGCATCAGTGAAAGGTTCCTTTTAATAGGAAAAAACACCGAGCCATCAAAATTGTCTCAAGACATCTGAAGATTGTCTTAAGACACATTTGTTGAGATGTCTTGACCAGCCAAGACATGTCTATAAGTCGCGTCTATAGACATGGCTCTTAAGATGTCTTTAGTTGTCTTGAGATGACTTAAGATGTCTTGGAAATATGAAGACGTCTCAAGGTGTCTCAAAATGTCTTAGAAATATTTCTGTCTCAAGATGTCTTAAGATATCACTTTTTACTTTTTCTTTTTTATAACTTTAAATTAATATTTTAGCATTTTTTAGTTAACCTTTCATGACTAATATAAAAAAAATGACTATACTTTCTATATGACATACTCAGCATTTAATAATAAAACATAGTATGTACAGAATTATTTTGTTTACAAAATGATTACATTTATACAGGTACCCTTCTCCATAATTCCATCCCCTACATCTCAAAATCACATTGTACGCATAAAAGACCAATTCTCTATTTGTCCTTCTGTTTCATTCAACACAACGAAAACATCTATATTTTGGACTGGTATCAGTCCCAGGCTATAACAGCACAAAGCGATTCACACAATTTCCTCCAACCCCACAGAGAAGTAGCTTACATAGGTTAAATATGATGTGTCATCAATTCACCATTGTCAAACTGTGTGACTGTTGCAGGCTGAGTTGGCACGCGCCATCAGTTGCAAAACTGTTGCATGCGGAGTAAGTTACTTCGGTCACGCCATCTGCACTTCAAAAGTAAATGGTCATGCTATCTATCGCTTGACAATACTGTGCCCATCTACATTGCATGGTATGGTAAAACGTATGCGCGGCAGTGAAAGTGGCAAATGAAGAAAAGAAATATGACAAAAATATTTTTTTTCTATAAATTCCACTACATTCTAGTTCGTCTTAAATACAACTCCAGCTACCACTCTGGAGACTTTCAAAGTTATTCACTGTACCATTCTTTCACAATCACATCCAACATCCAATGGCCACTATACATCAGATTAAAAAAAAATCACATAAAATTTGAATCAAATTATTTTCTACAAATTCCACTTCAGGCCTATTCTACAGACACCCCTGTACCACTCTGGTGACTTTCCTGGATTTTTACTGTATTGTTTTCTCACAATCACATCACAAAATTACCCACAACACAACCAATTGCCCATTATGACGAATTCAAAAATTCATTAAAACTCTAAATCAAATAATTTTCCACACATTCCACTTCAGGCTTATTCTACACACCCTCCTCTGCAACTCTGGTGACTTTTCTGGATTTTTACTTATCGTTTTCTCACAATCAAAGCACAAAGTTACCCACAACATAACCAATGGCCCATTATTAATCCTGCAAATTCCCCTACTATCTTCTTCAAAACAGCTTCATTGTGTGTGTGTGTGTGTGTGTGTGTGTGTGTGTGTGTGGGTGTGCGTATTTTTTGACTATCTTACTTATACAAAATCAACAGGTCAAATGTAACTCTTTGGCTTCTGTTCAGCCTACATTGTGACTGCCCCACTATAACTTCACTTGGTAAGGACTTCACTTGCCCAGTTTTTTTAAGGTCTCTTTGTTTATCTTTTGGCTGGTATACAAGTAATCTGCACTCTGCTGAAGTGTCAATTGGTGTTTATGTAGCAGTTGAGCAATCATTCTTTAGAGTAAGAAAACTTACTTACTCTATTCTGTTATGCAGCCGTTTTGTCAATGAATCTCCAAGATCTTGTAAAACTTGTTTGTCATTAAAAGCTTTGCCAAGCAGCAACTACCTGTTCTGGTTTGATCTGTCCTGACCGATAAAAGAAGGCGCAAGGACCCGGAGGGCGGGGGAGCCCGGCCGCGAGTCCCAACAGAATTTGGTGACACCGACGTGATTGGTCAAAAACGTGACGGAAGGATTGGCAGAGGAGCAACGACTGAAAGCCGAGCGACAACACAGCGCGCGCACCAACTAGAGGTAAGACACTGCCTGTTACATCGAAGAGTGTCAGTAATTAGTTAAATAACGGTTTTAGTCTAGAAATAGAAGCGCTGTTGCTTGGTGAGTAAGAAGCTGCTTTAAATTGACTGTTTAATTGGCTGAAGTGCTGTGTCTGCATTTGTGACAAACAGTAGAGTTACTGCGTGGCAAATTGTTGAAGCAGGATCGAAAGGGGATCGCTGCGACTCTCGTGCCTGTAAGATGGCGGGAGAAAATGGAAACTGGGACACAAGGTACTGCTCCAAAGGGAGAGCAGGGACCGTTGTGGGGCCCAATAGTCTGTCGGACACAGGGTGCAGCTCTGTGGAGAAACCAGAGACCGCTGGCATGCCGAAAATGGGCGCAGGGTGCGGCTCTGTGGAGAAAGCAAGGACTGCTGGCGTGCCAAAAATGTGCGCAGGATACTGCTCTGAAGGGAGAGCAGGGATCGCTGGTGTGCCGAGTGACTTTCAGGGAAAGCACAAAGATACTGGGGGGCCAGAAGAGGCCGCCACCAGGACCACCATAGAAGGATGGTGGGGAAGAGTGATTTTACGGGCACTGTTCCAAGAAAGGAACAGGGACCGCTTACGCGCCGGTTGGAAGCTTTCATTAAAGAACACTGGCTAAAATTGTGTGAGTGTGATGAGTATGATTCCATGGAGTGTTTGCAGTCGATGGTAATTGACTTTATGATAAAACGAGATACCGCTGTAAGAAGATTGGATAAAGCTAAATTTTGAGAAAAATCTAGGTGGAAAAAAGTTGAAAAAGACTGTGAGGAGTCAAGAGCAATTGCGGTGGCGTTAAAAAACTGAAGTGGTATCTGAATTGGAAATGTGCAGACGCCGAGGAGAAAGCACACAGCGAAAGTGTGAAAAATTGAAACCTGGAGCATGTGAGTGTGAGCGAGGCTTGTATCCCTCACTGCCATCTGCTCCTGTAAATCCTCCGCCTTACGCGGTACAAGCACCGATGTTAAGGATTGATGACGGAGTTTTAAATATAAAAAATGGCACTTTGCGTACTGGAGGTGGGGACATTGTAAAAGAGAATAGAAGGACAGAGGTCAAGTTGGAAACAGAGGACAGAGTGACAGGTTGGGAAAGGAGGAAATGGCAGTTGCAAATGGAGGGAGAAAGAGATCGCGAGAGAGAGTGAGACGAGGACAGTATGCCGGAGCTAGAAGACAAGAGAGGGGAAGAGAAACAGGAGGAGTCCAGGATGGTGCTGAGGTCTAAGAGCAGGCCAGATAAGGAGGGGGCTGAGAGTAGAGAGCTCCAAGCGCCCCTAGTAGAACTTGGAGGAGGTATGAAACGTTATAAGCCATATAATTTGGGTGATGTGACAACTTTAATGGCTTTGTCGCCTTCCATCCATATGGGTGGAGGACCGTTTATGATAAAGTTGCTGCAAGTCACGTATGGAACACGCCTTGCGTTGGGGGATGTTAGAGCAGTGATCTCACACGCGGCAGATTTAGAATCCTTAGAGGAAGTGGAAAGACTGGCAGGAACAGTGAGAGAAGATGATGCAGATGCATATGATGAACACACAACAGAGTTTAATAATGCATTGAGAGTTGTATTTCCTGTAATACGAGGAGCGTTGCAAAAGTTTCAGTCTTGTTAGGAGGTGAAGCAGAATCCGGCCAAGTGGGTGGCAGAAACAATGGAAGAGTGGAATGTTTTGACAGGGGAATCTCCTGTTAAAGGGTCCCCCCAGGAAGAGACGCTGAGACAGAAGGTGTTGGATGGTGTGCCTATGTCTGTGAAAACACAAATGCAAGAGAACCCTCTGGTGGTGATGGGAGACGATGCAACATGGAGGCAATGTTTAGTGCATTTTTTGTCTACTCATCAGAAAAAGGCTTTAGAGCAACAACAGACGAAAGAGGAAGTGGCTACTCTCCTGACTAGACTGCAGCTGGAGGGGGAGCAGAAAAAACGCATAGAGGAGAAAAAGACACCTTTTACACAAATGATATCCACCGCTTCCCCCCCTTCGGTCCAGGCCTTACCTCAGGCCCAGGTACCATATGTTTCTGATAACCCAGGTCCTCCACAACACTACATGCCTACACCTATCTCTTACCCTCCCTATCACTACACACATGCTGCTACCTCATAGGGGCGAGGGACAGGTCGAGGAAGAAATCAGATCAGAGGCAGAGGAGGTTTTGGAGGGGGAAGGCCTCGCCGAGATGATGTTTGTCGCAGGTGTGGAGGTCAAGGGCACTGGGCCAGGGACTGTTGGTCCCCGTTACCTCAACAGCTGCCCCAGCCCCAGTCACATCTCACATCAGGAAGCCAGCGAATGCCGCCCGCTGGAGGACACCAGTGGGAAGGACAGTTCCCCTAGAGGTGCCATGCTGTCACTGGAGTAGGGCCAATGGGCGAGCCACTACTCAGTCTCCTAGTGGAAGATACACTTATGCGGTTCCTGGTAGAAACTGGAGCCACCCATTTTTCCTTACGAACAGTGACAGTGACCTTCTTCTCTTAAAGGAGACACAGTGACTGTGCCGGGATTTGAAGGAAAGCCCATAAAAAACCTAAAGACTAAGCCACTGACGGTGACCCTGGGTTCACAAACGCTGATGCATTCATTCTTACACTCACCCACATGCCCTGTGACCCCTCTCTGTGTCAACTGGACTGAAAGGTTTCTTTGAAAACTTTTCACCTGAGAGTCCTTGGCAGGGTGGTTGGCAGGGTCGTTCACCTAGTTTCGGTTGGGGTGCTTCCCCTTTGTCTGTTGGGTCACATGTTAATGAGTCACCAGGTCTCTGCCAACCACCCTGCCAAGGACTCTCAGGTGACCACCCGGGCCATTAACATGCCAATGGTCCACAGGGCTATATTTTCAAGCTCTGCCCCAGCAAACTTAGAACTGAAGAAGCTCTCTGGAGAGAGGGCGAAACGTTTTCAAAGAAACCTTTCAGTCCAGTTGACAGAGAGAGATCTAATTTTGGATAACTATGACCTGGATGAGTGAGAATCTACACAGACATTTGTAACTAAACTAAATAAAATAAAAAATAAAACTTGTCACTTTTACAGGTGTGTCTCAATTGTTTCTGTGTAATACTATGTTATTATTCTTATTATTTTCTTTTAAATTACCTAAAAGTTATAGTTTGTGTCTGAAAATATCTACATATTCCACATTTTTGTAATCTCACACACTTTTAATTGAAAATGTCAACAATCTATTCCATACCAAATGTGTAATTAAATGTCATGCTGCCATCCCCTGGAATGGACCATTTTCCAATCTGGATTACCCCTCTGCAGAGTTGTTATTTTGAAGCAATGGTGGACCACATACACCACATAAAGTAAGTACACGCTCTGACCACAACCTGGTTCATGTCTCCCCTGTTTACATTCCAGTGGTGAAACAGCAGTCACCACAGGTAAAAACTGTGAAGATGTGGACTGAGGAGGCAACGGAGCAACTAAAGGACTGCTTCAACACCACAGACTGGGACGTTCTCTACAGCCCACATGGGGAGGACATTGACGGCATCACACACTGCATCACAGATTACATTCATTTCCGTGTGGAAAACACTGTGCCAACCAAAAGAATACAGTGTTTTTCCAATAACAAGCCCTGGGTGACCCCTGAGCTGAAGGCCCTTCTAAACCAGAAGAAGAGGGCTTTTCTCTCAGGGGACAAGGAGGAGCTGCGTAGAGTGCAGAGGGACTTAAAATTCAAAATCAGGAGCTGCAAGGATAGCTACAGGAAGAAGTTGGAGCATCGCCTGGAGCAGAACAACGTTCGGGATGTATGGAGAGGACTGAAACACATCTCAGGCCACGGTGAGGCTGGGAACGGTCGTCAGGCCACTGGTGACCAAGCCTGGGCAAATGAGTTGAACATATTCTTCAATAGATTTGACTCTGCCCAGCCCCCAGTCTCCAAGACTCCCTCTTCACACCTCTCCAGTCCAGGCGTCTCCTCCCAGCTGCAGCTGTTCACACCTCAGCACCACTCAGTTCACTCTACCCCTCCTCCGAACACAACAATGGGACCCCCCCAACAACCCACGGCCCCAGACCAGCCACCACCCACCCCCCTCTGTCTCACTCTGAACCAGGTTAGGAGGGAGTTAAGGAGGACAAAGGCCAGGAAGGCAACAGGACCTGATAACATCAGCTCCAGGGTCCTCAGGGAATGTGCAGACCAGCTCTGCGAGGTGGTCCTCTTCATATTCAACCTGAGCCTCAGCCTGGAGAGAGTACCAGTACTCTGGAGGACTTCCTGCCTGGTTCCGGTTCCTAAAGTAGCTCGTCCTAGGGAGCCAAACCACTTCAGACCCGTCGCCTTAACTTCCCACCTAATGAAGGCCATGGAGAGGATCGTCCTCAGTCACCTCAGCACCCATGTGAGCTCAGCACTAGACCCGCTACAATTTGCATATCGACCAGGCATCGGGGTGGATGATGCCATCATCTACCTGCAGCATCGGGCCTTGTCTCACCTGGAGCCTCCTGGAAGCACTGTGAGAGTCATGTTTTTTGATTTCTCAAGTGCTTTTAACACCATCCAGCCATCACTGCTGAGAAGGAAGCTGGAGGTGGCAGGCGTGGACCAACATCTGGCTGCTTGGATCATCAACTACCTTACAGACAGGCCACAGTTTGTGAGGCTGCGTGACTGTGTGTCTGACGTGGTAGTTTGCAGCACGGGGGCTCCTCAGGGGACGGTGCTCTCCCCTTTTCTGTTCACGCTGTACACATCGGATTTTAAATAAACTCCCAACACTGTCATCTGCAGAAGTTCTCAGATGACAGTGCCATTGTTGGATGTGTATCGGGGCGAGATGAGCAGGAGTACAGGGGGGTCATCTCATAAACAGTGCACCTCTCGACAAAGAAGGTGAGCCTAACATATATTACAGTGAAACATTAATTTCATCACTGGCTGAGTACTTCTTGCCTCAGGCAGTTCTTTGGATAGGTATGACGTTGGGTCAGTGGCAGTTTTTATGTTTTATTTTTTAATGAAAAAAATTAGAATACATCATATTAACATTATCCAAAGTAGATCTCTCTGTGAATCTACACAGACATATTAACATTATTATGCAGTTCCTGTGAACGTAAATTGTCAGCTGTTCCACATTAATCCCACTGTCAGTGCATCTTTCCTCTTTAATGTTTTACATTTTACATTTTCAGGTGCCCTCGGCAGGCATGGTGAAGGGCTCCCTTATCAGCAGTTCTCTGAAAGATTTGCCAAGATAGCGCAGAAAAAAAGCCAGGTGAGTTTTAATTTTACGCAATACTAGATTGCAATGCAGATGTCTTTACTCGTTAGTAAGACAAAAAATTTAGTAAAGGCATAACCTGAGAGACTTTCATTGTTGTCAGAATATCACGCAAGACAACAAGACACAGGGTATTATGGAAAAGAGTCAATGGAAATTAAAAAAATATAAGATACAAGAGAATATTATATTTTTTATAAGATAGTAAGGAACCCCTCCTGGGCTGCCACCTTATCGTGGTGGAGGGGTTTGCGTGTCCCAATGATCCTAGGAGCTCAGTTGTCTAGGGCTTTATGCCCCTGGTAGGGCCACCCATGGCAAACAGGTCCTAGGTGAGGGACCAAACAAAGTGCAGCCCATTGATCCCCTTATGATAAGTCAAATATTTGGTCTCAAGTTTCCCTTACCCGGACGCGGGTCACCGGAGCCCCCTCCTGGAACCAGGCCTGTGGGTGGGGCACTTTGGCGAGTGCCTGGTGGCCGGGCGTTTGCCCATGAGGCCCGGCCGGGCACAGCCCGAAGAGGCAACGTGGGACCCTCTTCCTGTGGGCTCACCACCTGCAGGAGGGGCCAAAGGGGTCGGGTGCAGTGTGAGATAGGTGGCACCCCAAGGCGGGGACCTTGGTAGTCCGATCCCCGGCTGAAGAAGCTAGCTCTAGGGATGTGGAACGTCACCTCTCTGATGGGGAAGGAGCATGAGCTGGTGCGAGAGGTTGAGAAGTTTGGATTAGATATAGTCGGCCTCACCTTGACGCATAGCAAGGGCTCTGGGACCAGCCTCCTTGAGAAGTGT
>CM027098.1:2339475-2390394 GCA_015343265.1 Pao palembangensis | reverse complement strand
GAACCTTCCCCAGCTACCCAGTGTCAGTCGTGAAACACCCCCGAGGAAGGAAGAAGCCCACAACCAGGATACCAGCGACAATCCTTCACAGAGATGTCAGGAGGATTGTGGTCTTACTTCCAGTTGAATAGCAACGAAATCAAGACAAATAACAACAAGAAGCTGGTGTGACCTCCTTGGCCACTGTCTTGTTCCTCTGCAATCTTTCTGGCACCTTGGGAACACACCTCCTCCTTTTTCTTCCACAGGGATTCTTGGAGTGTGTTACTCTTACAGTAGTGTGGGATTTTCATATTGTTCATGTATTGCTCAGTTATTTGATATTGTTTAATGTGATGTACTGGTGAGGCCTGGAGTGAGTCGGTGCCCGGAGACTGGATGAAGGCAGGTAGGTTATTGTGGCCGTGGCCTTGGTCGCGGGGATAACAGGATAGCAAACACAAGAGAGAAGATGGGCACCAGGTGGTACAGGGCAGATAAAGGAGGAAGTGGAAAGACAAAGTGTGGGAGGCCGATCCAGACAATCAGCCACTTTTTTGAGCTTATGAGGTAATGATTCTGCATATGCAACTATTATGGGATGTCAGAAGTTCCTCCCATAGGGAGGAAACATGAAACCATGAAAAAGCATATAAAAACAAAAAGGTTTTCCTGTTTGTGGCCCCTTTCGACTGGTCAGCTGCCAGCGTGCATGCTGAGAGTTGTATTCGCCCAAAGCTTCGAATAAAATTTGGTCTCAAACCGTCACTCGATTCTGCTATTTGTTCCACGCTTGGACACACATCACTGAAGAAAAGAGAACAATTGGTGAGCCCGACGTGATCCGCTCCAGAGGAGAGTGAGAAAATCTTAGTCTGGTAGGCTCCTTAATAGAATAGAATAGAATAGAATAGAATAGAATAGAATAGAAGTATTTTATTAATCCCAGACATGGGAAATTGACTTGTCCCAGCAGCATCATCAGTATTAACATATTTACAACATATTTACAGTATAATAGTGTGCAATATCAGTGCAATATCAGTGACTGCAATATGCAATAAATAATTATGACAATGCGTCACATGAAAGTACTGATGGAGCACATCACAGCACAAGGGCTGTGAGTCTCAGTCAGACGGACTTGTTGAACAGGGTTATTGAACTGGGCAGGAAAGATTTCCTGTATCTGTCTTTGTGGCAGCGGAGCTGAATCAGTCTGTTTGAGAAGGAGCTCCGCTGCCTGTTCAGGAGTGGGTGGAGAGGGTGGTCCGGGTTATCCAGAATAGCTAACAGTTTGTTCAGTATCCTCCTCTCCACCACAACTTCCATGGTGTCCAGATTGCAGCCAATCACGGAGCCTGCCTTTCTGATCAGTTTGTTCAGTCTGTTGGTGTTGCCGGCTCCGATACTGCCTCCCCAGGAGACCACAGCGTAGAACAGGGCACTGGCGACAACAGACTGGTAGAAAATGTCCAACATCTTGCTGCACACACCGAAGGATCTCAGCTTCCTCAGGAAGTAGAGTCTGCTCATCCCCTTTTTGTACACAGCCTCGGTGTTGGTCTTCCAGTTCAGTTTGCTGTCTATGTGCATGCCCAGGTACTTGTAGTCCTCCACCACCTCGATGTCCTCTCCCAGGATGCTCAGGGGCTGTGTGGCCGTCCTCTTCTTCCTGAAGTCGATCACCATCTCCCTGGTCTTGCCCACATTCAGCAGCAGGTGGTTCCTCCCAGACCACTCCACAAAGTCACTCACCAGTGTTCTGTACTCCTCCTCCCGTCCACCACTGATACACCCGACCACTGCAGAGTCATCAGAGAACTTCTGCAGGTGGGCCGACTCAGAGTTGTACTGAAAGTCTGAGGTGTACAGGGTGAACAGGAGTGGAGAGCACAGTCCCCTGCGGTGCTCCTACGTCACTCACCACCACATCAGACAGAGCAGCGCCAAGACGGACAAACTGCGGCCTGTCTGTCAGGTAGTCAGTAACCCAGGAGACCGTGGGTGAGTCAACCATCATCGTCTGCAGCTTCTCTCTCAGTAAAAGTGGCTGGATGGTGTTGAATGCACTGGAGAAATCAAAGAAGGTGATTCTCACTGTGCAGCCAGCACCATCCAGATGTGAGTGAGCTCTCTGCAGCAGGTAGACAACGGCATCTTCAACCCCCAAACGGGGCTGGTAAGCAAACTGCAGAGGGTCCAGAGAAGATCTTACCTGCGGACGAAGGTGAGCCAAGACAAGCCTCTCCAGAACCTTCATCACATGAGATGTGAGGGCTATTGGTCTGTAGTCTTTGGGGTCACAGGGACAAGGCTTCTTGGGCACAGGAACCAGACAGGAGGTCTTCCACCTTCTCCTGGGTCAGGCTCAGGTTGAAGAGGAGGCACAGGATAGTAGACAGCTGGCTGGCACAGGTCTTCAGTACCTTAGGGCTGATACCGTCGGGGCCTGCAGCTTTGCCTTGGTGGAGTCTCTCCAGCTGTCTCCTCACCTGGCCAGTAGTCACAGTCAGCGGGGGGAGTGGGTCCAGGGGGCTCACAGTGGAGTGGGGAGAGGGTAGAGGAGGAGGGTGGCTGGATGTTTGGAGGCCAGATTGTGCGGGGGAGGGGGACACAGCGGAGGGCTGTGAACTAAATCTGTTAAAGAAACAGTTCAGCTCATTTGCTCTGTCTGAACTGCTAACTGGCTGCCTGTCTCTGACATTGAAGCCAGTTATTTCCCTCATCCCAGTCCACACGTCTCTCGTGTTGTTCTGCTGGAGCTTGGCCTCCAGCTTCCTCCTGTAGGAGTCCTTAGCCCTCCTCAGCTCTGCCTTCAGGTCGTGCTGTATCCTTCTCATCTCCTCCTTGTCCCCTGATCTGAAGGCCTTCTTCTTCTGGTTGAGAAGAGCTTTCAGGTCACTGGTGATCCAGGGCTTGTTGTTGGGGAAGCAGCGTACAGTCCTGGCTGGCAGGGTGGTGTGTTCACAGAATTTGATGTATTCTGTAATGCAGTCAGTCATGCTGTTGATGTCTTCCCCATGTGGATCACAGAGCACGTCCCAGTCAGTAGACTCAAAGCAGTCCTGCAGTGCCTCCTGGACCTCCTGATTCCACCTCCTAACTGTCCTTGTGGATGCAGGCTGCCGCTGGACAAGAGGAACGTACCTTGGTGTCAGAACCACCAGGTTGTGATCTGATCTTCCCAGTGGGGGAAGGGTGTTGGCACTGTATGCGTCCTTTGCATTTGCATACAGGAGGTCTATTGTTCTATTGTCTCTCATGGGGCAGTTTACAAACTGGTAGAATGTTGGCAGAGTTTTATCCAGTGTGACATGGTTAAAGTCCCCAGTGATGGTTATGAAAGTGTTGGGGTGCAGGGTTTGCAGTTTTGACACGATGGAATGAATGGTTTCACATGCTGCCTCGACATCAGCTGATGGGGGGATGTAAACAGCGACGACAATGGCGGAGGTGAGCTCCCTAGGCAGAAAGTATGGACGCATCCCCACACAAAGCACTTCAATATCTGGGCTACAGAAACATTCTTTTATGGTAACATGTCCCGGGTTGCACCACTTCTCATTGACAAACAGCGCAATCCCCCCTCCTTTCTTCTTACCGCTCCTCTCCACATCTCTGTCCGCCCGTATTGTTCTGAAGCCGGGTACAGTAGCGCTGGAATCCGGGAAACACGAGTGAAACCACGTCTCCGTGAAACACATAACGCTGCACTCCCGGAATTCCCTTTGAGTTTTTACAAGCGCCGCTAGCTCGTCCATCTTGTTGCCTAACGATCTCACATTTCCCATAATGATCGCCAGCACCGAAGGTTTATATCTCCTCCGTTTAGGCTTCAGCTTAGCCCCGGCTCTACACCCCAGGCGTCTCCTACGTAGCTCCACAGGGATTTCAGGCCTCGGTCCAGGCAGCAGCACCAGTTTACACAGCACGATCAGCTGGTCCCGTGTGTAAAAAACAATGCTCTTACTCCGTTCCGCGTGGTCTCCTGTTACGAGCAGTAACAGCAAAACCAAAATAAAACAGGCTAACCAGCAAGTATCCATTGCTGTTCAAAACCACACTCAACAGGTTAAGGAATAAGTTGAGGTGTTAAAGAGGAAAAACTGGTGCAACAAACAAAAACAAAACAAAAAACACTATAAAAGACGGGAGCTGCTGTAACAGGCTGCCACTCCATGCGGCGCCCGGAAGGAAAAGAAAAAAAAAAAAAAAAAGAGCCCAGATCTTTCTGGTAGGCTCCTAAAGACCCCGAATCTTAGTCTGGTAAGCTCCTTAAGAGCCCAAATCTTTCTGGTAGGCTCCTAAAGACCCCGAATCTTGGTCTGGTAGGCTCCTTAAGAGCCCAAATCTTTCTGGTAGGCTCGTTAAGAACCCGAATCTTAGTCTGGTAGGCTCACGGAGCCCGAATATGTCGGATCAGGTGAATCCGAGTTTGGCAGGCCCACGGGGCCCGAGTTTTTTAGAAATCTGGTTTGGGAAACAGTTGAATAGAACTCCAGAGGGAGAGAGGAAAAGGCTTCAGAGTGAACAGGAGGGCATTTTGCAGGGATTTTGGGGTTAGATTTAAAGAAGGGGGTTCATGGGAGGCGAATCTCCAAGTTTTGTTGAATATTGTGGTGGAGCAGAAGGCTCTAAAAGTGGCTGCATATCAGAGTGTGGCTCCGTCTAGAGCGCATGCATACCTAGTGATAACACAGAGGTGTATTGAGTTAGCGGGTGGAGAGATAGATTTTGCACCACAGAGGAGTGGCATGGAAGGCCGCCCCCTAGAGGAAAGAATGGCAAGAGTTACGAATTGGCGATCAAACTAGAACAAGCATTTTCTCATCAAACAATCCTTTTAATTTACAGTCAATAAATAATTTGGATGCTTATTGGACAAAGAGACAGGCACAGACAGGAGAAAAACAAGAGAGAGAAGAGGATGTGAATGTGACAGTAGAAAGAAAGTTGAATGAACTGCAGTCGATGTTGAAAGAGAAAACAATAAGTAGTGAAAAAAAGAAGGGTGGAGAGAAGCAGCGCAAGGTCTGAATGAGGAGAGCGATATGGAAATGTATTTTAGGAACAGAAAACAGGAAACAAGTGAAGCAGGTGGAGCAAGAATGAAGACTAGGTCACAGGTGAGTACAGGAAGACTTCAGAGCCGTTAGTAGCGACACCAGGTGGACAACAGCAGTATAAACCATGAAAACTGAATGACTTAACAGGGTTGAGAACTGAGCTGCCACCCTTGCCAAATGGAGCAGCTACTTGGTTAAATGCTTTTCAAGCTCTAACTACGGGCATTGTTGTAGCAATGGGAGATGTCCAAGGCGCTGTGGCGGCCTGTGTGGGAACAAGGCGGCAGGGACAGGTAACACGGTTGATGGTGCACCGTTTACAGCACATGTGGGACCCTTTTGTGATGCATTGTGGTTGCATTTCCCTGTTAGAGTGGCTGAATTAGCAGGATTCTCACAACCATGGCAGGACAATGGCACACACCAGAATTGTGGTTACATATGGCCACACAGAAATGGGTGCAGCTCACAGGAGAGTTGCCAGGGGATGGCACTCCCTCTATGGTCATGCTGAAGGACAAACTGCTTAATAATGTCCCGCAACCAGTGAAAGCTCAAATACTAGATAATCCCTTATTGACAGGCGCAGCCTGGGTACAGTGGTCACAGTGCCTTGTTGCCCTTCTGCAGAAACACCAGAACAAACAATCACAACAAGCGATTGCAGCGGCCACCGCGTCACAGACACTCACACAAATGCAACTGGAACAAATGAAAAAACAGAAAAAGAATACAGAAACAGACCCCACTCTCCAAATGAGTGCCACAGGTGCATTAGTTACTCAACAACTTCAATGCAGAGATTTTCCCCAAAGACAAATTTCTGCAGGAAAGGGCAGAGGTGGAGGACCACGAGGTCCACGCCATGAGGACAGGTGCAACCACTGCGGTAGACTAGGTCATTGGGCGAGAGAATGCCGACTCAGGTTCCCGAGCTACGGCCCTAGAAGATATGGGGAGCAGCAACCACCGCAACAGGGGGATCCACGTGATCAGTCGATACCAGGTCCTCCAGCAGGGGGCCCATTGACATATCCACCTCCTCCTCCATCAGGTGGCTTTGGCATGTACCCTTAGGGGTGCCCCACTGCACAGGAAGGGAAGACGGCCGAGCCCTTCTTGAAGATGAGAGTTGGTGAAAAAGACCTCTTCTTTCTTGTAGACACAGGAGCCACACATTCCTCTGTCAACGATCCAAGCTTGACACCGCTCTCCACGAATTCTGTGACAGTGTTGGGATTTGGAGGCCAGCCCACAAAGACTTATTTCACTGAACCTGTATCTGTGACGGTCGGGAACCGAACTCTTCACCATCAGTTCCTGTATGGAGACAGCTGCCCAATCAATCTCCTGGGCAGAGACTTAATGTCCAAGCTGAGGACTACAGTCTCCCTTGACTCCCAAGGAACAACTGTACAGTTCCATGGAGACAATGTCATGAACTGCACTGACTCCAACTCTTCTTTTCAGCACCCGAAGCAGATGTGGCTGGGAACAGCTGCTCCAGCGGACATGCTCACCGCAAACATTTATTGGGGCATTGCTGTTTCGCCTGATCTCAATCCCCTGACTGACCTCTATCGCTGTTGATTGCCCTTAATCAAGGAGGACCGTCATCACTAGACCCACTTCATGTTACTCTATTCTACAATCCAGAAGAAGATCTTACATATCAGACTTGGTTTGCTGACAATCTAGATGGTCAAAATTGGATTATCACCTGTCCAAGAATTATTGCAGGCCCACAGGGGGTGGCCGCCCCAGTTATATTTACTCCTGAGCAACAACAGTATTACAAAATGGGCCCTTCTTTTGCACCACATGTCACATTGGCTGTTACTGCCAGAGAGCAGGCTAAGGCGTTGGGTCCTATGATCAAAACCACGGATGAAATTACTGATTGGACAATGACCTCCTGTTATGGAGTGTACTCCTCACAACAACACCCTCAATTTCTCTATTTTAGGGGACCTGTAGAATTGGCTGTTACCCTTCAGCATGAGCAGTTACAGAGACACCATGGAGCAGGAAACACCAATGACCCACAAGCAGAAGAAATGCTTAAAGCATTACCCGCCCACATGTGGGTGGCACATCAGGCTGATGTGGGACTCTTGAACATTCCTCCCATACAATTCCACATTGATCTTGAAAACCCTGTTAACATGAGACAATACCCCTTAAGTCCAGTATCCCTTGAAGGGATACGAGACACCATTCAAGGTTTATTGGCTGCAGGAGTGATTTATCCTATTCAATCAGCATGGAACACACCAATCCTCCCAGTACTAAAAGCAGATGGCCAAACTTATAGAATGGCACATGATCTCAGAGGGATCGATGCGGTCGTTAAAGACCCAACTATGGCTGTTCCCAACCCCACTACTGCAATGGCACACCTCACACCAGAACATCAATGGTTTACTGTCATAGACTTAGCCAACGCCTTTTTCTGCCTACCATTAGCAAAGCACCAGTTGGTGCGCAAATGAGTCACTTTTTTGGGAAATTTGATCTCGGGCAGAGGGACAGAACTTACCACAGATCAACATCAGGCCATTCTTACCCATAAAAAACCTGAAACAGTGAAAGAAATGATGGCCTTTTTGGGTCTTATTAATTTCTCTAGGCACTTTATCCCAGACTATGCTAGGCAAACTGAACCTTTGAGACAGATAATGAATGAGGAGGGTTTAGGCAACCCACAGACCATCCTTAAATGGACCCCGGCTGCCGAAGACAGCTTCCATTGTATTCGATTTACTCTGGCACATGCGGCTGCATTGACCAAGCCCAATTACAATCTTCCATTCTTTTTGGATGTTGCTGAGAAGGCAAGGACCGCTTCGGCATGCCTTTTTCAGCAACAACAGGGGGAGAGGAATGTATTAGGCTATTATAGCATTATTTTGGATCCAGTTAAAACTAAAAACTCCTCCCTGCACAAGATACGTGGCAGCATTGGCTAAATTAATTCAGAAGACTGAAATGGTTGTTCAGAAACATCAGTTGGTGGCAGCATTCACTGCATCGTTTGCATACACCAGGAAGAGAAAGGAAAACATTCGAAATCTTAACACAACCACACATTACCTTCCAGAACACCAAAGTAAATATGGCAAAAGGGATGAGTGAGGAACAACAGGAACATGATTGTGTCGCAGAGACATGGATGGCAGTAAAGGTAAGACCAGACACAAACTCCACACCCCAGACAGGGAGTATAGATTTGTATGTAGATGGAAGTTGCCACAAAACAAATCAAGGATTAAAAGCAGGGTTTGCAGTAGTACAAAGAGATGACAACAACACCTTCACAGTGGTAAAACAAGGAGAAGTAAGCTCACCATCCGCCCAAAGAGCTGAATTGGTGGCATTGCAAGAAGCATTGCAATATGCTGAAGGGAAGAGTGTAAATATTTATACAGGTTCTGCATTTTGTTACTTTGTTTTACATAGAGACTTAGGGGCATGGGAAATGAACGGTTGGAAGACCGCCTCCAATGGGCCTCCAAGGCATAAAGACGTGTTGAAATTAATACAACAACTTATATGGGGACCAAAAACATTAGCTGTAGTAAAAGTAGCGGCACACAGGAGTGATGGGACTGTACATAGTAAGGGGAATGCCGCAGCAGATCAGGCTGCCAAAAGAGCAGCAGGACTTGAATTAGAGCACATAATGGTGTCCTGCACAGTAGAAGAAGAACAGTTAGCTGGAGTAAGACCCTCCTCACTTGGGGACTGGGGGCACGCGCAAGCGCAAGCAACATTGAAAGAACAGGAAGAATGGGCTCAGGCAGGAGCCGTGTGTGAGGAAATTAAAATCTCAGAAGACGGAGAAAAAATGCGTCTCTGGAGAGGTCCTAAAGGACAAGTCGTGGTACCCAAAAGTTTTCTCAAGATGATGTGTGAAGAGGCTCATGGACCGTCTCATGTGGGCATAGATGCCATGGCCAGGTTTTGTCAGAATTTCTGGCACCCACAATTGGCAACCATGATGCAAAATTTGAGGGATGGCTGTCCAATCTGCCTCCAATTTAATGTTAAATCAACTATGAAGGGACCACCAGGCGCCTTCCCACGCGCCTTTCCTTCCCAATGAAAGGACCAGGAGAAGAAGTCGTCATTGACTTCACAGATATGGGAGACCGGGTAAGGGGTAAGAGATACCTATTGGTTATGGTAGACTCTTATTCTGGATGGCCCGAGGCGTATCCTACCTCAAAGGAGGATGCACTAGCAGCGCAAAAAGCACTAATCAATCATTATATTCCAGAAAATGGGTTCCCAAAGAGAATTCAGTCAGACAATGGGAGCCACTTTAAGAACAAACATTTACAGGAGACTGAGAAATTGATGGGACTCAAACATGCATTTGGGACAGTGTACCACCCACAGTCCCAAGGGAAAGTAGAACGGATGAATGGAGTCCTTAAAACCAAATTGGCTAAAATAGTGAAAGACACAGGATTGACCTGGGTGGATGCTCTCCCATTGGCTTTGATGAGCATCAGACAGACAGTCAACAGAACGACAGGTTTCACGCCTTTTAAACTCCATCATGGGAGACCCTTTCCAAGACCTTGGGGAGCAGTGGGACCAATGACAACGGCAACGCCAAAGGTAATGTTTAAGACGCTTAACCATTTGGTGCCCAGTTTGTTTTTGCAGTCTCCAGCCTCAGCAGGAGAACCACCAGACCTGCTGCCTGAGACATATCTATTGCTGAAGGTCTTCAAACGAAAGTGGTCTGAACCGCGTTGGATGGGACTGCACCGCGTGACTGCAAGGACCAACACCGCAGTTTGCCTAGAAGGCAAAGGATCCACGTGGTTCCACTTGTCCCAGTGTGCAAAAGTGCCTTCGGATGAGGATACCAAGGGGTCTGCGACATCAGAAACCCCCAACGCGTAACAGGTGACGTGCTAGTAACCTCTCCCTGCAACAACTGAAGATGTCTGGACAGATGTCCCAAGATAGACCACCAGGAGTTAGGGAACTTTGGATGATGGAGATCCACCCTCAACTCAACCCAGAAGAGGAGGAAGTTCGACCGACGTTGGTGATGGCTCCATCAACAGGGACAAGACGGATGTCCCAAGATAGACCACCAGGAGTTAGGGAACTTCGGATGATGGAGATGCACCCTCAACTCAACCCAGAAGAGGAGGAAGTGGAAGTTCAACCGACGTTGGTGATGGCTCCATCAACAGGGACAAGATGGGTTCTTCCAACCTGGTTGAAAGTATCATTGTGTATAATTGCTTTGCTACTGACTTGCATTTTCATTGCCATTGTTTGTAAGCTTGCTAGCACTGAAATACTTAGGTTGATGGGGGAGCGAGATTTGACAGAAATAACTTCCATGACCAGAAGATCTGAGGCACGTGGCACACCCGGAAAAAAAACAAATGAGTGTTAAGTGTAAGGAGGGGTTAGAATTGGTTTATGACTTAGGGACCACCACCTCTTTTACTTTTGACCTTTGCAAAGTTATAGACTGTGGTTCAGATGAGGCATCATGGAGAGGATATGACATTTACCTTTGTTTTGATTACACTGTTCATTACAAGTGTGGCACTAAGGGTTATACGTATGGATTGGAAAAATGGTGTCCCACGTGGGGAAGCGTGGTGGGATATTCAGGACCACATTGGAAACCAGACATGGATTACACATACGGCGTTTCAAATTGGGTATCAAGGATGCGTGGCTTGTGCCACAGCCCGTCCACATTTGGTGACCGGACCAGCACCTCTCTTCCCCGACGACAAGTGGGGATACGACTGCATGATAAAATTGACTAAAGAACTTGTGCCTAGTAATTGCTACACTTTAGCAGTGATTTATCCTCCTATAAGTAATAAGACCAAAACTGGCCCCTTTACCCCAGTCCCAGGGAACTATACGTGTTTCAACTTTACCGAAAGAAATAGTGGAACATGGCTAGGGAATATTAACCCCACATGGTGCACTTCCTGGGGCAATGCCTCTCGGATCGGTTCTCAAGGACAAGGAGACTTGTATTGGTACTGTGGCACACACACCCTCTATGTTTTGATTGGAAAAAATGCAAAAGGTACATGCGCATGGGTAAGGCTGGTAGTGCCGTTGTTAATGATAGGCGATACAGCTGGTTCAATGAATCACTCTTCCGATGTCTCGTCCGCCCGAACCCATCGCCACACTATTACTAAGCGATCCTTGAAGGACCATTTTGATTTGACGAAAAATTCCCCAACCTACATTGACTCAATTGGAATCCCGAGAGGTGTTCCTAATGAGTTTAAATTGGCTGACCAAGTCACTACGGGTTTTGAAAATGTGCCATATATCATATCAGCCCTATTTCCGGTCACACCTAACAAAAATGTCGATCGCATTAACTGTGTTCATTATAACGTCCAAAGACCTGCCAATCTGACCAGGGACGCAGTAGAGGGATTAGCTGAACAATTGGCTGCTACTTCCTTAATGGCTGTACAAAACAGGATGGCCTTAGACATGCTCCTGGCCGAAAAAGGAGGAGTGTGTGTTATGTTCGGTGAATCCTGCTGCACCTTCATTCCTAACAATACGGCCCCAGATGGTTCTGTCACACGTGCTTTGGAAGGATTGCGGATGCTGGCTAATGAAATGAACGAACATTCTGGCATCACTAACCCAATGGATGAGTGGTTCTTGAAGGTGTTTGGTCAATGGAAGGGTCTCAGTCTTTCTCCTAATGTCTATCGCAGTTTTTGTAGGTGTGCTTGTTGTTTGTGGATGTTGTTGTGTACCGTGTATTAGAGTAGTCTGTATTAGGCTCATTTCATGCACCATCGAAAAAGGGACTGGTTCAGGCCAATCTCAGGACGTTGTTATGCCTTTGCTTCCATCAGCTCCGCCCCTAAATGACTTTGAAGACGACAATGATTTGCTTTAAGTTTTTATGGCCTCCTTCAGAGGCCAACAGGGCGAAATGTGGGATTTTCATATTGCTCGTGTATTGCTCAGTTATTTGATATCGTTTAATGTGATGTACTGGTGAGGCCTAGAGTGAGTCGGTGCCCGGAGACTGGATGAAGGCAGGTAGGTCATTGTGGCCATGGCCTTGGTCGCTGGGATAACAGGATAGCAAACACAAGAGAGAAGACGGGCACCAGGTGCTACAAGGAGGAAGTGGAAAGACAAAGTGTGGGAGGCCGATCCAGACAATCAGCTACTTTTTTGAGCTTATGAGGTAATGATTATGCATATGCAACTATTATGGGATGTCAGAAGTTCCTCCCATAGGGAGGAAACATGAAACCATGTATAAACACAAAAAGGTTTTCCTGTTTGTGGCCCCTTTCGACTGGTCAGCTGCCAGTGTGCATGCTGAGAGTTGTATTCGCCCGAAGCTTCGAATAAAACTTGGTCTCAAACCGTCACTCGATTCTGCTATTTGTTCCACGCTTGGACACACATCACTGAAGAAAAGACAACTGTTATGCGGGGGTGTGTTGAGGACCCAAATGCAAAACGCAAGGTAGGTTCCGGAACAAAAAAAAAGCCCTTTATTGGGTGCTCACCAGAGGACCGGGAAAAGGAACGGAAGCTCTGCGGCCAAAACAGGAACACAAAAAAGCCGCAGTGGCAAACGACACACTGACAGGCACAAACCGAGTTAAAGCAGAGCCAAATGAGGCCAAAAGGCAAAACAACAAAACAGAGTCAAAAGGGCAAACCATCAAATAGTCCGACAGGCGGGCAGGCAGGCAGGCAGGCAAACAAGCAATGATCCCTGCGGCAAGTCAAGCATAATGATCCAGCAAATGGGACCAGCTGGCAGCCTCCCCTTATCAGCCGCTGATAAGCCGATCAGCCACAGGTGCGCGGTCCCCGCTGGATCCTGGGGACCCGCGCCCTCTAACCCGCACGTCTTGGGGCACGGGCGAAATGGCCCCAACAACAACAGTAGTCACACCACACTTTCTTGTGCACTTTCTGCTTTGTGCCCCTTATTCCACATCTGTAGCACGCCACGTTGGCATCTTCATCCCTTTGCCAGCATGTGCCCGGGTGGGTCTCTCTGTTTGTTTCCACATGTGTGTCTTCATCACATTACTGTTGACTCTGCCTTGTTCACTTTCTCACTCCCTTCATAAACCCGTAGTCTTCTTTTAAAGTCTGCAAATGTAACATTATCTTCGTTTTGTGTTACATGGACTGCTAGGGGTTTGAAGGAGTCTGGTAGCCCATTTAGTACCATGGTTATAATCATTCATCGCTCATGACTTCACCTGCAAATCTTCAGGCCATTATTATTTTCTCTGCTCTGACAGATATAATCAGTTACACTCTCACCCTTCATGTGTAGCTTTGGTCAGTGATGGGTGAGATCACATCCTTACTTACTTTTTCCTGAATAGTTCACTAGCATCTTCAGGCTTTCCTGCAATCATCGGTTGCCTCGTGGCTTATTATGGACAGGCTTTTATCATCGATAAGTCTGATTAGCCTAGCATAACAGTCAACATTTTTCCTCCTTGTCTTCAGCTTGCTCCTCATTTGTCCCGATAGCCGCGTAGTCAAGATGGTTCTTTAATTTTAGGATGTGAAGGTGACCTAAGAACCTCGTTTACCATAGGTCATATCTTTCCTCAGAGCCATCAAAAAGAAGCTGCGGAGCTGGAGTTGCCGCTTCATTAGCTTCTGCCTGGTGTAATACAATCGCCACACTTCTTCCGAGTTCCTACTCACTTTTCTCCGTTGTCCACAGAAGCCTCGTGTTCATCCGGCCACGCTCACTCGGAGTTCCTACCACTTTCTCCAAGTTGTCCACAGAAGCTCCGCGGTTAATTTGCTCTGACTCTACTTCTTCCGAGGGACCAATGCTATCCTTGTGTCCAACTCAGCCTGGGCCCATAACCTGTCAAGCTTAAGAGTTTTACTGCACAATGTCCATGCGTAATGGAGAATAAGCAAAGTAGTCCTTTTTAATATCTTCAGATTATTGGCTTATTTATTGCAGGAACAAAATAGTTATATTGTTTGACGCTCTCCTATTCGGAATATACCCACGCGCTCTGCTGCGCTGCACAACGCACATCCAAAGTGCCATAAACATTGTAACACACCACACAACACAGTACCGTAACAGACAGAGTAAGGGCGCCATTAAATAACAACACTTAACACAAATGTTCTATAACTGATGAAGATAAGTGGTAAAACATGGCACAAAACATAATATAAATACAACCATTTATTTATTTTTTCATTTTACATTTTTTTTCTTTTCATGACATAGGCTCCAGCAGACCCTGCGTCCCAAAGTGTGGATAAAGCAGGTACAGAAAATGGATGATGGATGGATGGATGGATGGAGGAGGTAAGGCTGTGCCTCACCTGTCTCCCCTGAAGGCACGTCACTGGTCCTTTGAGGTGAGATATGAAACATCTTCAAACAGGAGATCAGCGATCCGAACAAATTTTTAATTTAAGCACTTAGCTATATAGTAAATGATGTACAAGGTCACATATAATTACAACACTGACATATTATTAGGTGACACGTTTAGCACAGAATATTTTTGAACTGAAAAGGATAAACCTTTAGTCATCCTGGAATTAAGAGGCGGAGCACAGACAGCACACACAAAACTCACTAAAAATTTGCCTCTAAATCATTTAGAGAAGGAGCATAAAAATATACATTATGCTTCTAAGAGAACCGAGATTATCTCACAAAAGGACTCACCTTTACGTGCTGTGTGGTTTCTTTAAATGTAGGTGACTACATTGACATTTTCCATACATCATTGATGAGGTAAAACTGGATGAGATAATACATTTACAGCTCAGACCATTCTGCAGGCTGCAGTGGCTAAAATAGCAGCAGACCCAATACAGGGTCCTCACTGTGCACTCCTGCTCTCTCCCTTTCACCCAAAACCCTGGTGCATATTATAATGATGCCTGAGAGTACCCACACAGTCCTCTCCGCTGCCAAGATAATTTAGGAGAGGTTGTGGGACCACGCCCAGCCAGCAAACTCTAAATCAGCTGCTCCTTGCATGGACACACTGCATCATCTGATTATAGTTGCTGCACCTGCAATTAAAAATCAGATGAGAGGTGAAAATGCAAGATTGTTGATCGATCAGCACCGTAAATGTAGTGTAAATGTCAGGATAGTTTTTTTTACTTTTATTCGCTTTTGTGTTTAGTTAATTGAGGATAAAACTATCATTTTGGCTTAAGTTTCAAGGAGACTAAGCGTTTCACTGAAGAGAAGGTCTACACACTATAGAAGACTGGCTCCGTGGTTTAACACACATATCCTAACTCTTAAGCAGGTATCAAGACGGATGGAGAGGAAGTGGTATTCAGCCAGATCAGCTGATTCCCAAAGCGCCTGGAAAGACAGCTAACATATAAAGGCCCAGAAAGCCAGAACAGCTTTTACTGCACTTCATTAATAGATGCAAATAAGAACAACCCAAGGCTTTCTGTTTAACACCATAGCCAGGTTGGACAAAGAGTCACAAGCAGCTCGGTTGGTTTCTAACCCTGCAGCTCAGCAGAAGACTTTATGAGTTTCTTCACCAACAAAATCACTAACATTAGAGAAAAGATCATCAAGGTCGCCTACGAAAACTGATGAGCTGCCCTGTTAGCAACTCCATCTAGTCCTGATCCACCCTGGACAGCTTCCTGCCCATAGATCTCTGAGCTGACTCAGCACACGGATCTAAAGCAACCACATGTCTCCTGACCCCATCCCAACTAAGCTTTTCAAGGATGTCTTTCCTCTAATTAAAGGCCAGTATTAAAATCAGATCAACTTATCTTTGACAACAGGTTATGTACCTCAGGCATTTAAAACTGCTGTTATCAAACCTTTACTTAAAAAACCTTCACTTGACCCAGCGTCTTAGCAAATTATAGACTCCAGGATCCAACCTCCCATTCATCTCTAAGATACTTGAGAGGCTGGTTATCAGTCAGCTAACCGATCACCTAAACAGGAATAGTCTATTTGAAGTGTTTCAGTCTGGTTTCAGAGCTCATCACAGCACAGAAACAGCACTGGTTAAAGTCACTAATGACCTCCTCATGGCATCAGACCGTGGACTTATTTCCTACTGGTTTACTGACCTCAGTGCTGCCTTGACACTGTAGATCACAGCATTTTATTACAAAGGCTACAACATGAGATTAGATCACAGGACAGCTTTAGACTGTTTCTAAATCTTATCTATCAGGATCGATTTCATTTTGTTCATGTTAATGATGTTTCCTCTGAGTGTACAAAGGTTCATCATGGTGTTCCACAGGGTTCAGTGCTTGGGCCAACTCTGTTCACTCTTACATGCTCCCTCTAGGAATATAATTCAGAAACACGGCATAAATTATTGGCTAAGTGCCGATTACACGCAGTTGTATCTATCCATGAAATCTGATGAACAGAGCCATTAGCCAGACTCCAGGCATGTCTCAAAGACATAAAAGACTGGATGACCTCCACCCTCTCTTCTTTAAACTCAGACAAACTGAAGTCATTGTTCTTGGAGCTAAACATCTGAGGACTAGATTATCAGATAGCATTCTCTTCCTTTGATGGCATTACTTTGTCCTCCAGTACGGCTGCAAGGAACCTGGGAGTTATTCCTGACCAGACATGTCATTTCTCCCCCATATTAAACAGGTTTCTAGGACCGCTTTCTTTCACCTCCGTAATATTGCCAAGATCAGAGCATCCTGTCACAGAGTGATGCTGAAAACTGGTCCATTTGTTACTCTAGACTGACTACTGCAACTCATTACTGTCAGGATGTCCAAATTATTCCATTAAAAACAGCTGATACAGAACGCTGCAGCCAGAGTTCTGACAGGAATCAGCACCAGGAAGCATATCTCTCCAGTTTTAGCTTCTCTTCACTGGCTTCCAGTGAAATTCAGAATAGACTTTAAGATTCTCCTTCTAACATATAAAGCTCTAAATGGACTATCTCCATCATACCTGCAGGATCTCATAGTTCCTTATATACCTAAAAGAACACTCAGATCACAGAGGCAGGTTTACTTGTAGTCTCTAGAATTCATCAAAGCAGACTGGGAGGACGAGCTTTAGCTATCGTGGGCAGTTTTCTTACTGTGGAACCAGTTACCAACTCCATCCAGAGGCAGACACCACGCCCAAGCCTTTAAGATCAAACTTAAAACCTTTCTGTTCACTAGCATATAGCTAGCCTCAAACCAAGTGTGTAGGGCTGACAGATCTAGTTTAGTCAGTTTTCACAGTTATAGCCAGAATAGGCTCATCATCAGACTCTTATTCTTCAATTTTTAGCACAGCCATGCTGCTATAGGCCTACGCTGGGGACAAACACATGATCCACTGAGCAGTTCCCCACTCCTCAACACCAACCACTCCCCTCACGCCCTCTCCTCCTTCTTCTTCTTTCTCCTCCTTTTATTTTCACCGGGATTATCTGGGTCCAGTCTTCCTTTGTCGCTCTGTGTGTCTCCTTCTCTCTCTCTCTTCTCTCTCTCTCTTTGCAGGTTTTCCGCTCAGGCCTTCGTTGTAATGGATTTTGCCTGCGGCAAACTCAGGGTCCGGCTGTCGGCACCTGCCTATACTGTTCATCTCTTTATAACAACCTGCTATGCTGTAATATGTGTATATATGTCTGATATGTTTGTATTTCTATGATTGTATTTTGTCTGTATTTCTTTGGTTTTATGATTGTATCTGTTCTCCCTCTCTCTCTCTTATTCTTCTGTCCTATCTCCCTCTTTATCTTCTCCTTACTCCAGCCAACTTTCAGTGGTGATTGTTCCCCTCAGGCCTGGTCCTGCTCAAGGCTCTCTTCCTGTTAAAAGGAGCCTCGCACTGTGCTACCTGTGGTTCAGGCCTGGGTTTCTACCTCTGTAGTTATTCCAGAGACAATTTTATTGTAAAAAAGTATAACAAAAATTGAATTGAATTGAATTGCACATGAATCCATCAAACAAACATTAAAACCATTAAAGATATGTGCGGTTTATTGGACATGCTGATGGTTGAATGTGATGCAAGACAGACAAAGATTCTTTTTCCTGAAGGTTGAACAGTCACATTGATTAATAGCGAACATTCCGTCTAAATATAAAATGCAATGTTCACCACCCCCCACAGTGAACTAGAGTAATGAGGAAGATATGACTTTAAATATTAATAAGTCTGTTTCCTCATCTATGATGGGTCACATTCTTCTCTCTTTGTTGAGTTCCATAGCCGTGCTGTTGGCTACGCAAATGAAAAGCATACACACGTGCTGAGCTCAACGCTTATGAGAAAAGACACTGGGGATTAGTAGTATGCTGTAATAATGCTGCAGATGGCACACACTGGCAGAAGGATCGCATTATATCTTCCATTACATGACTGCGCCCCAAGGATATTCTTCTTATTACATTACATTTTAGTGTTAAATCATTGACATTACTGATGAAATTCTCCTTAAAGACATAATTCATTACAGACTCATGGCTTATAACTTTAACTTTCAGTACTGTATTTCCATTAAATCTACTTCATCATCTATTATTGTTTATTAATCTGCACATTTATGGTGTTGCTTATCTGCCTAGCCTATTTTGGGGAGACTTGTTGAATTTTGGACAGTAATTGGAGTTTTAACTGAATTTATTTCTACATCCATTGTTAGGGTCCGGCTTGCCGGCCCTTTATGGTGTGTATGGGTTGTTGTTACGGTGTGGTGAGGACCCAAACACAGACACGAGGCAGGTGTTCCAAGGCAAAAACAACCTCATTGGGTGTACAATGGAAAAACCAGAAGACCTCTAAATCGGGAGGAAAAATACTGTTCAAACAAAACACTACATCCTGGTGAAGCACAGCAAAGACAAACCTCATCAGTGAGGTGTCAATCAGTCAGTCAGGCAATCCGTTACAATGATCCAGCACCCGGACCAGCTGGCAGCCTTTCCATATATCAGTCGCTGATGAGGTGATCACGACAGGTGTGCAGTCAGTGCTGATCCTAGGAACCCGCGCTCTGCAGGGACAACAAGGATAACTCCCACACACCATGTACAATGGCAAGCCAGACCCCAACAGTTGTCCTGCTTTCTCTCCTTTCTCCTTCACCTGTACAGCAGTCACCACTGACTAAAGCTTTCCTGCTGGCTCCGTGATTGGCTGCAAAACTGACAATTTGAAGCTGTGGTGAGAGGAGGATGCTGAACAAACTGTTAGCTATCCTGATAACCGACCACCCTTCCACCCACTCCTGGACAGGCAGCGAGCTCCTTCTCAAACAGGACTGATTCAGCCCGCCACAAAGACAGATACAGAAATCTTTCCTGCCCAGTGCAATAAACCTGTTCAATAAGTTCTGCCTGACGGAGACCTCACAGCCCTGGTGCTGTGATGTGCCCAGTAGTACTTTCATGTGGCACATTGTCATAATTATTTATTGCATTGTACAGTAATACCACTCATTTGCACTGATATTTACACTGTTATACTGTAAATATGTTGTAAATATGTTAATACTGACGAGGCTGCTGGGACAAGTCAATTTCCCATGTCTGGGATTAATAAAGTATTTTTCTATTCTATTCTATTCTATTCTATTCTATTCTATTCTATTCTTTTCTATTTTGTGGATTGAGACTCATGAGAGTTTTTGCCCCGGTTCCCAGGTCGCCACATTCCTGGCGAGGAGTCTGAATGCGGGTCGTTGGACACACATGGAGCCTCCACGCAAAGAGTTTGAACTTTGAGTTTGCATGGACATGGCTTTTCCTCCAGCCGGAGCACCTTCTGTTTCTCCTTTGCTGTACGACCAATAAAGGGGTTGTTTTCTTTTAGAGCCTGCCTCGTACCTGTGTTTGGGTCCTCTACACATCGCACCATAACATCCATGCTGATTAAATGCTAAAGTGAGTAAAATTTTACATTTTATCTTTATTCCGGTACCACTGGTGGACCTCAAAAACAAGGAGCCATAATTCTCTTAAAAGCACCAACTAGTCATGCAACCGAGACTAAAGGAAATTTTTCACGACAGCATGTGACGTTATCAGTGACATCATGTTGGATAAACACATTGCTGGATGGTGTTAAGTGTAAGGAGGGGTTAGAATTGGAGTATGACTTAGGGACCACCACCTCTTTTACTTTTGACCTTTGCAAAGCTATCGACTGTGGTTCAGATGAGGCATCATGGAGAGGATATGACATTTACCTTTGTTTTGATTATACTGTTCATTATAAGTGTGGCACTAAGGGTTATACGTATGGATTGGAAAAATGGTGTCCCACGTGGGGAAGCGTGGTGGGATATTCAGGACCACATTGGAAACCAGACATGTCAGGAACAAATGTATATGCGACTCGTTCATGGTGGAATAATTTCAAGATTCAACGAGACGCCCCCACCCAAACAATGTTGAATCCCTTGACCTTATCTCTTAAGGGGGATAAGTCTCCTGTGCGGGTCACAAATAACATTACTCTACATTTGCTCATTGGTGTTGATGTGTCAGGAACAGACCCTCTCCACATTCTGAAAATTGTAATGAAACCAAAATCCACCATTCAGCCATTGGAGCTACCAGGTGCATCACAGGATAACCATACTGAGGAGAAAGGTAGTAAGCCTATATCTGATGTAATAACTGTAGATTACACCCGTCTCAATCCAGAAAGTATAATTAGGCTAAGTACTGGATATACAAATGACAATGTTTGGTTACAATGGATTACACAGAAGGCATTTCAAATTGGGTATCAAGGATGCGTGGCTTGCGCCACAGCCCGTCCAGACTTGGTGACCGGACCAGCACCTCTCTTCCCCGACGACAAGTGTGGATACGACTGCATGATAAAATTGACTACTTGTGCCTAGTAATTGCTACACTTTAGCAGCGATTTATCCTCCTATAAGTAATAAGACCAAAACTGGCCCTTTTACCCCAGTCCCAGGGAACTATACGTGTTTCAACTTTACCGAAAGAAATAGTGGAACATGGCTAGGGAATATTAACCCCACATGGTGCACTTCCTGGGGCGATGCCTCTCAGATCGGTTCTCAAGGACGAGGAGACTTGTATTGGTACTGTGGCACACACACCCTCTATGTTTCGATTGGAAAAAATGCAAAAGGTACATGCGCATGGGTAAGGCTGGTAGTGCCATTGTTAATGATAGGCAATAGAGTTGGTTCAATGAATCACTCTTCCAATTTCTCGTCCGCGCGAACCCGTCGCCACAGTATTACTAAACGATCTTTGAAGGACCATTTTGATTTGACGAACAATTCCCCAACCTACATTGACTCAATTGGAATCCCGAGAGGTGTTCCTGATGAGTTTAAATTGGCTGACCAAGTTGCAGTGGGTGACTATTTTCAGTCACACCTAACAAAAATGTCGATCGCATTAACTATGTTCATTATAAAGTCCAAAGACTTGCCAATCTGACCAGGGACGCAGTGGAGGGATTAGCTGAACAATTGGCTGCTACTTCCTTAATGGCTGTACAAAACAGGATGGCCTTAGACATGCTCCTGGCCAAAAAAGGGGGAGTGTGTGTTATGTTCGGTGAATCCTGCTGCACCTTCATTCCTAACAATACGGCCTCAGATGGTTCTGTCACACGTGCTTTGGAAGGATTGCGGACGCTGGCGAATGAAATGAAAGAACATTCTGGCATCACTAACCCAATGGATGAGTGGTTCTTGAAGGTGTCTGGTCAATGGAAGGGTCTCATTGTCTCTCTCCTAATGTCTATCGCAGTTTTTGTAGGTGTGCTTGTTGTTTGTGGATGTTGTTGTGTACCTTGTATTAGAGTACTCGGTATTAGGCTTATTTCACGCACCATCGAAAAAGGGGCTGTTTCAGGCCAATCTGTGGACGTTGTTATGCCTTTGCTTCCATCAGCTCCGCCCCTAAATGACTTTGAAGATGATAATGATTTGCTTTAAGTTTTTGTGGCCTCCTTCAGAGGCCAACAGGGGGAAATGTGGGATTTTCATATTGCTCATGTATTGCTCAGTTATTTGATATTGTTTGATGTGATGTACTGGTGAGGCCTGGAGTGAGTCGGTGCCTGGAGACTGGATGAAGGGAGGCAGGTCATTGTGGCCGTGGCCTTGGTCGCGGGATAACAGAATAGCAAACACAAGAGAGAAGATGGGCACCAGGTGGTACAAGGAGAAAGTGGAAAGACAAAGTGTGGGAAACCGATCCAGACAATCAGCTACTATTTTTTGAGCTTATGAGGTAATGATTATGCATATGCAACTATTATGGGATGTCAGAAGTTCCTCCCATAGGGAGGAAACATGAAACCATGAAAAAGTGTATAAAAACAAGAATATTTTCCTGCTTGGGGCCTTTCGACTGGTCAGCTGCCGGCGTGCATGCTGAGAGTTGTATTCGCCCGAAGCTTCGAATAAAACTTGGTCTCAAACCGTCACTCGATTCTGCTATTTCTTCCACGCTTGGACACGCATCTCCGAAGAAAAGACAACAGTTCGAAGACAAATTCCCCTCTTTACTGGGGAAAGGGGCGAAGGTGGTGAACAAAAGATGCTTCTGATGGGAGGATGAAAAAAACAAAAAACACACACAAGTTCAGTGTCTGCGCAGGTATGTTCCTCTGCGGAAGGTTCATCGAGGAGCTCTGTCCTCCAGGAGAGCGGCGAGGTGATCCTTTGAGGGAAAGGGAGGATGACCTGAAAAGAAAGGCTTTCAGAGTTACTCAAGGTACAAGATAGGGATCGAGATACCACTCTTGCTGACGCGACGATCAGACGCAGGTGAACAGGTGGCTGGTCATTAAATAGTCCCGCTGATGGGTGATTCACCTCAGGTGCGTCTGTCATCAGCGGAGGTCCGGACCACACCGCCCCCTGGTGAGCCAAACAAAAACTACAACAAAAACTAGGTGGAGCACAGGCTCCTGACAGTAGGTTTGTTATGCATGTTTTATCTATGTTTTATAAATGAAAGTTGGAATTTAATCCATAGCAGATGCTACACGTGCTTTGTAACCTATCACAAGTAAAACTTAAATAGTTTTGTGTACAATGAACTTACAAAATAGTCATTAGACATGACGGTGAGAGACAGATGGGTTTTATATTTTGTTTAATTTTTGAAAGAAATTCAAAGTTTTGTTTAATTTTTGAAAGGAAATTCAAACAAAGTCTGAAGCCCTCATTCCACAGAGGAGAAGATTTGAGTATTCATAAGAGGGGGGAGATAGAAAGACTATAAAGTAAAGGGAGTACTTTGTTCAATGCTTTTTTCCGCTTTTGCTTTTTGCCACTTTTGCTTTTTGCCGCTTTTGCTTTTTGCCGCTTTGGCTTCTTCTGATTTTTCTTCTTGCCCAACTTTTCTCTATCTTTTGTCTTCGTTAACCCCGTGTTTTGTTTTTGTGAACTTTTTGAGTCAATTTTGGGCTAGACCCTTCTCCTCGGTTAGGCTCCGCAGACTCCGCAGGTAGTGATGCAGACTCCGTGGAAATTAATTGTTTAAATCGTTATCATAGTGCCTTCTAAGAGAAAATCTTCGAACAATTTTTTGATTTTTTTTTTTTTTCTTTTTTTTTTGATTTTACTTTGCAAAGACTAAATCCATATGGCCAAACGGATTTTGTCCAGTGAGTAAGATTCCCGAGACCATCGCAGACCTGAAGATGCACCTCCGCCTCGTATCCACGGACCAGCTGACCTGCAGGTGGACTGGACCAGCCCTCTTGAATTCTGTGTGTTGAAGCGCACGGGACCCCTGGAAGACTGAGAGTTTGCCACCTGCGCCCGCTTCTAGACCCATCGGAACGAAGCTTCCCACACGTAAGAAAGATCTAATGGTCGTCGGCTGCGGTCTCAAAGTACCAAATCAAATTTGATTACAAATTCACTAAATTTTTAATCTAATTTTAGATTTATTAGGGTAGACTAATCCAAAGCGTCTCACCGTCAGTCGATTCCAACTTTTCATTCTAATCACCATTAAATTTATACATGTATAATCTTGTCTAATCATATAATCATCTGTTATTGCTAATAAATTAATATTTTCCGTCAGTGGTTTCCCGTTTGTTAATTGGAATATAAGCACGGCGATCAATGTCTCAGAACTGGTGCCCTCAGTAAGAGACTGATTAACTTTATTACAGTATAAAGAGTTTATAGAGTTTATATTTCTTCCACTAAGTGGAAGTAGTGCCCCCTAACGAGTGCAAGTGCAAGTGGAATTAAGAAAGTCATAAATTAGTTCTACTGTCTTCATCAGTTAGTGTTAGTGTTGGATGATATTTTTCTTTATTCACTTGGATAGTTTGTTCATTTATTGATGGAGTAATGTGGGTTTCTTAACCTGACAATTTAAAAGGATTTATGTTATAACAGAGCAACTATTAAACATATATTTTTTTACATGCAAATGCATATATGTTTGTAATTTGAATAAGTAATAAATTCAGAGTTATTTAACCTTAAAGAGTAGTTACATTGCATTTGGTTACAGTTATACTGTCTTACTATTAAATGCGGCCCTTTGAGGGCTGCCTCGGTGAAAATTGCTTTGACACCCCTGCTCTAAATCATGACCCCAGCGACTTTGCTGCACTACTGGTGCAGGGATTATGGAGACTGCTGCTAAGATGCTTGCACTACAGTAGATCCAAGTATTCCAAGTGTACTCATTCCAATTACAGCATGTTGCAGGATTTTTTTCCAGCTTCAGTCCAATGGAGAATCAGAAGACCCCTGCCTGCGTGTTTGTGTGAAAAATGATGCAGAACACCAGAGGTTGTCTTTTTCCTTCAAGGACATGGAGCACAGAAGCCCCAGATAACGTGAGGAGGTCCAGCTGACCTGCTTGGAAATCACAGACAGAGCAGAATAGGCCAGTTCACGTGGCATCTGTACCTTAAACACATTATTTGTTCAAGCTTTGTATGAGCCATCTGCTGTTTTAGGTGGTGTTTGACATACATAATGCGAACATAGTTATTGAAACTTCAGCGGAAGTTGTTTAACTGCTCTCAATTACGCAGCAGGCTGTCAATGACCTAATAAATGACTATGCTTTAAACAATACACACTAGCACATTGTCAGCAGTTATGCTGATTGGGTTCGGTCATACAAGATATGGGAAGTCATATGCTAATCGTTTGAGGAGTCACATAGGAGGAAGCTAGAATTTATCATTACACACACACACAATTTTTCCTCTTCAGGCACCACAGAAGAGACCGGGATTTTTCTCCCACATGAGACATCGCTGCCACCAGATGGCCAGGGATTGTCTCAAGGTTATCGAGAGTCACCCTAGCAGGCAGGGAGCCATCAGCAGCAGGAGCAGAGGAAAAGCCCTGCATGATTAGCTGCAATACTTTTCAGGTAGTTTTTGAGGAGTGTATTTTCTAAATTAAAAATGATTCAAGTACAGGGAGGAATGACAAGGTATATAGACTAAATAAATAAATACACCTTACAGGGGAGAAAATATAAAGATTCCTCATCAAACGCTCAACAAAAGCCCCGTCTGCCCGTTCCTCCTGCATTCCTCAGTGGAAATAGCCACCTTTTACACATTACTGATACCTGATTGCATCTGAATTCAAAGCGCCCCAGAGAGCAGCCATTAATGTAAAAAAGCCCCACACAGCCACACTTACAGTTTTATATACTGATGACTGTGGTCCTCCATTTTAAGCGGTAGTGCTTGAATAGTTGAGTGTTAGGAAACGATTCAGACGCAATACAGGTGACAACGAAAGCTCACTCTTTAATGTACAACTCAAACAGCGTGGAACGAAACGAACAAATGGCGCTCCAACGGAGGATCGAACGGGAACCAAAAATTAACCGTCGGCGGGCAGGACAGAGAACGGTGCATGCACCGCAGTGGGCAGGAACCAAAGGCGAATCCCCCTCGATGGGACGTGGCGACCTCAGGAAGAACCGCAGAGAAAAGTCAGAACACGGGCCAATGCAGAGACAAGGATGCAGCGAATCGACTGGTATTACCATGCGGATGAACTGACGATTGGACGCCGGTGGCCAGGTGTCAGAGGCTTAAATCAGCTGCTGATGAGGGATCAGCAACAGGCTAGGTCACCTGTGCCCTCTGGGGGGAAAAGGCAGAATGGGGTCAAAACAAAACAGCATGGACCGGCCGTGCCGGCTCCTAACATTAAGCCCTCTTTTCAGAAAAAAAAAACAAGCAGTACTTACACTTCCAATGCATAGCTAGGTTTGTCTTCAGAAATGAACCTACAAAAATCCTACAAAAGAAACAACAAAATCAATCAGTTAAACTGTTACATATGTGACCAGTATAAAAAGGGACAACATTAAACTAAAACATCTTCACCATGTTATAAAAGGAGCCATTGGACAACAAACTAATTTTTTATTTAATTAAGAGCTGAGAAATGAATGCTTGTCAAGTTGAAGAGTGGCATTGAAAGATCAGCAGAGTTGCTTTTTCAACCATTAATAAGCACGCTGTGTTTACTGAAACTCCAGTTATCTCTAAATGTACACTTTTACATTATCGTTAGTTCACCTTTTTTAATCGGAAGGGTTTGATTTAAATGTGGCCTCCAAACTTGGATTATGACAAAAATACCGACTACATGTTTGCTACATATAAAACCAGTTAAACTTACCATGACACAGCAGCAACTGTCTCTTCCGGCTTTCATTCAAAGCATGTTGTCAGTGGGCAACTGCGCATGTGTATTCAACGAGAGATGCCGAATGTTGCCGAAAGCTGCCAAGTTTCTCCGGGTTTTGTAGACGCTTCTTGCTCACTCAAACTTCAGAGTACAGTTAACTAGGAGCTGACAAGTTTGTTTACTTGCCTCAATAGAAAGTTGTCTTTACTAATTTTAGGTGAGGAGATTCAACAGAGTAAGCTGAAATTAGTGTTTACTTTTTACTTTTTATTTTAAGTAAGGTATATAATTACATTTTACAGTGTAGATGTTCATTCGTGGGTCAGCAGAGTAAAGGGGAGGGGGCTCAGCACACATCCTTGGGGGGCCCCTGTGTTCAGCGTGATGATGTTGGGGGTGTTGCTGCCGACCCAAACTGCCTGTGGTCTCCACATCAGAAAGTCCAGCAGCCAGTTGAACAGGGAGGTGGTGAGTCCCAGCTGGACTAGTTTGAGGATGAGCTGCTGGGGGATGATTGTGTTGAATGCTGAGCTGAAGTCAATAAACAGCATTCTGATGTGTGAGTCTTTGGTCTCCAGGTGGGTGAGGGCTGAGTGGAGGGCAGTGGAGATAGCACCATCAGTCGAGGTGTTGAATCGATATGCAAAGATATGGTAGAAGTCCACTGTGGGGGGGAGGGAGGATTTAATATGATGCATGACCAGCCCCTCGAAGCACTTCATGATGATGGGAGTGAGCGTGACCGGGCAGTAGTCGCAGAAGCAGGAAGGAGACGGCTTCTTCGGGACCGGGATGATGTTGGTGTTTTGAGGCACGTCGGGACAACAGCTTGACTCAGTGAGGTGTTGAAGATGTCCGTGAAGACATCTGTGAGCTCCTCAGCACAGTTTCTCAGGACACGGCCAGGAATGTCATCAGGACCCAAGCTTTCCTTGTGTTGGTCCTTCTGAGTGATCGCCTCACACTGTCCGGAGACAGTGACAGCACCTGGTCGTTGGGGGGGCGGAGGGATTTTCTGTGCAGGGGTGTTGCTGTCTGCCTCAAAGCAAGCAAAGCCACGCCACAGGTCCCTGGTGTCTCTGCTGTCCCTGAAGCGGTCAGCAATCCTCTGTACTGTCTCTTGGCCTCTCTGAGGCTCCGTGACAGGTTGGCCCTAGCCGTCCTTAGGCCCACCTCGTCCCCAGCTCTGAAGGCAGTGTTCTGAGCCCTCAGGAGCCTGTGGACTTTCCCTGATTGGCTTGAATGGAGATGGTTCTGGAGACCGTGATGTCATCCATGCACTTTTTCATGTAGGCAGTGATGGTGTCTGTGTACTCCTGGGGCCTGTTTCAGAAAGCAGGTTTGCTCTGAGTTAATTTGTTGTCATTTAAGGGAATCTCAAGGTTTTTGGTTTCAGAAAGCAGGTTCACCGTAACTCTGAGTCAGTTACCGGGATAACATACGTTTTCAAATGATCCTGCTCGCGAGCAGGATCATTCCAAATAACCCCGACTTTATGCTGCTCTTGAAACCTGCAGATTGCAGGGAGAGGAAGTTCCCCCCGATTAGACGTTTGATTAAGTCCCACTGGGAACTTCTTTGGGCGTTACAGATTTATTTGCACCCTCGATAGTTTATTTACCAGCATTCTGAGCCCTCTCGTAGATTATATTGCAGAATGGCTCTTGGTTTGGAGCAAATTCTTTCTATTTTGATTCGTTGTTTTTTTTTTTTTTGCCAATGTTTTTTTTAAATATAATATCGGTTTGCATGTGTCCAAGGTAACCGTCAGGCTGTCATTAACATTACTCTTTTTTATTTATTTAATTTAAGCATTCAGAAAAAATAAATTTGGAGTCATGCATGTATAACAGGCATTTAAGGCTTTCATATAGACAGTACTAAATACTGACAGTGATGGGAAGGCTAAAGATTTGGCTTTTTCTTTGTTTAGTTTGTTTAGGGTATTTCTCTAATTAATTAAATATAGTTATCACAGGTTAAATGAAGCAACTGAACGCTGTTTAATGAGGACAGGCTAAATAACATCACAATAGCTTGTATTTAAATCATATCTGACATGTTTGAACTATATTTCGATGTATTTCGTCTTAACTTTCTGCCAAGTCTGTTTTGTGCCTGTTGGGTTGCACCTGTGGCTCAAACACACATATAGAATAAAAATGTTAAACGAGTGGAAGGCACAAGAACAAACATTTCTTTCTTTTTTTAATCTCTCTCCAGTTAATAATCACGCATGGACTCAGTCATTTTCAGCCACATGATCTCTGTCTTTTGGCGCTGTTGCAGTATTCATTTTTTCTTGAAAATGTGCGCATTTTCAGTGTACGCGGTCATGAAATCTTTTCCATCTCCAACGGGGAGAAGTGTGATGATCAAGGGTTTTTTTTCCCACTTGTTAGAATAGAATAGAAATACTTTATTAATCCCAGACATGGGAAATTGACTTGTCCCAGCAGCCTCGCTAGTATTAACATATTTACAACATATACAATGCAATAAATAATTATGACAATGTGCCACATGAAAGTACTACTGAAGCACATCACAGTAGTACTTTCATGTGGCACATTGAATGCCATAGTGAATCACGTTTTCTGCCTTTCATTGATGAGGCTTTTTAGATCCTCGTGCACGAGTGTTACTTGTGGTAAGTGTAGCTCAGAGTTGATTAAACCAATTGTTAACACATGCTCTGAAACCGAAAACTCTCAGCTGCACATTTCAGAGTTTGGCTACCCTGAGCTTCGTTTCTGACCCTTAGATTGGTAAACCCGCTTTCTGAAACGGGTCCCTGGAGGTCAGTGATGTTGTTGTACTTGGCTGCCTGTCTGAACATGCTCCAGTTAGTGGTGGAAAAACAGTCCTGGAGCACCTCTGATGACCCCTGTGGCCACACCCGGATCTTCTTCTTGCCTGGTTTTGTGACCTTAACCAGCAGTCTGTATGCAGGCATTAGCATAACAGTAGTGTGGTCTGAGGCACCAGGGGAGGGGAAGGCTTTGTAGCCTTTGTGTGTGGTGTAAACATTGTCCAGGATATTGTTATTATTTTTTTTTATTTTTATTTTTAATTATTTTTATTTTTTATTATATATTTATATATTATATAACTTATTTATTTTTAATGTATTTAAATGTAATTTATTTTTTATTTGTATTTTAATTGTTTTATTTATTTTATTGTTGTTATTGTTCCCTTGTGGGAAAGTTCATATGTCCATGGAGTTGTGAAAACACGCTCTTGGGCTCGTGGTGAAAATCCCCATCCATGAAAGGCATCAGGGTGGGCTGGTCTTTGATGAGCTGGTGAAGTTTGTTGAGTGCCTCACTCCTGTTGTTGGTGGAGTTGGGGGTGATATAAATAGCTGCCAGCAAAACAGTAGTTAATTCCCTCGGCAGGTAGAATGGCTGCCACTTAATGATCACCAACTCCAACAGTGGTGAGTGTTACAAGCCACCACAACCAAAGAACTGCATCCAGGTGTGACCTGTTGCAGCAATTCCCACCAGTTGATCACACCCTCTGCCACCCTCTAATAAACCAGGGTCGTGGTGATAAAATATGGAGGACTAAAAGTGCCAAAATTAAATAAATAAATACATACATCATTAAATAATTATTAAATGTGTCATTAATTGATTAAAACTGGAATTAAATAAATAAATGTGTCATAAATTTAAATACCAATTCATTTTAGGTAAACGTTAAAGTTACACACCTACAACTGATTGGTTACCCTGCACTTCAAGTCAAGGCAAATCGATTCCAGATAATGGCTTGATGCAGAGCTTGTGAACACATTCTAATACACTAGGTGTCGCTATTCACCTATACATTGGTTTGGATAGTCTATTAAACAAAACTTTATTGGCAACCGCTAAAAATCTAAAGTCTGACCTCTAGCCCCAATCTTGATACAGCGTGTGAGGTGCAGGAAAAAGTGTCAAAAACTTGCTCATAGTGATAGGTAGATGACGCCTCATGAAGTGTACAGCACATTCCTCTAACTGTGTCGACGCTGTGTTGGTGTATCGCTCAATAGCGACATCTGCAGGATTTTAAATTCATTGCAGGCAACCAGAAGAAAGACCACAACCACAATTTTCCAAAAACACTTTTTTTTTTTTGCACAGGCTTGTAAGTGAAAAACATAAAATGAAAGTGAGTTTTGTTACTCTTTGGGAACTCATCAATTGTGTTATGTTAATTGTGTAGTGTCCGAGCTGCGCAGGGGCTTCCAGATGCGCTCTCTCAGGAACAAAATAAAGAAAACATGGGACATGCTCAGAAAGTTTTTTTAATCGGTGCTTCATCAGAACAACCATGCATAAACACAACTCCCTTCACTCTCCTCCTGCCACTCCCCCCTCCAGGCGTAATAAATCAACCCTCGCTACGTTCAACTCTCACATGCGTTCCCCCTCACAGAAAGAAATGTCCCCATTTCTAAACACAGGAAGAGATCAACATGGAGAGCGTGACCACAAATAGGAACAAAAACCCACATAAACAAAATACATAGGTGAAAGAAGCTAAAAAAAAAACATTACAGTAAAACACAACCCATACAACCCAGAAAATTGCAAACAGAACACAATCAAAACAATCACTCCAAAATGTAGTCTTCAAAACAGGCAGGGAGCCGCACCAACCTGCCAATTCTTAAGACCACAGGTAGGGCAGGTGCTTGAACAGGTAAAAGATCGGAACTTGGAACAAGGTCCAAACTGTAGCCCCCGTCAGTGACAAACAATGCCCTCAGTGCCAAAACATGCCCTCAGGACCATTGACCACAACAGACCAGTGACCCAGCAACTGGGGAAGCAGGCAGTTGGACCACAAGAGGACCCTGCACAGGGAAAACCACAGATAGATGGTAATGCCGCAACCGGTCATAATTTGAAGAGAAGGTGCCTCCCCAAATGGGCTGCTGGACCACACAAGGTCCCTTACCTTTTACGGCTCATGTCTCATCTTTTCATCATAGTGACTCTTCTGTCTCTTCGCTCGCCACAATGTTGTTTCCCCTGGACAGGCAAAAAGTTGTGTCCAAGCACTGGAGAAGAGAATCCGCAAAGTTACCTGACGGCCTCACCCCTGACCCCTCCAGCGCTGTTGGTCCCAACACCAGGTGCACTGGCGTTCGGGCCTCCCTGTCATGTGTGAGAAAGAAAGGTGTGAAGCCTGTGCTGGAATGAAGACTTGTATTATACGCAAAAGCAACCTGAAGCAGGAAAGAGTCCCATTCCCCCTTACATGACAGGAGCGTCTTGGCCAACTGTTCAACAAGCATCCTATTAAACCTTTCCACCATACCATCTGACTTTAGATTGTAAGGGGTGGTGTGGGTCTTCTTCACACCCAGCCTCTTGCACAAATGCCCGACGACATTGGATTCAATCTGCCATCCCATATCTGTGTACAATGTCTCCATCACCCCATGCTCCAGTACATACTACTGAAACAGACATTCAACCAGTGTAGTGGCCTTTTGATCAGCCATCGCATACAGGTTGAAAAACTTTGTAAAATAGTTCTCAACAACTAAAACATATCGGTTGCCTTTAGATGTAACCGGCAATGCCAATATGTCAGCTGCGACATTTTGGAAAGGCCTCTCTGCCTGTGACATTCTCATAGGATCGTGATGTTGGGGGACTGGAGACTTCCTCCTCTGACAAGCATAACACCGTTCACACCACTCCTTAACATCACCATACATAGTGGGCCAGTAATAGACACTTCTGATATGGGCCAAGGCCTGCTCCTGGCCAAGGTGAGTCGTAAAGGGAGTGCCATGCAAATGTCTCACGACCTCCGCCTGTGCTCCGCCAGAACAGCAGGCAACACAATCTGCATAGTCTGTCTGTTACGGTACGTGTGTTGAGGACCCAAACACAGACACAAGGCAGGCTCTCACAGGAACAAAATACGACCCTTTATTGGGTGTACAACAACAAGGAAACCAAAGGCGCTCCAGCTGGAGGAAAACACAATGTTCATACAAAAACACAAAATCAAATATTCTTCATGGGGAGGCTCCACCACAGAATGTCCAAAGAACCATACTCTGTCGGTCAAACAATGATCCAGCAAACGGGGACCAGCTGGCAGCCTCCCTATATCAGCCATTAATGAGCTGATCAGTGACAGATGTGCAGTCGCTGCTTGATCCTGGGAACCCGCACCCTCTGCAGGGAAAACACGGGACGACCCACACACACAATAAAGGGCCGGCAAGCCAGGCCCTGACATTGTCCCACATCAGAAAGTCAGAAACCTGGCACAACAGCCCATCAATGAGAGTCAAATGGGGAAACTCATGCCACAGCCTCTTCAAAGCCCAGCCAACACCTTTCAACTTCCATCTAGGAGGTCTCTGCCCTTCCACTAACCAGGCCAAGACCTGACTGATGTCAGCATCGCTCTGTTGGAGCTCCTTGACACTAGACCTATCATGAGCCAAAGCACAGATCAAGGCTCTATCTGCACCAATACCAGCACCGGAGCCCTCAACAGGGGCTACAATGGGTGCAGGAAAGTCTACGGCACAAACGGTGCTGGGGTCATCCTCCGTGCCTGTGCAGGTAGAAAACAAACGGCACCTGGGAAACCACCGTCCATCAGCTCTGCGTCGGTATTGGGCCTACGCGAAAGAGCATCTGCATTAGTGTGATGGACCCCACTTTTGTGCACAATCACCCAGTCATATGGATCCAGTTCGAGGGCCCAACTGCTCCGCTGCCCGGATGATAATGACCTGTCTGGTCATTATCAACGGGGAGGCTTCGTAAGCCGAACAAGGGTTGGTGGTCGATAACAATGGTAAATGGGCGAAGGTGGTCGGTAACGATGGTAAACGGGCGAAGACCCAACTAGTGTTGGAAGTTACAAACAGCCCACAACTTGCCCACAACTTCCTGTCATAGATAGACCACCGCCGTTCAGCCACTGTGAGGAAGCTACTCCCATAGAACGTCTCCATTGTAGCGTGAAGACAGTAGAACTAATGGATGACTTTCTTAATTCCACTTGCACTCGTTAGGAGGCACCACTTTCACTTACCGGAAGAAATATAAACTCAAAAATTTATACTGTAATAAAGTTAATCAATCTCTTACTGAGGGCACCAGTTCTGAGACATTCATGGCCGTGCCTATATTCCAATTAAGAAACGGGAAACCACTGACAGAAAATATTTATTAGCAACAATAGATGATTATATGACTCGAAAAGATTAAACATGCATAAACTCAACGGTGAAGTTTGAATTGACTGATGGTGAGGCTCCCTAGATTAGTCTACCCTAATAAATTAAAATTTAGATTAAAATGTAGTGAATTTGGGATCAAATTTGATTTGGTTCGTTGAGACTGCAGCTGATGACTGTTAGACTGTTGATCTTTCTTACGTGCAGGAAGCTTCACTCCGATGGGTCCAGAAGCGGGTGCAGGTCGCGAACTCTCAGTCTTCCAGGGGTTCCGTGCGCTTCAACACACAGAACTCAAGAGGGCTGGTCCAGTCCACCTGCAGCTCAGCTGGCCCGTGGATACGAGGCGGAGATGCATCTTCAGGTCTGAAATGGTCTCGGGAATCTTATTCACTGGGACGAATCCATTTGGCCATACGGATTTAGTCTTTGTAGAGTAAAATTCAAAAAAAACTTCCAAAAATTGTTCGGAGATGTTCTCTTAGAAGGCAATATGATAGCGATTTAAGCAATTATTTCCCACGGAGTTTTGGGTCACTACCGTTGAACTTAAACGAGGAGAAGTGTCTAGCTAAAAAAAAAATTGACTTAATAGTTAACACAAACCCCTCCTGGGCTGCCACCTTATCGTGGTGGAGGGGTTTGCATGTCCCTATGATCCTAGGAGCTCAGTTGTCTGGGGCTTTATGCACCTGGTAGGGCCACCCAGGTCCTAGGTGAGGGACCAGACAAAGTGCAGCCCACGAATCCCCCTTATGATGAGTGACGATGTTGGTCTTGGGTCTCCCTTGCCCGGACGCGGGTCACCAGGGCCCCCTCCTGGAGCCAGGCCTAGGGGTGGGGCACGCTGGTGAGCGCCTGGTGGCTGGGCATAGCCCGAAGAGATAACGTGGGACCACCCCCTTGCTGTGGGCTAACCACCTGCAGGAGGGGCCAAAGGGGTTGGGTGCAGTGTGAGTTGGGTGGCGGCTGAAGACGGGGACCTTGGCGGTCCGATCCCCGGCTGCAGAAGCTAGCTCTAGGGACGTGGAACGTCACCTCTCTGATGAGGAAGGAGCCTGAGCTGGTGTGAGAGGTTGAGAAGTTCGATTAGATATAGTCGGCCTCACCTCGATGCATAGCAAGGGCTATGGAACCAGCCTTCTCCAGAGGGGTTGGACTCTCTTCCACTCTGGAGTTGCCGATGGGAAGAGGCGGCGGGCAGGAGTGGCGATTCTTGTCGCCCCCCGGCTTGGTGTCTGTACGTTGGAGTTTACCCTGTTGAGCGAGAGGGTAGTCTCCCTCCGCCTTCGGGTGGGCGGGGACGGATCCTGACTGTTTGTGCCTATGGCCCCAACAGCAATTCAGCGTATCCACCCTTTTTGGAGTCCCTAGAGGGAGTACTAGAGAGTGCTCCTTCTGGGGGTCCTCCTGAGTGACTTCAATGCTCACCTCAGCAGTGACAGTGAGACCTGGAGGGGTGTGATCGGGAAGAATAGCCCCCCTGATCTGAACGCTAGCGGTGTTCTGTTGTTGGACTTCTGTGCTCGTCACAGATTGTCCATAACGAACACCATGTTCAGGCATAAGGATGTCCATATGTGCACTTGGCACCAGGACACCTTGGGCCGCAGGTCGATGATCGACTTTGTAGTCGTGTTCTCGGATTTGCGGCCGCATGTCCTGGACACTTGGGTGAAGAGAGGGGCGGAACTGTCAACCGATCACCACCTGGTGGTGAGTTGGCTCCGATGGTGGGGGAGGATGCTGGACAGATCCGGCAGGCCCAAACGTATTGTTAGGGTCTGCTGGGAACGCCTGGCAAAGTCTCCTGTCAGAAGGAGATTCAACTCCCACCTCCGGGAGAGCTTCAACCATGTCCCAGAGGAGGTGGGGGACATTGAGTCCAAGTGGACCATGTTCCGTGCCTCCATTGTTGAGGCCGCCAACCGGTGCTGTGGCCGCAAGGTGGTCGGTACCTTTCATGGCGGCAACACCCGAACCCGCTGGTGGACACTGGCGGTGAGGGATGCCGTTAAGCTGAAGAAGGAGTCGTACCGGGCCTTTTTGGCCTGTGGGACTCCTGAGGCAGCAGACAGGTACCGGCAGGCCAAGCAGAGTGTGGCTGCGGGGGTCGCCGAGACAAAGATCCGGGTGTTGGGAAGAGTTCGGGGAGGCCATGGAGAACGACTTCCGGACGGCTTCGATAAGGTTCTGGACCACCATCCGGCACCTGAGGAGGGGGAAGCAGTGCATTGTCAACACTGTGTACAGTGGGGATGGTGTGCTGCTGACCTCGACTCAGGACGTTGTGGATCGGTGGAAGGAATACTTCGAAGACCTCCTCAATCCCACCGACACGCCTTCCAGTGAGGAAGCAGGGCCTGGGGACTCGGAGGCGGGTTCTCTTATCTCCGGGGCTGAGGTAGCCGAGGTTGTTAAGAAACTCCTCGGTGGCAGGTCCCCAGGGGTGGATGAGATTCGCCCGGAGTTCCTTAGGGCTCTGGATGTTGTAGGACTGTCGTGGTTGAAACGACTCTGCAACGTCGCTTGGACATCGGGGGCGGTACCACTGGATTGGCAGACCGGGGTGGTGGTCCCTCTTTTTAAGAAGGGGGACCGGCGGGTGTGTTCCAACTATAGGGGGATCACGCTCCTCAGCCTCCCTGGCAAGGTCTATTCGGGGGTACTGGAGAGAAGGGTCCGTCGGATAGTTGAACCTCAGATTCAGGAGGAGCAGTGCGATTTTTGTCCTGGACGTGGAACTGTGGACCAGCTCTATACCCTCAGCAGGGTCCTTGAGGGTGCGTGGGAGTTTGTCCAACCAGTCCACATGTGTTTTGTAGATTTGGAGAAGGCATTCGACCGTGTGCCTCGGGGAATCCTGTGGGGTGTTCTCCAGGAGTATGGGGTGTTGGGCGCCCTGATACAGGCCATCCGCTCCCTGTATGACCGGTGTCAGAGCTTGGTCCGCATTGCCGGTAGTAAGTCGAACTCGTTTCCGGCGAAGGTTGGACTCCGCCAGGGCTGCCCTTTGTCACCGATTCTGTTCTTAACTTTTATGGACAGAATTTCTAGGCGCAGCCGTGGTGTTGAGGGGGTCCGGTTTGGTGGCCTCAGGATCAGGTCTCTGCTCTTTGCAGATGATGTGGTCTTGTTGGCTTCATCAGTCTGTGACCTCCAGCTCTCGCTGGACCGGTTCGCAACCGAGTGTGAAGTGGCCGAGATGAGAATCAGCGCCTCCAAATCTGAGGCCATGGTTCTCAGCCGGAAAAAGGTGTAGTGCCTTCTCCGGGTCGTGGAGGAGATCCTGCCCCAAGTGGAGTAGTTCAAGTACCTCGGGGTCTTGGTCACGAGTGAGGGAAGAATAGAGCGGGAGATCGACAGGCGGATCGGTGCAGCGTCTGAAGTAATGCGGACTCTGCACCGGTCCGTTGTGGTGAAGAGAGAGCTGAGCCGAAAGGCAAAGCTCTTGATTTACCAGTCGGTCTTCGCTCCTACTCTCACCTATGGTCATGAGCTTTGGGTAGTGACTGAAAGAATGAGACTGCGGGTACAAGCGGCCGAAACGAGTTTCCTTTGCAGGGTGGCTGGGCTCTCCCTTAGAAATAGGGTGAGAAGCTCTGCCATCCGGGAAGAGCTCGGAGTAGAGTCGCTACTCCTCCTCATTGAGAAGAGCCAGATGAGGTGGCTCGGGCACCTAGTAAGGATGCCTCCCGGACGCCTCCCTGGTGAGGTGTTCAGGGCACGTCCCTCCGGTAGGAGGCCCCCGGGAAGACCCAGGACACGCTGGAGGGACTATGTCTCTCGGCTGGCCTGGGAACGGCTCGGGATCCCCCCGGAAGAGCTGGACGAAATGGCTGGGGAGAGGGAAGTCTGGACTTCCCTGCTTAGGCTGCTGCCCCCGCAACCCGACCCCGGATAAGCGGCAGAAAATGGATGGATGGATGGATGGATGGATGGTTAACAAAAATTACACACGGGGGTAACGAAGACAAAAGACAGACAAAAGAGTGATAGGCAAAAAGCGGGCAAGAAAAAGCGGCAAGAAGCATATCAGGCCCTAAAACAGGTCGCCTTTTGGCCACACATGAAAGAGACGTAGCTGACTACGTCAAAGGCTGCCTAGTTTGCAGCCAATCCCAGCCCTCAAATCCACTCAACGGTGAACTCCAAGTGGCGGAAAAAGCGTGGTATGATATTTTTGCCCAACCAATGGTGAGAACCAATTCAGACATGCAAAATCTCGGCCACAAATGTTTGCCTCGTTGGTCTGGGCCACATATGATCACAGAGAAAATCTCTCCTGTGATGTACAGAATTGAAATAAGTTGTGATCAAAAAGACCCAACTTACAAATGGGTACACCGCAACCAGATCAGACCATACAGGAAATCTGTGGAGTTCAAATTATGAACACTGTCCGGTCAGATAGAAGAGTTAGGTAGAGCCAAACTCTAATATTGAGTTTGTTCTAAAGACAAATGACCGATTTTCAGTAAAAAATTCTTTCTTTCTCACCTACTAATTGCTATTCACTATTCTTCTATTAACCGTGTGTGTACTAAACAATGTGTTACAAGTGGGGGTTACGTTAAAACCATAGTCCTTAACATCGATTCTATCCACCGTCCTGTCAATGATTTGGCTTTGTCTCACTTGCACCATGAGGAATATGAAAGCAACCGTGCAGTCCCAGAATCCTATTGCAAGCATAATTCGATTCAGCCTCGGAAGTCGTCTTATGAGTGATCACAGTTGTTGTAGGATCAGGATACCAGTTTACTTTCTTTATAGCAACTGTTCCATCAGACAAGATAAAGTTTTGAAATGTGAGATAGATAAATGTTAACAGGGACTAGATAGAAGAGATAGATTCAAGATAGATCATCAATACCCCTCTCAGCGATGAAGACAACGGGAGACTCTGATGGAAAATTCTCAACCTAGAATTGTTGAAACAATAGGCCTCATGAGTCCTCAATCAACACATTGTTAGTCACTCACATATAAGTTAGAGCCTTGTACATGTCTAGGGTAGGGTGAATACACATTTATTTCTTAGTTACTAATCCAATAGAGCCCAATAAAATTGCCACAAGTTTAGTTAGCTTATCTACTAACCCAATTGAATCGTTAATCATTTCAATTGGCTAATCTTCCATTGAGACCCAGCTGATGATCTAGGAGATGCCTGCCGCCTTCTTGGGAGCCCTCATCGATGTCCTGGGAGCCCTCGTTGATGTCCTTTTCTTCAGTGGTTCAAGGATCCCTGGACAGCGAACCATGGTTTATGTGTTTATGAAAACAAATCTGCAAGACTGTGTGCAGCCATTTGTTTTTTGTAAAATGTTACATTGTTCTTAGCAGCTCACAATTGTTGGTTGTACTTATTCTGTTATTTTGTCCCTCTAAACTGTTACAAAAAGGTTTTAAATAAAGTTAATGTCAGTGTAGTGGACATCTCGGAGTCTCCCCTGGATCTCCTTGTACCAAGCACGAGATCATATCTTTATGACTGTTTCAGACACCACGACACAAGCAGGAGGGGGTTGTGGAACCTTCTAACAACAAAATTGGTACCATCACCACAGGAATTTACTAATGGACGTGTTGTTGGTTTTCATAATACCTTGTGCTTGCATACACCTATCACCCAGGCTGTCCAATGACCTGAGAGTGAGAACCAAGAACACCTAAGTGGGAGTCAGGAGGAGACACCTCCCTTCACCAAATGGAGAACAGATGTTCCATCTCACCCCAAGACAATAGGCCATTTTACACTGCTGCAGACGAGTAGCTGGATTTGAATCAACAGCCTGGCCAGACTGAATAAACAGTACGGACCATGTCACTTGGTTCATATTCCTTGTGTTGTTATTCATTTTCTTATGTGTATTTACATACATATATATATATATATATATATATATATATATATATATATATATATAATCATATCATCCTCCCATTATGGGAGGACAAGCCCCTACACAGGATGTATCACCGGAACATAGCTGAAGTGGCTGATCTCAAGAAGTCCCACCAATGGCTGGCCTACAGGACAGCACAGAGGCACTCATCGTGGCTGCGCAGGAGCAAGCCCTGAGCACCAGAGCAATAGAGGCCCAGATATACAACACCAGAGAAGACCGAAGGTGTAGGCTGTGCAAAGAGGCACCTGAGAGGGTGCATCTTACAGGGTGTAAGATGCTGGCAGGGAAAGCATACATGGAACGCCATAACCAAGTGGCTGGCATAGTCTACAGAAACATCTGTGCGGAGTATGGGCTGGAAACCCCAAGGTCAAAATGGGAAACACCTCCAAAGGTGGTGGAGAATGACCAAGTGAAGATCCTGTGGGACTTCCAGATACAGACAGACAGGATGGTGATGGCAAACCAGCCAGATATCGTACTGGTGGATAAAGGGCAGAGGAAAGCCGTTGTGGTGGATGTGGCAATACAAAGTGACAGCAACATCAGGCGGAAAGAACATGAGAAACTTGAGAAATACCAAGGGCTCAGAGAGGAGCTGGAGAAGGCTTGGAAGGTGAAGGTGACAGTAGCGTCCGTGGTGATCGGAGCACTCGGGGCAGTGACCCCCAAACTGGAGGAGTGGCTACAGCAGATCCCTGGAACAACGTCAGACATCTCAGTCCAGAAAAGTGAATACTAGGAACAGCAAAGATACTGCGCAGGACCCTCAAGCTCCCAGGCCTCTGGCAGAGGACCCGAGCTTAGAATGGAGGATTAACCACCCACGAAGGGTGAGAAGGGAATTTTTTATTTTTGTGTGTGTGTGTGTGTGAGACAAAGTACTAATCATGCATGAAGGTGTATACTTTAAGTCCTTGAACCCATATCATACATACCTATCTTGACTTTTACTACTGATGAATGCCAGACCTGACAACTCCCCTTTACCGCACGGCAGGAGTCGAAGACTGAACACAAGTTTCTATGAAATCAAAAACACTCTTTTCACTTCATCAAAGGAAGTTGTAACCCAGTTCATATTGTTTTTCAGGGAATCAGCAGCACATCGGTACTTTTATGTTCTTACAACGTGGATTTCTCGGCAAGTTAGGTATTTGAGAATTAAAAGTGATTTGTTGTGATAGAACCACAGTGCCATCTATTGACCAAAAATAGTAATCAGTTCAGGTCTTTGTCACCTTGGCACATCGTGGTTAATTTAATATTGTCACACGAGATACCCTGGGTATTGTGTACCGACCTTAAGACTGATATAGTTACGTGTGTTTGTTATGCATGTTTAGTCTATATTTTATAAATGAATGTTGGAATTTAGTCTATAGCAGATGTTACGCGTGCTTAAAGCACGCGTAACATCTGCTATAGACTAAATTCTATATATTACAAGTAAAAACTTACATAGCGTTGTCTAGGATGAATGTACAAAAGTAGTCATTAGACATGACGGTGAGAGACAAATGGGTTTTATATGTCTGTTTAATTTTTGAAAGGAAATTCAAACAAAGTCTGAGGATCTCATTCCACAGAGGAGAAGATTTGAATATTCACAAGGGGGGAAGACAGACTATAAAAATAAGAGTCCTTTGTTTGAGGCTTCTTGCCGCTTCTTCTTGCCTGCTTTTTGCCTACCACACTTTTGTCTGTCTTTTGTCTTTGTTACCCCCGAATAAAAATAAAAATGGAGATTGCCTGAGCCGTTCTCGCCAAGTTTTCCCATAACATTGTGATCCGCTGATTGTGCTCACCGAGCACGGAGCCTGGCCTCAACGGGGCGCGCAGCATATCTGCTGGGTCCATCCTGGCTGGATCGTTCCGTTAGAGTTCGTTGTGTTTAGGACCCAAAAACAGATATGAGGCAGGCGCTCAAAAGCAAAAACAACCCTTTTATTGGGTATACAAAAAGGTTTAAACAGAAAACGCTCCAGGCAGAGGAAAAACAGTGATCAGAAAAACTCCAAAATCCAAACTCTTCACGGGGATAGGTTTCGTTGCGGAATGACCAAAGACCCGAACTCAGAAACTCTTCTCAGAAGAACGTGGCGTCCTTGGAAACAGGGAAAAACGAGAATGAGATGCAGTTCAAGGAAGCATGGAAAAACATCAAATCTAAGTCCTCCACTCTGCAGGGGAAGTAAGAACAATGATACAGCTACCGGGGACCAGCTGGTTGCGTCCTTAAATCAGCCGCTGATGAACTGATCAGCGACAGGATCAAAGTACAAGGCATGTCTAGAACAAAAATGTTCTGCTAACGACTCTGCATCTGTATGGCAGGGCCTAAAACAGCTCACAACTACAAACCAAAAGCTCCACGTTCTGGTGATGACCTCAAACTGGCTGAAAATCTGAACACTTTTTATGCCAGGTTTGACGCCTCACACCCCACCCCCACCACCACTTCAGCCACTTCTTTCTCACACCCTTCCTCCACCCCCGCCACAGTGGATTCCACCATGACCACCCTGGAACCCCCCTCCTTCCCCACTGCCCTCTCAGTTTCGAAGAAGGACGTGCTGCAGCTTTTCAGAAGGCAAAATCCCCAGAAAGTTCCCAGCCCGGATGGTGTCTCACCTGTCACACTGAGACACTGTGCAGAAGAACTGGCTCCTGTCTTCACATACATTTTTAACACCTCTCTGGAGTCACGCCACGTCCCAGCCTGCTTCAAACTGTCCACCATCGTCCTCGTCTCCAAGAAGCCCCAGACCACTTGACTTAGTGGGTTCAGGCCTGTGATGCTGACATCTGTGGTCATGAAGTCCCTAAAGCGTCTGGTGCTGTCCTACCTCAAGTCCATCACCTCTCCCCTCCTGGACCTTCTGCAGTTCACCTACAGAGCCAACAGGTCTACAGACGACGCCATCCACTTCATCCTGCAGCACCTGGACTCCCCCGGGAACCTACGCAAGAATCCTGTTTGTGGACTTCAGCTCTGCATTCAACACCATCCTCCCTGCCCTGCTCCAGGACAAACTCTCTCAGCTCAACATGCCTGACTCCATCTGCAGGTGGATCACTGACTTCCTGACAGACAGGTAGTGTGTGCGGCTGGGGAAGAATATCTCGAGCACTCGGTCTATCAGCACAGAATCTCCACAGGACTGTGTCATTTCTCCCCTGCTCTTCTCCCTCCACACCAACTTCTGCACCTCCAGCCATGACTCCGTAAAACTGATGAAGTTTGCGGATGACACCACCCTCATTGGGCTCATCTCCGACGGTGATGAGTCCGCCTATAGGTGGGAGGTGGACCAGCTGATGTCCTAGTGCAGCAGCAACAACCTGGTGCTCAATGCTCAAAAGACAGTGGAGATGATTGTGGACTTGGATTGTGGCCCTGCTTGAGGACCTCAAGTGGGAGCCGACTATCATCTCCCTGATCAAGAAGGCCCAGCAGAGGATGTACTTCCTGTGGCAGCTGAGGAAAGCTAAGGTGCCAGCCCAGATGATGGTGCAGTTCTACATGGCCATCACTGAGTCCATCCTCACCTCCTCCATCATCGTGTGGTACGCCGGGGCCACTGCCAGGACAGACAGCGACTATAGCGCATTGTGCGCTGTGCCGAGAAGTTGGCTGCAGCCTCCCATTCCTCCAGGACCTGTACGTCTCCAGGACTCGGGGACGAGCAGGTCGGATAGCAGCTGACCCTTCTCATCCTGGACACGGACTCTTTGAGCCGCTCCCCTCGGGCAGAAGGTTACGGTCCATTCGGACCAGAACCTCACGCCATAAGAACAGTTTCTTTCCATCTGCCGTTGGACTTGTGAACACTTGACCACCTTGTCACTGTCACTTTAACATTTGCACTACATGTCTGTGTAGATTCTCAGTCATCCAGGTCATGGTTATCCAAAGTAGATCTCTCTGTGTCAACTGGACTGAAAGGTTTCCTTGAAAACGTTTCGCCCTCTCTCCAGAGAGCTTCTTCAGTTCTAAGTCAGAGCAAACTTAGAACTGAAGAAGCTCTCTGGAGAGAGGGCGAAACGTTTTCAAGGAAACCTTTCAGTCCATTTGCACTACATGTTCTGATTTTGTGTATTTATTTTGAAAGACTATATTTTAGATTATATTCTGTGTTTTATGTTGCACCTTATGCCAAAGCAAGTTCCTAGTCTGTGCATTCTGTTCACTGACAATGGCAATAAACTCTTTCTGATTCTGATTTCCTCCCTGGGGGTGTTTCTTGTGACATCTCCAGACATCTTTATCTTTCCTTTTCGTGGGGCAGTTTGTCTTCCAGTCCTCACGGGTGACTTAGAGCTTGAGATCACCAAGTCACCAAGCAGCTTTAATGTGTGTCCTCTGAGCCGTGTGCTTTGTCTGATAGATAGACTCTCATTAATGAGCCTCAAGAGCAACTTGAGGTGATAATTCTTCCTAATTATTTCCGTTGACATGCTGAAGACATCGGAGTGTCCTTTCAAGGGAGCTGAAGACATACATGATTGCATCTGTTCTGTACTGTGATCGCACAAGAGAGATTTTTGAATCAACTTTGTATGTAGCTTGTGTACAGTAGCTTGTGTAAGTGTACAGTAACTGGTGCATTTTGGTGACTTTTATGACACTCAGATAAATGATATAATAAAGAAATGACATGTTACTATAAATACAAATTATATTTGTATTATATTATTATATAATATTATATTGTAGTATATTTGTGCTTCTCTAAATGAAAATTCTTAGGAAAAAACTACAATAGCCACATAAATCAAAAAGAAACACAAATAAGCCGCAAGATTTGCCTATTACATCAAATCTAGACACTTCCTGTGATCTTTCTGTATATCTATAAATACTGGTTTTAAACAACATTGATTTCCTACAAATATTCTATTTAGTTACATCCTTTAGCCCAGATTTCTGCCCAATACTCACTAAATAAAAACAGTCATATTACATTTATACAGAGAAATGTTTTGATTTTCATCTATTGTTATTACAAAGCCATTTTCCCAGAAAACTTATAAACATCCAACATGGACAAGCTGTGACAACCAATTTTCTTCTTTTACAAGAGGCAGAAATACAAATTTTTGGTCTCTTTTAGCAAATACTAATCAATAAGCTGCAATATTTGGAAGTTCCTTTGATATTGTTAGACAGTCTCTGTGAAGAGCAGCCAAATGACCTCAGTGGGGAGGCAGTACAGAAATCTGACCTGAGGCCCCCGATGTCATTAGTTAAAGCAAATCTGGACTGGATCTTTTTGACCTAAAGTCTATTTTCAGTCCCCTGCTGAGGTACAGCACAGTTGACTTGAAGCAAACAGCTCACATCTATCTATATCCATTTTCCACCTGCAATGTTCTTTATGTGTGTTTAATGTACAGTGGCCTATGAGGTCATTTTCCCTCATTTCCAAATACAGACTTTTCATCTGATCTTTGGTCAGGGAGGAGTTTTTCCTGTTCAACATGTTTAATCAGGTTATTGAGAGGTGATAAGCACCCCCATACTCTTCATCTTGGAGGCTATAATCCATACAGAAACATTTTATTATGCATAAATATTGACTTCCACCCCCTTGTGTTTATATGTGCTTGCCTGACTGTTTGCTTGAATGTTTTATACCAAACCCTAGATAGATAGATAGATAGATAGATAGATAGATAGATAGATAGATAGATAGATAGATAGATAGATAGATAGATAGATAGATAGATAGTCATCAATTGTCCTGCAAAATTAATCTTAAATAAAAACAGAATACATAAAACATTAATTTGGACGTCATCCTGTTAAAATCCTGAACCAAAACATTAATCCTTTTGAAGTAAAAAACATGTATTCTTCTTCTTTTTGTTAGGGTCCGGCTTGCTGGCCTTTTTGTGTGTGCGGCTTGTCCTGTGTTCTCCCTGCAGAGGGCGCAGGTTCCCGGGATCCAGCGGTGACTGCACACCTGTCGCTGATCAACTCATCAGTGGCTGGTTTGGGGAGGCTGCCAGCTGCTCCCTGTTGTTGTTTGTTCCTACCTCACCTGCAGAGTGGTACCTGACTTACTCAGACTGAAGCTTTCCTATGTTTTTTTTTTTGGATTGTGGCTCAGGAGAGTTTTTGCCCCGGTTCCCAGGTTGCCACGTTCCTTGAGAAGAGACCTGAGTTCAGGTCTTTGGACACCCCACAGTGTAGCCTCCCCCTGTGAAACGTTTGGACTTTTGAGTTTTTTCATTGACATTGTTTTTCCTCCATTCGTAGCGCTTTCTGTTTTATTCCTTTTGTACACCCAATAAAGGGTTTTTTTTGTTCTTTGACAGCCTGCCTCGTACCTGCATTTGGGTCCTCAACACAATGCACTGTAACACTCGGCCATGCTGCATGAGGTTGCCATGGAAATCCAAACACTCAGAGGTTGCAGAGAAGCCTTTGTTTTATTAAATAGCTGCAAGGGTTTGCAAAACCATATGTGGGCACCCTGAAACAAAGGAGGCTTTATCCAGTTTGGTTTTTATTCTCTGATCATCCCAGTAAAAGTAATTTTTGTTCTTGAAAAACAGAGACAAATCACTTGGAACAAGGTTGTCACGTGAGTTCTCCCAGGAGTTGGACAGTCATTCTCTCTCAGTCCTGCAGTATTAGATGCATTTGTGGAAAAAGCGGGCGGCTGCCTATGGCCTATGGCAGCAAAAAAAATTTTAGTTGTATTTACATGCACTACTACTTAATTTGTACTTAATACAACTACTAAAAACAATAATTATAATACTGAAACGCACCTGACCTGAAATATCACTCTGACAGAAGCTGTTCTGGTGATATAATTTCATCTGGATAGCCTCCACCATCATCTCCACCACAGACTATATTGGACATCACATCTCCTATTACACAGAGACAATACACAACAGATCAGCTGAAAGGTTTCTCTCTCATGTCTGCCCTACATTTTAGATTGCAGTTTATTTATTTTATTTTTTTCTGATCTTTGCATTGTGCGCTGATTTAACGTTAAAAAATTAAGCGGTGATGTAACAGAGACAGTGCGGGACAGACTAGAAGTTAATATGTGTTATTATCAGAATTATTGAAATTTTTTACACAAAAGCAATAAGCAAAGGCCTAGACACCTTTTCGCATATTAAAATCACGTAAATTCTCTCTGGTCACTTAGCATAATTTAGCCTCACTCTTTCTTAAGCTTAAGGCAGTCTTGCATTTATCTGAGATGGCAGTACAGGAGGTAATTCAACAACTAAATCAGCTTGTTCTTCTCTCAGAGCCCCTTTTGCATAATGCCATTCAGCATATTCTCAATGAAAATGCTGTCAGTGACAATTCAGTCATGAGAAAGATTGTGAATGCTGTCAAAGAAAATAATTTGTTCCTGAAAATGACATATGCTGGCCGGTCACTCTCCACAGCCAGTAAAAGAGCCTCATATTTACAGATGGAATTTCCTATGGTCATGCCAGTTGAATACAAGCTTGAAAAAGACTTACAATCACTTTCTTATGTGCCAATTCTGAAAATGTTACAAAAACTATTAAACAGCTGCTGTTGTAGATAAAATTTTCACATGAGTGCACAGTTTATGGAACACTTACAGAGATGGCAGTCACTACTGCGGAAATGTTTTTTTAAAGACTGAGACGTTAAGGATTGTGCTTAGCCTTTACATTGATAAGTTTGAGATAGCCAATCCTCTGGGCACTTCCAAAATAAAACACAAACTGTGGTATTTATTGGGTTCTTGCCAATCTTCCCTCAAAACATCGCTCCTGTTTCCACTCTATTCAGCTAGCAATATTATGTAGAGCAAGTGCAATCAAACAGCATGGCTATGCAGCTGACCTTCACCCACTTCTTCAAGATCTGGTCACTCTTGAAAAACACAGTGTCTATGTTAAGAAGTTAGGCGAGTGTGTGAAAGGAACTGTGCTCTGTGTCAGGGGATAACTTAGGTGCTCATTCTTTTGCTGGTTTTCAGGAGAGTTTCAGGAGTTTCAGGAGAGTGCAGTACCCATGTTGATTTTGCAAGGTAAAGAGGAGTGACATCCAGCAGAGAGAGGTCCGATCAGGACCCTTTAAGTGACAATTTGGAACATTTCCACACTATCACTGGGTTTCCACCTGACATAATGCATCACCTTGTCAGGGACCGGCCTTGTCGGTCCTAAGATAAGGAACTGCAATAGCGTCGGCGTTCCTCTAGAGGGCATCGGTGACCGTGGGGACCCAGCCGGCAAGACGCACCTGTGACCAATGAATGATTAAACTCTCTATTTAAGACGCTGTCAGCTGGTCACCAGCATCAGATTGTTGACGTTCCAGAGAGACAGATGATCTTGTAATGGTCAACTAACGGATTATTCCTTGTTCGGTGACTTCTCTTTTGTTTGTGATTTTCCCCAAGGTCGCCATATCTCGTGAGTCAGACTGAGCCTGTGTTTTCGTGCAGTTGTGAACCTTCCAGTTCCTTGCCCAGCAATTGTGCCGGGGTGTTCTTTGTTTAACCTTAGATCCTCCGGTGGAGCGTTTTGTGTTCGAACGTCTGAGAATTTTGTAATTAGAATCTGCTGTTCTTAACGAGCGTGTGGCCTGCGTTTGGGTCCCGTTCCCCGTGCCGTAACACACCTCTTGGAAGGCATCATCCCTGTTGAGATGTCTTTGTGCATTAAAGATTTGATCTCCAAGAAGTACATCACCCTTGATTCCTTGAACAAAGTCATCACTCATTTTCCTTACAAGTTCACTGACAGGACCGATAAACCTCAGATTATCCCAGCCACATCTGCCTCTCGAGGTGGTAACGGCCATAAAAACTGGGCACTCACAAGACTTCTTCCACTCATGATTGGTTTTGATATCCCAGAGAATGAGCCAACATGGGAAATGTTAATGCTTTTGTAGCATGAAGCTTCGATCTTTTCCACTTGCACTTTTTAGGGGGCACCACTTACACTTACTGGAAGAAACATATGAACTCACGTTTATTATGTAATAAAGTTTAATCAATCTCTGTCTGAAGGCACCAGTTCTGAGACACTGATCGCTGCGTCTATATTCCAATCAACAAACGGGAAACCAATGACAATTTATTTCACACCAATGAATAATTATATGAATGAACAAGATTATACATGTAGGGAACTTAAGGGTGATTATATTATATAATATAACCTTAAGTGCCGGCAATCATTATGGGAAATGTGCGATCGTTAGGCAACAAGATGGACGAGCTAGCAGCGCTTGTAAAGACTCAAAGGGAATTCCGGGAGTGCAGCATTATGTGTTTCACGGAGACGTGGTTTCACTCGTGTATCCCGGATTCCAGCGCTACTGTACCCAGCTTCAGAACAATACGGGCGGACAGAGATGTGGAGAGGAGCGGTAAGAAGAAAGGAGGGGGGGTTGCGCTGTTTGTCAATGAGAAGTGGTGCAACCCGGGACATGTTACCGTAAAGGAACGTTTCTGTAGCCCAGATATTGAACTACTTTGTGTGGGGATGCGTCCATACTTCCTGCCTAGGGAGCTCACCTCCGCCATTGTCGTCGCTGTTTACATCCCCCCATCAGCTGATGCCGAGGCAGCGTGTGAAACCATTCACTCCACCGTGTCAAAACTGCAAACCCTGCACCCAAACGCTTTCATAACCATCACTGGGGACCTTAACCATGTCACACTGGTTAAAACTCTACCAACATTCTACCAGTTTGTAAACTGCCCCACGAGAGACAATAGAACAATAGACCTCCTGTATGCAAATGCAAAGGACGCATACAGTGCCAACACCCTTCCCCCACTGGGAAGATCAGATCACAACCTGGTTGTTTTGACACCAAGGTACGTTCCTCTTGTCCAGCGGCAGCCTGCATCCACAAGGACAGTTAGGAGGTGGAATCAGGAGGCCCAGGAGGCACTGCAGGACTGCTTTGAGTCTACTGACTGGGACGTGCTCTGTGATCCACATGGGAAGGACATCAACAGCATGACTGACTGCATCACAGAATATATCAAATTCTGTGAACACACCACCCTGCCAGCCAGGACTGTACGCTGCTTCCCCAACAACAAGCCCTGGATCACCAATGACCTGAAAGCTCTTCTCAACCAGAAGAAGAAGGCCTTCAGATCAGGGGACAAGGAGGAGATGAGAAGGATACAGCACGACCTGAAGGCAGAGCTGAGGAGGGCTAAGGACTCCTACAGGAGGAAGCTGGAGGCCAAGCTCCAGCAGAACAACACGAGAGACGTGTGGACCGGGATGAGGGAAATAACTGGCTTCAATGTCAGAGACAGGCAGCCAGTTAAGAGTTCGGACTCCCCCCGCTGACTGTGATTACTGGCCAGGTGAAGAGACAGCTGGAGAGACTCCACCAAGGCAAAGCTGCAGGCCCCGACGGCATCAGCCCTAAGGTACTGAAGACCTGTGCCAGCCAGCTGTCTACTATCCTGTGCCTCCTCTTCAACCTGAGCCTGACCCAGGAGAAGGTACCCACACAGTGGAAGACCTCCTGTCTGGTTCCTGTGCCCAAGAAGCCTGGTCCCTGTGACCCCAAAGACTACAGACCAATAGCCCTCACATCTCATGTGATGAAAGTTCTGGAGAGGCTCATCTTGGCTCACCTTCGTCCGCAGGTAAGATCTTCTCTGGACCCTCAGCAGTTTGCTTACCAACCCCGTTTGGGAGATGAGGATGCCGTCGTCTACCTGCTGCAGAAGGCTCACTCACATCAAGATGGTGCTGACTGCACAGTGAGAGTCACCTTCTTTGATTTCTCCAGTGCATTCAACACCATCCAGCCACTTTTACTGAGAGAGAAGCTCCAGACGATGATGGTTGACTCACCCACGGTCTCCTGGGTTACTGACTACCTGACAGACAGGCCGCAGTTTGTCCGTCTTGGTGCTGCTCTGTCTGATTCAATTCAATTCAATTCAATTTTATTTCTATAGCACCTTTTACAATAAAATTGTCTCTAAGTGCTTTACAGAGGTAAAAACCCAGAGCCTGAACCCCCAGGTAAGCACAGTGGCAGGGAAAAACTCCCTTTT